>CM065477.1:25512655-25899202 GCA_032872505.1 Leptopilina syphax | reverse complement strand
ATAATGTTACGTCAAAACGAAGAAACCTTTTTATTATTATTACCTAGCGTTACTCGTTTTAAATTAGGTTTCATAATTGAATCTATTTTGGGATGAGGATAAGTCAAATGAGCCCTACTAAATGTGAGAGAATTTATTTATTTAAAAACAATACAAGAAAGAAAAGAGTTGACAAAATTACCAATGGAGTACAAAACGTTATAAATCTAACTTTAAAAAATAACGATTAATGGTGGTGTGATCGTATCTTATCTGTTGTACGATCTCAATGGTGTTGAGCGGTAGACGGAAAACAAGGGCCTTCTGCTTGTTGTCCTTAATGGTTGGGTATTAATCCTCTTGTTTACACTAATGAGATTTGTGGATTGTATTTTGAAAATATGTGTAGCCTTTCTTCCAGAAGGTTGTCGCACTCTTGTCGCAAATTTAGATGGTTCGAAAATTTGGAATGTGTATGTTTCAATATTAGATCTTTGATTGTTGAGATTCTTTTCAATGTTTAATACATTTTGGAAATTGTTTTAAAAATTTATATTTTGCAAATTGGTGTATAATAAAAGGTTGATTTTCAGTTCACTTCAATTTCTAACCCCCCTTGGGGATATATTGTTCAATTTACGAACAATGACACATTTGAAAAGAATTACTTGAAGATATACTGTTCCAAACTTTTCAAAGATGTACTCTTGAATTCACCCTCTGTAAATATGTGATTGTGCTAACGTTGGACAACTGGACGATGTAAACTCGGTTGGATTCCCAAAATATTACTAATCTTCTAATAAGCGTGTGTTCACAGTTGATTTCATAAATAACTACTCTCTATCTATTGTTACGGAACGATGTGTTCAGGTTGATCTTCTTAAATAGTTACTCTCTGATTTGAGTTGATATTATTTCCACTCTTTTATATTAAATACTGTTCTTCATCAATTCTTTGGAAAATCATAACTCGTGGCGATGTTGCTGTGGATTTTAAGGGGGGGTTGGAACGACTATCTGCAATGCCGTGGAGACTGTCTAAGAGGCGTGAGGAGGTGATTATTTTCTCTCTCAGTTGTGACTGCTAGCTCGGACTGTTGTCTCTCTCTTTTGTGGCTGGTAGGTTGCAATACCAGAGCGATAGTTTAAAGGGGGGCTTGAGGGTGCGACCGTTGTACCTCTCAGTTCAGATTCCAGAATTTAGAACACCTGCCTGCCTTGTTTTATACACTCCAATGATTATGGGATTATAATTAATCTGCCTAATGGAATATCGTTATTCTTTTTACATGAAAAGTATTACCCATCTTTCTTGGATATTGTTATAATTTATAAAAGTTTGTTTAAGAAAAGTACAATATTATAATTTTTCTAATAACAAATTACTTCTCTTATATAAACTATATTATTGAATATAATGCAATTATATGAAGAGATTGTATGAATACGTATTTCATTTACGTTAGTATAATATATTGTATAATTTCAACTCTATGTTTAAAAAGAAATACACACTAAATATTATAGATAATTTAGGTATATTAAGAAGTTGACGGACGTAACACAGCTCCCCTCTCAGATTGAGCATGGAGAGGAGAAATCGAAACATGCTCAAACTTTTTAAAAAAGTATTTTTTCATATTTATAGAGGTAATGTTATGACCGTTTATACATGCTTTTTCTATCCACTCTAGTTATATTTCTTATATATTTGGAAAATTATTTTTATTCAAACTTATCTTATTTTTCATATTTTTTTTTTATCCATTCTTTATATTCTTTCAACATAATATTCAAAACTTATCTTATTTATTCATATTTTCATCTGCGATTACAATAATTTAATCTTTGTTATTATATGTATATACTTTGAATCCAATCTGTAATGAACTTTACCAATATTATCAATGAATTTTTATGTAAATATTTTTATGTATTTATTTTAATATAATGAATTTTATGTTTTGATACACAATTTGATTCTTACAATTTTTTTTTATTTTCTAATCCTAACAACAAGAAACAATAATTTGTTCTAATACAAAGGATTGCTTTTGCGTAAAAATTTTGTATCGAAATTAACAAACTATGTTTAATAAAATGCAAATTAATAAAATTTTTTAATAGTCTGCTTTAAAATTAACATTTTAAAAAAACAATATTTTTACAAGATAGGTTTTGAAACTTGAGCAGTCTTTTGCATGATTTAAAACTATGTCAAAATTTTTGCTTCTGAAATAAATAAAATTGTTTTATGATTTAAATTCATTGCTAGATTTAGAGATTTTTAAATATTTTATTAATTTATTATATATTTTTATAAAATCATTTAACCTTTATAAGCAAAAAAATTTTTACTTTTTACAAACAGAAAATATTTAATGACACTATTGTTACCTTTTTTGACATGACAATTTTTTAAATGGTTTAGTTTCTTAATTTTCGTCGCCTTTTATTTAATTCATTTATGCGAATTCTCTTTCGTTCTCAAGTTACAATTAGACATAAATCATTAAGGTTTTGAGGTAGGAAGGAAATTTTTTTTTGTGAGCTTCAGATTAAACTTCATTTTTAAGATGTTTGTGTTAAACAGCTGTCGGTTGTAATACTTGTTTCTGATTCTAAATAGTTTTTTTCTTGATAATACTCTTTAAGTCAATAAGTAGGGGTTTAAAAATTCGAAGTTACCTTGGTTTGTTATTTATAAATTTGATACAATAATCCATTTTAAAATTCCTTTCTTTAATAAAATTATATTTAATAAGGTGTCAGAGTTTATTTTAATGTGTTAAAAAGAGAGAGAGTTTTTAATTTCTTTATAGTGCAAAACAAAGTATGTAAGAATAGTGTTTAAAGGATTTAGATCAAATCATTACACAAAATCAAAAAATTGATAAAATATTAATAAAAATTTAATTTTAAACCTTGCGAATATTTAAAAACAGTAAATGTTTTTTTTAAAATTATATTATTGTATATAGTTAAAAAAGAATACATTAAAGCATTTGCTTAATATTTATTAAAAGTATAAATTTATTTGATAAACAAATTAATTTCTTGTTTCTTTTGAAGTCCCTTCCTGAAACATGATAAAACTATATAGGAATTATAAAAAAGATATTTTTAAATTACTTTTGTTTTAATTCGCGATAGTTTTTCAGTCTGTTCGTATGTACTCATTTTTATGTTTATTTTTAACTTGTAAATTTTAACGTTTTCCTTTGTGAAGGATTTCTAGTTATCTTGTGTGGACCTTGTGTATTTGATTTAGCAAATTAATGTAATTTTTTCCTCCATGTAATTAAAAATACTTCGTCTTCCAAGTTTAAGATTTTGTTGTGGATTACAAATTTTTGTCATAATAAAATTTTGAACTTTTCTTTTGCTAAATTAATTAAATTTTCTCTAGCGATATTTTCTCATTTCATGAAGTCTTGTTATTAAATTCTGTTAAATATTGATCATATGTTTCTACTTTTTCGTGTTCAAGTGGCGGAATCCAGCTTGATGGTAATCGTGCCAATTTCCCAAAGAAATAAAAACTCGTACGGAGTACACTTCATCTTGTGTTATACCTTCATTGAATGCCTTTGTTTTTTATGAAAACATGGCTAATTCTAAACCAATCATCACCATTCTTCGGATTTTATTAATGAATTTGTTTTTAAATATTCTCCTAAATACAATAGGTGAGATCTTTCGATTGTATCCGTTTGATCTGGGGATGAAAAGCAGTTGTTTTAAATTGACGTTATTTATAATCTTTTTGCTAATCTTCTCATTAAATTGCTTAAAAAGTCTTGTTCCCTTATCTGGTTAACACTCCATTTAGGTGATTCCAAACAAAATACAAATAAAATTTTTTAATAAATGTTACATCAGCTATTGTACTAGCTTGATGATTTGGAAGATGCGATTTGCTAAAGTAATATTTAGTAAGATTATCGTTGTATTGTTAGTATATATTCATCTTCCCGATTTTTAGTTTTTGGTAATGGGCCAACAATGTCCATTGCAATTTTTTCAAATGCTTGTACCTGGTGTAGGAGAGTAGTGTCTGTTTATAATCATGTGGGTTCCTTTTGTTTTAACTCTAACTAATTTCTTTAATTTGGCATTGGATGACAAACTTTGAATATATTTTTGAATATTAATTTTTCAGGTTTTCCCAATAAATAATTTTTGGACGCTATTCTCGCTTCCATATGTTTTTTGTTACAAACCTTTATGTCCTCACCAACTGAGCTTGAATGTAGCATTCTTCAGTAATTAAACTGGCATACATTCCTTCTTTAGTAGGATATTTTTGTATTATCCGATTACATACAACTCAACTTTTACAAGATGAATTTTCGAAATAAATTAATTTTATCATTGATAGGATTTACGTTCCCAAGTTACAATTGTTTATTTGGGCTGTTTTTGGCAATACTGATACTTTTCAATTTTAATTCTTCACATAAGTTTTTCATTGAAATAAATTGTAGATTTAATTTCTTTTTATTGTATCATATAAATTTTCTTTCATTTCACTTTCTATAGGGAGAGCGATATGGTAATATATACCTCTCTTTATTTTTTCTGCTAAACCTAATTGAAGTTTACCAAAATTTTGCAATTTTTTCGCGTTTGGCTAATGATCTGGAGCCATTATCTCGAGGATCTCCCTCAACTGAAAGAAAATAGGTTAGATTGTCTCTTCGCATTGGTAATTGGTTTCTACAGTCAATAATATATTTTTCTTGATTATTATTTAAATTTTCCACAATTTTCATTTTCCACTAAGATTAGCTCTTCATCAGATGATTCTTCAGAATTCGAATTTTCGTAGCCTTGGTCGATTTCTTCGTGATTCTTCAATTTTGATTTTTTATTAATATACTCAGGATCTGACTCAATTTCGTCAGGAATAACTTCATTATAAAATTTTTCTTTTCTTTTATTATTTGTATTGCGTACCTTTTTTCGGTCTTCCCCTTCTCTTCTTGGAAAAGGAGGTATTCAACGTGTGTCTATGTTTTCTTCGGTCTACCTCGTTTCTTTGTTTTGTGTGCTTTTATTTCTTCATTTTCAATTTCTTCGATTTCTTTCATTTTTCTTTTCTTGTATATTCTTTTCTTGATAATCATGTTCTTGTATTTTCCTTTGATTTCTTGTTATGAACATTACAAGTTTCTTTACTTGTACAATAATTTTCTTTCAATAGATGGGAGATTTTTCTTTATCTCCGAATTCATGTAGGATTCATTTTCCTTTTAATATTTTTTTCAATAGATGGGAGACTTTTTCTTGTCTCCAAATTTCAAATAGGATTCATTGTCCCTTAAATATTCTTTCAATAGATTGGAGACTTTTTCTTTATCTCCAAATTCATGTAGGATTCATTGTCCTCAAATAATTTTTTAATAGATCGAAGAATTCTTAATATTTCCGAGTCTTCGTAGGATTCATTGTCCTTAAATAATTTTTCCATATCATGGAGATTTCTTATTATCTCCGAATTCAAGTAGTATTTATTTTCATTTGCTACACAATGTATATATTTTTCAATTTTTTCTTGCACACATTTCATTATATTTTCTTGTATTTCCTGAGTTTTCATTTTTTTCTTCTTTTATTCCTTGTACTTTTTCTTCAATAATATCTTCAACTGGATTTCTGGATAAGGCATCAGCATTGACATTTGTTTTGCCTGCTTTGTAGACCACGTTAAAATCGTATTCTGCAAGTTTCAGCTTCCATCTTGTTACTCTTGAGCAGGGATCTTTAGAATTTTGAAACCAAACTAATGGTTTGTGATCCGTTACCAATGTAAATTTTCTACCATAAAGGTAATGGTCGAAAATGTTGCACACTATATATGATGGCCAAGGCTTCCTTTTCGTACGTGTCGTATTTTTCTTTCACATTCATTTAAAGTTCTTGACGTGTAGGCGGACTGGTTGGTCTTTTCCAATCACTCCTTGCGATAAAATCCCTCCTATTGCGAAACCTGAAGCGTCTGTTGTCAGTATAAAAGGTTGTGAAAAGTCGGGTCTTCTCAGTAGTGGTTCCTCACATAGTTTATTTTTTAACATATCAAAAGCTGTCTGTTGTTTATCAGTCCAAAGGAAAGGAATATCTTTTCTTAAAAGTTGATTTTAAAGGATTAGCGATTTTTGAAAATCCGTCTATAAATTTTCGATAGTAACCTGCCAATCCTAAAAATTGTTTTATATTTTTTACATTTTTTGGTTTTGGAAATTTCTTTACCGCTTCTACTTTTTTCGGGTCGGGTCTTACCCCGTTTTTATCTATTATGTGTCCTAAGTATCCTACCTCTAATCTCAAAAATTCACATTTGTCTGGCTGTAATTTTAAATTAGCAAAACGTAATCGTTTCCATAAGTTTAGAGAATTTTTTCTTCATGTTCCTCCAAGGTGTCTGCATAAATCACAATGTCGTCTAAATAAACAAATAGTTCTGATCCTTGTAGACCTAATAATACTTGATCAATAAGTTTCTGAAATGTACTTGGCGAATTTTTTAGTCCGAAAGGCATTCTGTCGAATTCATAGTGTCCAAATGGAGTTGAAAAAGCTGTCTTATAAGAATCTCTAGGATCCATTTTTGATTTGGTGAAACCCTGACGCCAAATCGAAAACTGAAAAATATTGAGCATTTCCGAGTTGGTCCAGTAGGTCTGTAATATTAGGTAAGTGGGTAAAATTGACCTACCGTGCGTTCATTAAGTTTTCTGAAATCTAAAACTAATCTCCATTTTTTATTCCCTTGTGAGTCATTTTTCTTTGGTACAATCCATATTGGGTGTATTGTACGGTGAGTCCGAATCTTTAATAATTTTTTGTTTTAATAGTTCGTTTACTTGGCGTGTCATTTCTTCTTTGTGAACAGGCGGAAATCTATATTGTTTGGTTATAATTGGTGTATCATCTGTCGTTATGATTCTATGTTTTATGAGATCTGTTCCTTCTAAATATTCTCCAGGTATATGAAATCTGTCTGAATAATTTTTTACTAAGTTCATGATGTGTTCTAATTCTTCTTTGTTTAAGTGTTCAAGACGAAGTAATTTTTTAATTTCTACGACTCTATCGTTGCCTGTAATGTTGAAAACATTTCCTGATTTAATATTTTTTGAAAATACATCAATTATTTGTTTAATTGATGAGTCTTCATTTTTAATATCAGATTTGTTTTTTGGAGTTTCTTGTTTTATTTCATCAAAATCTTCTAAATTTATTTCAAAAATTGGAATGTCAATTGATTCATTCAGTGTGTTAATTGCCTTTAAATAAGCTATGCCTTCTATGTTTGAAACTACTGCATCACCTAAGTAAACACCATCTTTTACTTCTAATCTTGGAATAAAACCCTCTTTTTTATTTTTATTTAAAATCTTTACATGAATGTTACAGATGGACCTTGGTGGTATTGTAAAATAATTTTTTGAATCAAAATTAAATTTTTGTTTATTGATTTCTAGATGTCCCTTCTTCATAATTAATTTTTACTTTATTCTGGACAAAAAATTCTGTTCCTAAAATACCGTCATGTTCGATTGGAACTTCATTGGGTAATAAATTAAAAATTGTTTGGAATCCCGAAAATATTAATTTCTACTTGTCCTAAAGTATAAACTGCGTGATCGTTAATTCCTGTTAATTTAAGACACTTATTTTCATCAATTTTTATATCAGGATTTAATGCGCGAATTTTTAATAAATTTGGTCCTGCTCCTGTGTCAATCATCATTGTTATTGGAACTTTTAACTCTTTAGTATCAATTCGAATGTATGGGATTGCATTAGTTTTTTGCTAAATTAATGTTTCTGGATGCATAGTAATTTCTTCTTAATTCTTCCTCAGAGCACCCTACTGAAGAGGAATTTTGGAGTTTCCCTGATTTTGTGTTTGAGAATTTGTTTGTTGTTGTCTATTGTTATCATCCCACATCTTTTTCCTACAATTGGTGGAAATGTGTCCTAATTTTTTGCAATAATTACACGTTATACTTCTATTCGCAAAGTTTGTAGTATTGTTAGTTCTTGGTTCTTGAGAGAAATTTCTTTGTTGATTTTGGAAAATGTTTTGTTGTTGATTTTGTCTTTGATTTTGGTATGGAGTTCGGAATTGATTTTGTGGTATGTTTCTAAACTGATTTTGTGATGTGTTTCTAAATTGATTTTGAAAGTGATTTTGTTGAGGATTTTTGTAAAAGTTTTGACTTTGAAATCTATTAAACGTTGGATTTGGATTGTTGAATCGATTTTGATTCTGGTTTGAAAAATTTTGTCGTGATCCTGGATAAAAGGAGTTTTCTCTTCTTGGTCCTATCAATTTATTAAGTTGAAAACAGTTTACTGCAAAATGACCCTTTTTTCCACAAACTAAACAAGTTATTATGTTATCTTGAGCGATATTAATTTTTGTTGTTTTAGCAAAGTCTTTATTATTTTTAGGATGAGAATTATATTCAGTATTATGCTCATTTTTTCTTAGTTCGCGGTGTGATAACAATTTTCTTTCTATTTCTACTGCTTTGTTAACTATATCTTGAAATGTATCTGCTGTTCCAATTCTTATTTCAATTTCTGGTCTAAGTCCTCGCGAAAAAACAATCAACAGTTGTTTTTATCTAAACTTGCTTTAAATGGTTCATCTACTCTATTTTCATTGCTAATCCTATGCGCGTCTAATATTCTTTCTGCTGCTTCTGCGATTCTTGACCCATAAGAAATTACATTTTCGTGTTCCCACATATATATTGCTCCTAGTTCTCCTTGTAACTGATATACAGACTTTGCTGGCGCGTAAATTTGTTTTAATCTTTCTGTTAACTTGTTCTACTGTATTAAAATTATTTCCTATTATAATTCTTCTTGCTTCACCCGAAATTCGACTCCTAATCAATTTTACTAAATTTGTTTGTACTTGTGCATTATCAGGAAGCATAGATTTTGCTTCTAAGCAACTTTCAATAAATATAGATAGTGATATGTTTTTTCCGTCAAACATTGGTATTGTTTCTAAAGCATCGCGTAAAGACACTTGCTGATTATTTGGAAGAGCCATGTTTTCCTCAAAATTGTTACTATTTCTAGTGTTATCAAAAGAATTATTTTCAGAGTTATCGTCTGTTTCAATTTCGCCAGTTAAAGACTTATTTAAACTTTTATTTGAATTCTGATCCACTAATGTTTTTTCAGTTTATGGTATTTTCACTATCGTTTACTGTCACTGTCGAATAAATTATCGTCAGTATCAAAAAAGTTGGGACTTAATATACCCTGAGTCAAACTGTTCTTGTAATTCTAAGGGATTAGGGTTTTCTTTAGAATATCTGGGTGTACTTGTTGATGGTTTTATTTTATAATTAGGAATTCCCGAATTCAATGCTAATTCTGGATTATTCTTTATTTGTAAACGAGTTAAATGTGAGGAATCGGTAGTATTTTTATTCGAAGAAGACATTAAAAACTAGCATAGTGTTAATTGTAAAATTGTCAATCTTGTCTCTTGAATATAAAATACACTTTTCTTTTGTGGTTAATTTTTTTTATCTTGCTTCAGTATAATAAAGTATTTTTAAACATGTAATAATAATAACAAATCACAATTAAATGAACAAAAACAAAATTTTGTATTAGCACAAATTAAATGTCAAAAATGATTCATAAACAAGACAAAAAATTCCATAAGTCTAGAGGACTTGAACCCCTATTCAGTAATATAACAAAGGATTTAATTTGATGAATGCACCTTGCAACTTTAAAAATTATAAGTTGAGAGGACTCGAACCTCTATTTATTAATACAGAATTGAATTAATAAATGCACCATGCACATTAAAGAAAAAATTTATAAGTTAAGAGGACTCGAACCTCTATTCATCAATACCAATATAAGATGTATATTTATGAATGCACCTTGCGACTTAAATCTTGTATAATGTTATCAATTAGCATAAGATGTGTTAAATTAATAAAAAAATTTTTTTTTTTAAATTTTTTTTATGATACTGATTATTTTCAATTATTGTATGTTGATATTATTTGTTTATTATTATTTGTTAAAAAAAAAAAATTTTCCCTTTTTTAAACAATTGGTATACTCATTGATTTATTTATTTTTATTGAATTATTTCATTAATTTTAAAAATTATATCCATTAAAATTTTCGAATGTTATTAAAAATTTGACAAAATTATATGGCTGATCGACTTTATAATTTTCCCGGGCCGATGCCACCAAAATTTAAAAGGGCTTCTGTTACGTCAAAACGAGAAACCTTTTTAAATATACCTAGCGTTCCTCGTTTTAAATTAGTTTCATAAATGAATCTAATTTGGGATGAGGATAAGTCAATGAGCCTACTAAATGTGAGAGAATAATTTATTTAAAAACCAACAAGAAAGAAAAGAGTTGACAAAATTACAATGAGTACAAAATTATAAATCTTACTTAAAAAATAACGATTACTGGTGGTGTGATGATAATCTGTTGTCCGATCTCAATGGTGTTGAGCGGTAGACGAAAAGGGGCCTTCTGCTTGTTGTCCTTAATGGTTGGGTATTAATCCTCTTGTTTACACTAATGAGATAGTGTATTGTATTTTGAAAATATCTGCTTTCTTCCAGACGGTTGTCGCCTCTTGAGCAAATTTCGATGGTTCGAAATTTGGAATGTGTTGTTTCAATATTAGATCTTTGATTGTTGAGATTATTTCCAATTTAATAATTTTGGAAATTGTTTAAAATTTATATTTTGCAAATTGGTGTATAATAAAAGGTTGATTTACAGTTCACTTCAATTTTAACACTTGGGGATATATTGTTCACTTTCGAACAATGCACTTTGAAAAGAATACTTGAAGATATACTGTTCACTTTTCAAAGATGTACTTTGAATTCACTTGTAACTATGTGATGTGCTAACGTTGACTGGACGATGTAAACTGGTTGATTCCCAAAAAATTACTCTCTTCTACTAAGCGATGTGTTCAAGTTGATTTCTAAAAAACTACTCTCTATCTCTTGTACTGAACGATGTGTTCAGGTTGATTTCTAAATAGTTACTCTCTGATTTGAGTAGAAATCATATCCCCTTTTATATAAAACTGTCTTCATCAATTCTTTGGAATCATACACGTGTCGATGTTGCTTGGATTTTTAAGGGGGGTTGGAACGACTAACTGCAATGCCGTGAAGACTGTCTAAGAGGCGTGAGGAGTGATTATTTTCTCTCTCAGTTGTGACTGCTAGGCGACTGTTGTCTCTCTCTTTTGTGGCTGGTAGGTTGCAATCCAGAGCGATAGTTTAAGGGGGGTTGAGGGGCGACCGTTGTACCTCTCAGTTCAGATTCCAGAAATTAGACACCTGCCTGCTTGTTTTATACACTCCAATGATTATGGGATTATATTAATCTGCCTAATGGATTATCGTTATTCTTTTTACATGAAAAGTATTACCCATCTTTCTTGGATTTGTTATAATTTATAAGTTTGTTTAAATACATATAAAATTTATAATAACAATTACCTTCTTATAAAATATATTGAATATAATGCAATAATATGAAGAGATTGTATGAATACGTATTTTCAAATACGTTAGTATAATATATTGTATAATTCAATATGTTTAAAAGAAATACACACCTAAATATTATAGATAATTTAAGTATATTAAGAAGTTACGGACGTAACAATAATAATTCAATTATTTTCATAAACAATAAAATTTTTTACCAAGATTTAATTATATTTATGATTAATAAATCTCGTCATATAATGTAAATTAATTTAATTACAATGTATCTCGACTTTTAATATAATTTTCAATTTAATTACATTCTCATAAAAAATGAGAAAGTCTTGGATTTGTGCGATTTTGAGCAATGTCTAATTTTGCTAAATTTTTACGTTTCATGACCCTTCTGATTCCGAGAAAAATGGTTTTTGAAAAGTGTCTGTCTGTCTGTCGTCTGTCTGTAAAAAATTTGTCTCCACGATAACTCGAATAAATTTTTATAAATCGTCTTGCAATTTGGCACACTTTTTTAGTCAATGAAAATGAAGCCTCAGTTCGTTGGGCAGCCCATTTCGTCAATTAACAACAAAAATACAAAATTTTGAATTTTTACAATTTTCAAAAAAAAAATTTTTTTTTTTTATTTTTTCCCTAAATTTGGCACCTTAAATTTGGTCGTCGAAGCGCGACGAGATTTATTAATTATAAAAATAATGAAATCTTGGTTAAGATATTTTATTATTTATGAAAATAATTGAATTATAATCGATAAATTAAAAAAAAAATGTTAATGGTTAAATTCTTGTGAATATTTTTATTATTTATAAAAAAAATACTAATACGAAAATACAAATACAAAAAAATACAAAAAAATAGAAAAATAAACGAAAAAATACGGAAAATTGCAAAAAAAATCCAATTTTTGTATTTTTCTGTATTTTTTGTATTTTTTGTATTTTTTTGTATTTTTTGTATTTTTTTCGTATTTTTTGTATTTTTCTGTATTTTTTGTATTTTTCTGTATTTTTTGTATTTTTTTTGTATTTTTTGTATTTTTCTGTATTTTTTGTATTTTTCTGTATTTTTTGTATTTTTCTGTATTTTTTGTATTTTACTGTTTTTTTTGTATTTTTCTGTATTTTTTGTATTTTTCTGTATTTTTTTGTATTTTTTGTATTTTTCTGTATTTTTTGTATTTTTCTGTATTTTTTGTATTTTTTCTGTATTTTTTTGTATTTTTTGTATTTTTCTGTATTTTTTGTATTTTTCTGTATTTTTTGTATTTTGCTGTATTTTTTGTATTTTTTTGTATTTTTCTGTATTTTTTTGTATTTTACTGTATTTTTTGTATTTTTCTGTATTTTTCTGTATTTTTCTGTATTTTACTGTATTTTTTTGTATTTTTCTGTATTTTTCTGTATTTTTACTGTATTTTTTGCATTTTTTTGTATTTGTATTTCGTATAAGTATTTTTTTTTGATAAAATAATTAAATATTCACAGGAATTGAACTATTAACATTTTTTTAAATTTTTTTGATAATAATTCAATTATTTTCATAAACAATAAAATTTTTTACCAAGATTTAATTATATTTATGATTAATAAATCTCGTCATATAATGTAAATTAATTTAATTACAATGTATCTCGACTTTTAATATAATTTTCAATTTAATTACATTCTCATAAAAAATGAGAAAGTCTTGGATTTGTGCGATTTTGAGCAATGTCTAATTTTGCTAAATTTTTACGTTTCATGACCCTTCTGATTCCGAGAAAATGGTTTTTTGAAAAGTGTCTGTCTGTCTGTCGTCTGTCTGTAAAAAATTTGTCTCCACGATAACTCGAATAAATTTTTATAAATCGTCTTGCAATTTGGCACACTTTTTTAGTCAATGAAAATGAAGCCTCAGTTCGTTGGGCAGCCCATTTCGTCAATTAACAACAAAAATACAAAAATTTTGAAATTTTCAAAAATTTTGTATTTTTTACAATTTTCAAAAAAAAAATTTTTTTTTTTATTTTTTCCTTAAATTTTGAACAAAATCAAGCAATTTTTCCTTTAGATACTTTTTCGTACAACAATAAACAAAATAGTTATGAATTTTTTTTTTTTTTTTTTTTTTTTTAAGTGTTTGGGTCAGGTTTATTTTTTAAGTTTTTGGGCAGGTTTAGACAAACGGTTTATCTAGAACTACAAAATTTTATTTTGAAATAAAAATATTTTTGCATTCTCATCACATGAGAAAGTATTAGTTTTTGGTCGTAAATTGACTTTCGCTAATTTCATGAAATCTGGACGTTTTAGGGTACCCTGAGTCTGAAATACATGGTCTAGAAAAATTGGTCTGCCTGTAGACTTAATACTGATGTCTAAAATGTTATAACTAAAATATATTTATAAAAGTTTTAACATTTTAGAAAGTCAATAAAATTTTTTTTAATACAGTTGGGCTGGTGTAACCCCTTTTTACATTTCAATTTTTGGTCCTATTTTGTTGGAAATGGTTTTTTTACATTCTTAGCACATGAGAAGGTATTAGATTTGGTGGAAAATTGACTTTTGTTAATTTTATGAAATCTTTGCGTTTTGAGGTGCTCTGAATCCAAAAAAACATGGTCCGGCTATTACGTTTGGAATATTCGGTCACAACATGAATGAAATTTGACTGGAAAAATTGGCGTAACCAAAAAAAAAAGAACAAAAAAGATTCGTGCTTAGCTTAAAAAAAATATTATTAATATTATTAATATATATTAATAATTTATATTAATAATATATATTATTATTATATATTATAAATATAATAATAATATAATAATATAATATAATAATTATAATAATAATAATAATAATAATAATAAGGGTAAACTCTGTGAAGAGATACCGGGATGCACTCCCTTTGCGGAAACTTCCTGCTATCTTGGAGAGACACATCGACCTCCACGTCCGAACATACATGTTCACGTGCCCTTGGATATCATAGACGTCGCATCAATGCTCCGGCAATGCTATAACGTCTATGTAACTAACGGAGGCGGTTCAGGGTCCATCTTGGCCAGATGGTAGTACCCTGTTTAGGCTCGATCGTTCCCATCGATACGGGGCAAAGAATAAAAAATGAAATGGATAAAGAATCAAACAAAATTACTCCAAGTGGGTACCTCTGTAGAGGGTAATCCCACCACCGATTCTGATCGGGTTTGAAGCCCCGGTAGTCGGTGCAGACGGCTCCAAGGATTTTGGAGGGAGCCAAAGCAAAAATTCTGAGGATGTGGGACTTAGCAGATTCGAAGAAAATGTTTTAGAACAGGTCGATCTGATCCCAAAAATACTTGACAGCATGTGGCGTGCTTGCAGGAAACAAAGAAACATTAGCAAGGACGTTCAGGATGGAATGGTGGAATTGGGGAAGGTGCACGAGGTGCTTCGCAGTAACCTGCGTTTTATACCTAGGCCCTTCATTAGCCCAAGCAATCCAAAGTCGAATCCTGAAATTCCTAGATCGATGTCGCACGCCACATCTGGCGAGAGCAAGCCCATCGAACCAAAAAAAGCGCCCTAGAGAGTATGAAGGTCCGGAGACTGATTCTACTGTGACCACTTCCAAGGGTAAGAGGGTTAAAAGCAAGGAGACCAAGGCAAACCCTACTGTTATGGAGACGGAGGTGAGTAAGGCTGCTTCGGCCAGGGTTGCTTCTTATTCGGAGAGGAGGCTGAAAAGTCTAAATGGAGAGGTGCGAGCGGTGCGAGATATAATCGTCACCGCTTGCAATGCGTCGATGCCACGTCGCAAAGGCGCCTTTCCAAGGAAAAAATCCTTGCACTGGTGGTCAGAGAAGCTGGCCTCCTTGAGAAAGGAATGCCATACCTTAGAAGGGACTGGAGTTTTTGCAAAATCGAAGAGGAAGAACTCTTCACACTTAGTTGAACTGCAAAAAGCAGGCAAAAGATTGAAAACAGGCAAGGCGCCTGGAATCGATGGGATAAGTAACGAGATCCTAAAGTTGGTAATCGACACTTCACCCCAGATTCTGCTTCGATGCTTCAATCTTTGCCTTGAGAGAGGAGAGTTCTTCCGCGACTGGAAGCGACAGAGGTTAGTCCTCCTAAGGAAAGGTGAAAAACCTCTAGATAAAGTCTCATCATACAGGCCTATATGCCTGCTAGATACGATGGGTAAACTTCTAGAGGATATGGTTCTGCAGAGAATGCAAAGCCACTTGACCGAAGAGAATCGTCTATCCGATCACCAATTTGGTTTCCGTAAAGGCAAGTCCACAGTTGATGCCATTCAGGCAGTTGTGGACATAGCCAAAGCAGGAAAAAACAAATTGGGACCTGGTAAAAAGAAGAGCTTCTGCGCGTTGGTAGCAATTGACATACGCAACGCGTTTAATTCCGCAAGATGGAAAGATCTCATCGAGTCGATGGAAAAGAAAAACATGCCGCCCTACTTGTTGCGGATAATGGATAATTATCTTAGCGACAGGTGGGTTATATATGAGGGAGACACCTGCACTCTGAGGGAAGAGATGCAGCGAGGGGCTCCTCAAGGCTCGAGGGTGGGTCCATTTGTATGGAATGTATCGTATGATGATTTTCTGCGAATGGATCTGCCCGAAGGAGCGGTGATCATCTGCTTTGCGGACGACGCGTTGTTCGTGTGCACTGCCGAAAGTGAGGAGGCTCTTGGGACATTGGTGAACGAATGTCTGCGACTAGCAAAAAGCTGGCTGGATACCAGAGGTCTTGAAATGGCCCTGGAAAAGACCGAGGCACTGCTGGTCGCAGACAGACGTGGTTATGAGCTCCCACGAATCGTGATAGACGGATTCGAGGTCAAGTGGAGTAAACAAATTAAATATCTTGGTGTGGAGTTGGATGGAAGGTTAAACTTCCACCACCACATGGCTACGGCGTCAAATAAGGCGATCGAGTGTGTGGCTAATCTTTCACGGTTAATGCCAAACGTAGGCGGACCCCGTGAACAAAAAAGAAGACTGGTGGCGAGTGTCGCCCATGCTAAAATGCTTTACGCAGCACCAGCATGGGCCCCATCCCTGAGGAGTGAAAGATGTGTGACTATCTGTGAGAAGATACTGTCGGCGCAGAGATCGATAACAACGCGTATCATCTCTGCATATAAGACGGTATCTACGAGTGCTGTGCAGGTCCTTGCAAGTGTCCCGCCAGCAGATCTCTTGGCGAGGGAAAGGGAAGAAATGTTTCTCTTTTCTAAAGAAAGCAGTTCCTGGGATGAGGAACTAAGACCAAGCAAGGGCCTGATCCGCAAAGAAGCGAGGCTCAGGCTCATAGAAAGATGGCAGGAAAGATGGGATGGTGAGGAAAAAGGTCGATGGACTTATCGCCTTATCCCGGCACTCGCCACCTGGATAAATAGGAAACACGGTCAGGTTTCCTATTATTTGACTCAGGCGTTCACAGGTCACGGGTGTTTTAACTCGTACCTGTGTCGCTTTAAATTACGCGAGAACGAGGTGTGTGCATATTGCCAGTTCCCTGAGGACAACGCGGAGCACACCCTCTTCTCATGCAAGAAATGGGACTTGGAGAGGCGGGCCATGTTCGAAGGTGTAAACAGTCAAGTTACACCGGAGAACATGGTATCGCTGATGACCCAGTCAGAGGAGAATTGGCGGCAAGTCGAGAACTTCATAATCTCGGTTATGTCGAGGAAAGATCTCGACGGCCGCCAAAAAGCGTAATTTAAACAGCTTTTAATTTGTTTTTTTTTTTTTTATTAATTTATTTTGTGATTTATTTGTCCTTATACATTTTTTAATTTGTTTGTGTTCTTTATTCATCTTTGTACAGTTTTATGTTTTCAATATTTTATACGCGTTTATTTTTTCTTTTTTTTATATATCCGTTTATAATTTTATCTTTTGACTTTTTACACTTAATTACACATTTGTTATTTTTAATTGTTGTTGTGCTGTTAATTCCGCTTTTATATTGAAATAGTTTCAAAATTTTTAACTATTAACGCAGGATAACCGCAGAGAAAAGCAGAAAGTCGCAATAGCGACAGAGTTGGAGCGCCACCCTCGAAGGCTAAAGTCTTACGACAGTTCCGAGGGAGGGTAAAGGGCTCCAGAAGAAGGGTTACGGGTTTTAGTGGGTCGGGCTGGCAGTAGGTCGCCAGTTTATTAAATTTACATTTATTTTTCTTTTTTTTAATTGTCATACCAACCCCACATAACCTTGGAGTGCGGAATCCAAGGTGTCTGTAAGCAGATTTTCCCAAAAGTCCCTAAGCAAAAAAAAAAAAAAAAAAAATTATAATAATAATAATAATAATAATAATAATAATAATAATAATAATATAATAATAATATAATAATAATATAATAATAATAATAATTATAATATAATTATAATAATACAATTATTATATATTATATTATAATTATATATTAATAAATAAAAATTATAATTTTATTAATATTATAATATAATTTATATTTATATTTATTATATATTATTAATATTATTAAATTAATAATAATTAATACGCGTATTTTTCTGTATTTTTTGTATTTTTGCGTATTTTTTTAATTTTAGCGTATTTTTCCGTATTTTTTGTATTTTTGCGTATTTTTTTAATTTTAGCGTATTTTTTTAATTTTGGCGTATTTTTCCGTATTTTTTGTATTTTTGCGTATTTTTTTAATTTTAGCGTATTTTTTGTATTTTTGCGTATTTTTTTAATTTTAGCGTATTTATCCGTATTTTTTGTATTTTTGCGTATTTTTCTGTATTTTTTGTATTTTTGCTTTTTTTTTAATTTTAGCGTATTTTTCCGTATTTTTTTGTATTTTTGCCTATTTTTTTAATTTTTGCGTATTTTTTTAATTTTAGCATATTTTTATAATTTTAGCGTATTTTTTTAATATTAGCGTAGTTTTTTAATTTTTGCGTGTTTTTCCGTATTTTTGCGTATTTTTTGTATTTTTCCCTTTTTTTTGTTTTTGTATTTCATGTGAGTATTTTTTTATTAATAATTAAATATTCACAAGAATTAAACCATTAACATTTTTTTTAATTTTTTGATAATAATTCAATTTTTTTCATAAATAATAAATTTTTTTTACCAAGATTTATTTTTTTAATTTTAGCGTAGTTTTTTAATTTTTTGCGTATTTTTCCGTATTTTTGCGTATTTTTTGTATTTTTCGTATTTTTTTTATTTTAGCGTAGTTTTTTAATTTTTGCGTGTTTTTCCGTATTTTTGCGTATTTTTTGTATTTTTCCGTATTTTTTTAATTTTAGCGTATTTTTTTAATTTTTGCGTATTTTTCCGTATTTTTGCGTATCAAAGCTTACCGCGTCGCATGATGATTTAAAACAGAAAGTTTCTGATTTACATATGTTGACGCAAAGCAAGCTCTGAAAAAATGTGACAGTTTAGAAGTGAATGTGAAAAATTTGGAGTCTGATGTTTCTTTTATTTCGAAGAAAATGAGGGAAGATAATATCATTTTGTATAATATTTCGAGGATTTGATTCAAGATTCGGTTCTGATTAAAGCCATTTTTTCCATTTTAAAAAACTTGAGTTGAATATCCCGGATTACGCTATAAAGGACTATTATCGCCTGGGAAAAAAAACGGAAGATGTGGTGCGTCCCATTCTGGTCAAGCTCGCAGGCTCAAGATGGTCCAGATTGATCTTCTCAAAAGCAAAGGATTTTAAAAAGCAAGGAGTTTTCATTTCGAGAGATCGTACTAAGGAGGAGAGATCTGCATGGAAGGAGATGCGTGGTTTGGTCCAAAAGTTAAAGGATCTAAATTACAGTCCCAAAATTGTACATAATAAAATTTTAATTGACGGTAAAGTTATGGAAATGTCTATGATTGATAATTTATTAAAGAAGAAGAATTTATCAAAAGGCCAGGCATTTGCTAATGATCGTCAAGAGGAAAAATTCAAAACACCAGAAGTACAATCGACCAAACCACGCAAAGGTCGTCCCAAGGGCTCTTACAAGGTGGATACCAGTGTCCCGTAAGCAGTTGACAAATTTCTTCAAAAACACCTGTACAGAAGCAAAATAGTGAGGAGAATACACAATAGCGATCTCAAATCGACAGTATATTTGGTAACTTGGCTGAGTCATCCTTGAGTTTTAATTTGAATTCTGATGTGGTGGGGAAATGTATCTTTTGGAATTGTCACGGTTTCAGGAATCTCAAAGACATTCATGGTGTAAGTAAAGATACTGACATTATATGTTTGTATGAAACGTGGTTGCTGGACTTGTCAATTTCTAGTGTACCGTTATCATATCGATATGTACATATTCCGGCAAAAAAAGTTAAGTTGTATGGAAGAGCAAGTGGAGGAATTTTAATATTGTATAAAAAAAAATATTACTCCATCAATGTTATTGAGAAAACAGAAGTTTATATGTTCTTAAATGTCCGTACTATTAATAATAATTTTATTTTGGGAATTGTTTATCGTCCTCAGTCAGTGAGTGTAAGAAATTTTGTTGATGATTTGTCATTGTCTTTGGAAAAATTATTTTATTCTTTCCCGAACTTGGAAATTATATTGGGGGGAGATTTTAATTGTCGCGTTGCGCAGTTGAATCAAATTGATAATGTAGTAATTGTGAACGATTGTAATCTCTCAGCGACTAGATTCTCTTGTGATGAAGTTCTTAATGGTAATGGGAGGGAATTGACAAGAGTATTGGAGTCGTTTGGTTTCTTACTGCTGAACGGTAGAACTAAGAATGATTGTCGAGGAAATTATACCTATGTGAGTTCAGTTGGTACTAGCGTGATAGACTTGGTGTGGGTTTCGGTGAGTGGGGTACATCTGATCGAGGATTTAAAAGTAGCTCCAATTTTGACAGGCTTGGATCACTTTCCTGTTATAGTGTCATTTAATTTCAACATATTAAAAACTAGAAAAAAATGTGAAAAAAAAATAAAATTAATGAATCATATAAATTATTATTTGATGTTAATAAAGAGAATGACTATTATTTTGGGATAGAAAATTTTATTCAGGAGGCGAGTTTGTCTGATGATGTCGACTGTATGGGAGACTTTTTTAGTTTTGCAATAGATTATGTAGCCTCTTCCTTAGATATGAAGAAAAAATTAAGAACAGTTTCTGACTATTCTCATGTAAATAAGCCTTGGTTTGATAGAGAATGTGTGGATAAAAAAAGGCGGATTAAGTTTCTTTTGAATCTTTGTAAAAAATTAAATTTTAAAGGAAATTGTAAATTGGACTATTTAAATTTGAAAAGAGATTATAAGAAATGCTTATTGAACAAGAAACGGTGTTATGAATTAAGTAGGGTTGATCAATTATCAAAAGCAAATTGCCCTGTCCTCTTTTGGAAAATTATAAATGAAGTAAAATTAAAAAAGGTTAATTCTAACGATTTGAGTATGGATGTTTGGGACCAGTATTTGCGGAACTCTTTCCCACCTCAGCGTACGCTTGAAACTAAATTAGATTTTCAATCTGATTCATATTTGGATTCTCACATATCAATAAATGAGGTAATACAAAGCTTGTTGAAATGTAAAGGCAATAAAGCTCCAGGTGTGGATAATGTAAAAGGAATTTTTTATAAAAATTTACCTCCTTCCTGGATTGCCTTTATGTGTAAATATTTTAATAAAATCATGGAGGTTGAAAGGGTTCCGGAAAGATGGGGTCATTTACAGATGTTTATGTTATTCAAAAAGGGTGATTCACAGGACCCACTTAATTATAGACCTATAATAGAATTAATCAATATATGATAGAAAATGATTTGTATTCTGAATTTCAGACGGGCTTTAGAAAAGGAAGAGGCTGCATGGACAATTTATTCACATTTTTTTCTTTGATTCAGATCCATGAGTATAATGAGAATAAAGCATTTTATTTGCGATATTTGTCGACTTTAAGAATGCATTCCCATCTGTTCGTCATCATTTGTTATGGTCTAAACTCCATTCTTTAGGTATAAGTTCAAAAATTATTAATATACTGATTGATTTTTACAATAAAGCTAAAATTTGTATAAAGTATAAGAATGAAAAATCTGAGTCAGTGTGGGTTACGAGAGGTCTACTGCAGGGCGAATCGCTGAGTCCATTGTTATTCTCAGCGTTTATGATGGACCTGGAGGAGTTCTTGATAAGTGAGGGTTGTAGAGGAGTTTTGATTAATAAAGTAAAGGAAATTTTTTTATTGGCTTATGCAGACGATCTAGTTATATTTGCAGATACTCCATGGGAATGTGCTCGCAAGTTAAAGGCTTTATCAAAATATTGTAAGAAGTTTAGGTTAACTGTAAATACATCTAAAACAAAGATAATGATATTTGAAAAGGGTGGAAAACATACAATTAATATAAGATCATTTTTATTTGAAGAAAAACCAATTGAAGTAGTAAGGGAGTTTGTATATTTGGGTCTTACAATCTCAGATTCTCTTAGTTTTGAAAATATGACAAAAAGGGTAATTAGTTCAGCTAATTTAGCAATCACTTCTTGTATAAAAATAATAAACTCTATAAAAATAGAGAATTGGGAGGCTTGTGATAAACTTTTTCAAAGCTTTATTATAAGTGTATTGACCTATGGGGTGCAGTTGTGGGGTTTGATGTTTGTGGAGAAGCTGGAGTCTGTTCAATTAGCATTTTTGAAGAGAGTGTTGAGCCTTCCCATGAATACCTCTTCAAGAGCGTTAAGATGTGAAACAAATGTACTCCCGCTGTCCTGTACAATATTGAAGCTCACTCTCTCGTGGATTAAAAAATTGCACGTCATGGATGGGTCAAGATACCCGAAGATTTGTATTGAAGAATTGATAAGACAAGCACACCTGAATCCAAATAAAAATAATTGGTATATTCAACTTAAGACAACATTTAATTTAAGCGCCTTTTTGGATGTATGGGAGTCTTACTCTATAGAAAATATAGCAGAGAGTTCAGACGTAATTCTAGATTTTTATTGTAAAAGCTTGCGAGAGCATGATAGAAGTTACACTACAGTCTCTAAGAGTTTGCAATTTTGGCCTCACATTACCCTTAATGCACCTCGTGATTCATATATATTTAAAAAATTACCTAATAACTTTTTATACAAATTTTTTTATTGTATAATAACCAGTTTTTATAATTTTATTTAATTCGAATAATTATTTCGTATAATTTTTTTCTTACCGAAATTATATTTTAAATAATTTTTTTTATCGATTTTTTATTTTTCCTAATATTTATTTTTCCAAATAATTCTTTTTCATAATTTTTTTTGTATTTTTCTGTATACAAAAAATACGGAAAAATACAAAAAAAAAAATACAGAAAAATAAAGAAAAATACAAAAAATACGGAAAAATACAAAAAAAAGAAAAATACGGAAAAATACAAAAAATACAGAAAAATACAAAAAAATACAGAAAAATACAGAAAAAATACGGAAAAATACAAAAAATACAGAAAAATACAAAAAAATACAAAAAATACAGAATAATACAAAAAATACAGAAAAATATAGATAAATACGGAAAAATACGAAAAAATACAGAAAAATATAGAAAAATACAGAAAAATACGGAAAAATACGGAAAAATACAAAAAATACACAAAGATACAGAAAAATACGGAAAAATACGAAAAAATACAAAAAAATACAAAAAAATACAAAAAATACGGAAAAATACAAAAAAATACCAAAAATACGGAAAAATGCAGAAAAATACACAAAAAATACAGAAAAATACAAAAAAAATACAGAAAAATACGGAAAAATACAAAAAATACAAAAAAATACGGAAAAATACGGAAAAATACAAAAAATACAAAAAATACAGAATAATACAAAAAATACAGAAAAATACGGAAAAAATACAGAAAAATACGGAAAAATACAAAAAAATACAGAAAAATACAAGAAATACACAAAAATACAAAAAATACAAAAAATACAGAAAAATACAAAAAATACGGAAAAATACAGAAAAATACGAAAAATACGGAAAAATACAAAAAATACAGAAAAAATACAGAAAAAATACAAGAAATACAGAATAATACAAAAAATACAGAAAAATATAGAAAAATACAAAAAATACGGAAAAATACAGAAAAATACAAAAAATACAGAAAAATAAAGGAACTTTATTTTTATTTTTTTACTAGACTTTTTACCTTACTTTTTACTGTACTTTTTACTTAACTTTTTACTAGACTTTTTACTTAACTTTTTACTGGACTTTTTACTGTACTTTTTACTGTACTTTTTACTGTACTTTTTACTTAACTTTTTACTGGACTTTTTCCTGGACTTTTTACTTAACATTTTACTGTACTTTTTACTGGACTTTTTCAAATTTTTTCTACAATTTTTAAAAAATGTGCAAAGGTTGAAAAAAATTAAAAAAAAATTTTAATTTTAAAATTTTTTTGTCAAATTTGTGGATTGCTGCAATTTTTGTATAAATTATAAAAATTTTCAGTTATGTATGTATCATTAATCGAAGAATTTAATAATCTTTCGAATGTTATATTTGTAAATTTTCTGACATTTGTATTTACAAAATAATCGTGATTTAAAGATTGGTATGTTTTTGGGCCGTGCGTATGCAGCCGTACCGATAATTCCCGACGGTAGTGTAATTTGAAAATTTAATTCTAATTATTTTTTCAATTATGTGTCCTAATAAGTATTTCTTTAAAAATTATTTAAATTAAAATAATTTGAAATTGTTTACAATAATCAGTGCAATGAAACATTCCCGCGCGGATAATTTGACTAATAGAAATAATTAAAATAAGAAAAAGAACAAAATGAAGAAGAAGATAAAGGAAAAGAATAATAAGAATATTGCCAGTTGTGATTTGTTGTAGTTATTATAGTAATTTTGTCAGTAATATTATAAATAATAAAACTACTAACTAATCCCAAACAATAATTTAAAGATTATTTTCTTCTTCATAAAAAAGGTGAGAAAAAATCAAGCGAAAAAAAAGAATAACCCGGGGGCAAAACGAAACACAAAAGCCTAAAGCCATATAATGCTTTCCTTTTCTACACCCGACAGCTTGTAATTTACAAGTAAGATTTTTTTAAATTCTCTCGTAATCTCCTTCCGTATCTGAATTACATCCCTCCGTGCAGAGAATATATTCAAAGATTAATTTATTATCCCCTTTAATAATACAGTTTGTAAACTTTTAACTTTTGTCACACTTATGTAATCTATATATTTATATTTTTGCTTGAATTACAATTAAAATCTGTGGAACATTTTTTTTGTCACTACTATATACATATACGTACATTGAAAAATATTTTTGTTGTTATTTGTTTCAAAATAAGAAATTTAGGTGTCAAAAATAATTTCGAAACTAATATTTATAAACAATATTGTACTCAATTTTAATAGAGAAGAAAATATTAATTATTGATTGATTTATTGTTTACCGAAAAAAAATATCGAGAGAAACAAATATATCTCGCTCTCGAGTGTCAGATAATTTTAACTCATTGTCCAATTAACGAATTTTTATTTTATCACCGATTTTGCGAATATTTTTAAGTTTTAAAATTTTTTACAGTTGAAAAAGAATTATCAAGGGACTTTTACTTTATTTCTTAAGTAAAATTTAAATTGTCTGGAAATATTGTCAACTTTTATCATATCTCTGGAAAGTATAAATTATACTGATAAAATAATTAAATTCAGAAATTGTAAAAATTACTTTGGAAGTAATAATTATTTTATTTGTAAATAATAATAAAAATTACTTTTTTCATTTTTTGTAATATTAATGTTTTGTTCTAGAATACAATAAACTGGAGGCACGAATGATAGAAACTTTGTTCAATTCTTTTTTTTAAAGACCACATTCTGCAAGGGACAAATATTTAACGGTCCATATACTAAATATTGATGAGATATAAAGATTATCGAGAGAGAGAAAGAGATAAATCCTATCAATAGATTCATCGATTCAATTGTCAATTGTGTAGCCGATGCTGACTTCCATTTCACTTTAAAATGAATGAACGTACACATATTGTATTTATATATATATAAAATCCTTATTTTGATAAAATTCTTGTTCGAATTAAATTTATATATGCCATGTATCCTTTTTCGTTTTTCTATTCCTCCAATATAATGTTAAATACTTAAAAAACTATTAAACATCAACAACAAATACTGATTACTCAATCACTACTATTCGATTCTAATGATTGGATTGATTTTGCGTCTCAATGTCGATTTTGTCTCAGTAGTGTAACAGAGTGAATTATTGACTTCTAAAGACGGACATTGGCGAACATTGATCCAAAGAAAATCGATTTATGATCGACTCGCGCGGGTGCGAGCACTGATTTTATTCTATGGCGGTTTGAAAAAAAAGCTTCTTGAATTTCACTCTTACGAAACGAAATAATAATGAAATCGAAAAATCAATTCAATGACAGATTTACAATAAGCTAAATATTAATCGGAGACAATGTTCATTTATTTGGATATAATTCTGTGTTTCCGACAATGGAAGCAAATGGTGGCTATTATGTGATACATCGGAAATTGTATTCTATATTAGTAAAGGACATTATTTTAGTACAAGCACTTATTTTCTTTTTTTTTTAATCTAAAATTTATACTATGTATTTTTATTACAATTACTAGCAACAAATCGCGCGTTAAGGCGTGCGGATAATTTTTTGGAAAAAAATTAGCAATTTAAAAAAAAATAGAATTTAAAAATTTGTAATTCAAAGTTTTGTTGAAAACAATAAAAAAATCCAATTCTTCTCATAAAATTCAATTATCTTTATAAATAACAAAATTCTTCCCCAAAGTTCAATTATTTTCAAATAAATTTCAAATTCCCAAAAATAGTACGCAACATTTAATTATTTCTATAAATAATTAAATTTTTTTAAGGAATTCAATTATTTTCATAAAAAATAATTGAAAATTGTAGAAAATAATAATTGATTTCTGAATTAATTTATTCAAAACTTAAATACATTTTTTATTAAACAAAAGTTTAAAAACTTATTCTTATTAAATTTTCCGCTCAGGAATTATCTGGGTCATGAAAATTAATTTAATTCACAATTCATAAAAAGTAACCACAGCCGATAATCAGCAGTATTTTTTTGTATTTTTCTGTATTTTTCTGTATTTTTTGTATTTTTTTGTATTTTTCTGAATTTTTTTTGTATTTTCTGTATTTGTCTGTATTTTTTTGTATTTTTCTGAATTTTTTTGTATTTTTCTGTATTTTTTGTATTTTTCTGTATTTTTTGTATTTTTCTGTATTTTTTGTACTTTTTCGTATTTTTTTGTATGTATTTGTATTTTGTATTAGTATTTTTTATAAATAATTAAATATTCACAAGAATTGAACTATTAAAATTATTTTTTAATTTCTTGATAATAATTCAATTATTTTCATAAATAATAAAATTTCTTACCAAGATTTAATTATTTTCATAATTAATAAATCTCGTCATATAATGTAAATTAATCTTATTACAATGTAACTCGACTGTTAATATAATTTTCAATTTAATTTTTTTAAAAATTTGAGTTACATTGTAATAAAAATAATTTACACTGTACACGGAAAAAAAAGTACGTGAATCCTTTCTTGAAAGTGCTTGACTTTTGGATAGAACACAAAGTACAAGGCTGTATCATATACTTTTTATTAGAAAATATAGAAAAGTCCTAGAGTTATTTTAGTACTAGTATGGGCAACAGTGTTTTTTAAATTTTAACGAAAAGTCATTTGTTCAGTTTTATAAAGTACGTGAAAGATTAGTTGACTGCGCTTGAAAATTCTGTAGAGCATGCGCAGTGTGCGTTGCGCGTTTCTACCCAAGGTAAATGCCAGCTGATCGTCTGTTTCCGTTTGTGTTAATTTCAGATGTGAATATACTATTATTTTATGAAAAACAAATAGTGTTAATATATATTTGTCTTCAAGAATTGACTTTCAAAAAAATATTTTTTGTTTTGTGTTTCTCACAAAACAGAATGTTATGTAAGTCTCAGTTTTCAGTGAAATAGCATGTCTCAGAAGTCGTGAAAAATTTCACCATGTGGTATATAAGAACAATTCGATACGTACTTTTAAGTGTTAAGTGTGTGTTCATATTTAAGTTATACGCGAATATATGTGTGTGTTATAGGTTAGTTCATAAGTGTTGACGAACGTCGAAAAGTGATACAATAATTGTTCTTTGTTTGTGTGATTAATTATCCAAATATGTGAATGAATGAGTGAATTTCAGAAAAACGGTGTGAACAAGTGGAAATTATTTTTTTTATTTTACAGTTTTTTTGAAAGTCAATGAAATTCTCAAGCAAGGTACTAGAAATTTTCATTGACTGCTTTTGAAACTCTCATGCAAAAGTACTAGACTGTTTTTAGTATTTTGTGTCGTATCCAAAAGTCAAGTACCGAGTCAATGAAAAATTCACGTACTTTTTTTTCCGTGTATGACGAGATTTATTAATTATGAAAATGATTAAATCTTGGTAAGATATTTTATTATTTATGAAAATGATTGAATTATAATCAAGAAATTTGAAAAAAAAGTTAATAGTTAAATTCTTGTGAATATTTTATTATTTATAAAAAAATACTTTTGTATTTTTCTGTATTTTTCCGTATTTTTTGTATTTTTCTGTATTTTTTGTATTTTTCTGTATTTTTCCGTATTTTTTGTATTTTTCCGTATTTTTTGTATTTTTCTGTATTTTTTTGATTTTTCTGTATTTTTCTGTATTTTTTGTATTTTTCTGTATTTTTCTGTATTTTTTGTATTTTGCTGTATTTTTTTTGTATTTTTTCTGTATTTTTTCGTGTTTTTTTTTGTATTTTTCGTATTTTTTGTATTTTTCTGTATTTTTTGTATTTTTTGTATTTTTCTGTATTTTTCCGTATTTTTTGTATTTTTCTGTATTTTTTCGTATTTTTATTACAATGTAACTTATATTTCTCGAAAAATTGAATTGAAAATTTTATTAAAATTCATCAAAAAAAACAATTATTTAACAATTTATTTGCCTTTTTCTTATCCTGCTAATAAATTGAATTTCTGCTACGAATTTTATTATTTATGAAAGAATTTAAAATTCATAATTATTAAAAATAATTTAATTCTTGCGAAGAATTTTTAAAAATTTTCAAATAATTCATTCCTTTTGAATAATTTTATGAAAATTCTAATTTAAATAATTGAATTGATGAAAATTTTTATTATTCATGAAAAGAATTGAATTCTTATGAAAATATTTACAAACCATTTTTTAAATAATTGAATTCTTATTAAATTTTCCGCTCAGGAATTATCTGGGTCATGAAAATTAATTTAATTCACAATTCATAAAAAGTAACCACAGCCATTTTTAATTTTAAAAATCTTACTTCGTATTCGTAATCAGCGAATCCAAAAATCTCCGATTAACAAGTTCCAAGCAAATCCAAGTTATTTTTATATTTTCGGCCGCCATGATGAATCCGCCATTTTTAATTTTTGAAAGCAAACATTGGATTCGCAATCTTTAATACCGGAAATATTTAAAGTAGTTTATCGCTTCTTTGAGGTTTTTTATTTTGATTTTTAATAACAATGGTTTAAAGTAATAAAATTCTAATTATCTCAAAAACCTGAATGTGGATTCGAATTCAGCGTTAAAATTTTCCCTCACATTGCTATATTAAATAATAAATTTCAACCATTATTGTTATTTAATTGTTTTTCTTTTCATCTTCTCGAAGGAATGTAAACACTGACTTCATCATCAAAGTGAAAGTCTTTTACACGTGAGCGTGAATCTAGCTTATGAGATAATTTTCAATACATCAATGTGTATTATATGTATATTACAGGAATTACATATACAACGTCCGGATCTAACGGTTTTTAAAAATGAATCGCGAATAAACCTGTGCAACGGTGACGTCCTTCTTCAGCCAGGAATAGAAGGACATTATATTGCAAGAGACTTCGAAGGATATAGTGGTACATGCAGAGTGCCTAATATAACGGGAAACCAATAATAATAATTGTATATGTGTATGTATAGAGGCGCCGATACATTCTGTATCAGAAACAATCGAAAAAAATTCCCTTCCGGAAGAGAGATAAGGGCACGCTAAACAATAGGGCATTGCACACGTCTTTCATGTTTGAGAATATTTAATATGCTTTTTAATCATAGAGTGAGAATATTTTTTTTTAAAACACATTGATGCTTATAACTGGGTCGCATATTTTTGTCATTTTTCATTTTCATTTCATTTCTATCTTCCATTCAAAAAATTAGAAATAAAACTTAGTAAAAGAAATTAATAGTTTTATTTCCATTTTATATAGTTTTTACTTTTCCAAAATAATATTTTTTATTTTAATACTTAAGAAATAGGCAAACAAAAACAAAAAATTGTAAAATTCAAAAACTAATAAAGTAATAAGTAATAAAAACAACAATAATAATAATAATACTCTCTAAATTTCAATTAGTAAAATTGTTTACTAATTTCAATTAGTGACTGCCTTTTTACTTCTGAAATAGTAAATTTTACTAAAAATGAATAATCACTACTAATTCATTAGTAAAATTTACTACACTGAGAAAACAATTTATTTTAATCAAATAATTTTTATTTAAGTCAAATAAATTTTATTAGAACCATAATAATTACAGTATTTGAAACACTACTTAATTGTCTCAAATAAAAACAAGTTGTTCATTTCATGATCATTAAGCTTCCTCAATATAATATATACCAATTGTTTAATTTTTTATTTTAGAATAATTATTTTAAAGTGTTAAGATAAAATGTCAAAAAATACAAAATTTCAATTTTTTGTGAAAATTTAAAACATTTATTAATTCTATAAATTTTGATAAAATATATACTTTATATACATGAATCGATTCGTTTTTATGTCAGGAATGCAATTTTGACAAGAATTAATAAAAATTTTAATATAGAAAAAAGTTATTTCAAAAAATCCAAAAATTAATTTTTTCAAAAATTAAAAAATTGTTGAAAAAATTTTTTTTTTTAGATATTTTTGAAAATCCTTTTGTCTGATTTTTGGTATTCGTGACCGTAATACACCTGCAAAATTTTATCAAAATCCGTCAAGACGTGTAAGAGAAAATTTGTCCACAAGAATCGGTGACATACACACACACACACACACATACATACACACACACACACACACATACATACACACATACATCCGGACATTTGTTCCTCTCGACGAATTATATATACTACACTTGAAAATTTGTAAAAATAATTGGTTCTAAAAAATTCGGAAATCGACATCACTATAAGGCTTCCTTTATGAGGAAGCAATATTTGATTCAAGTAAATATTTAATTGATAATAGTCAAGTAGTCGGTTATTTAAATCAAATAAATTTTAATCAGTGTAATTCAAAAGCAAAAAATCATTCACTAATTCAAAGTAGTAAACGTTCTATAACTAACTCATATTTATAGAGTAAGTAATTTAAAAATTTATCGAGAAGTTTCAATATACTTAATAAATCATTTTTTTAATTCAAAATATTATTTTCTGTAAGTTAGCAGGCGGATTTTTCTGCATTTAAAACAAAATTATATCATTTTTCAGCTTTTAATAAAAAGCAATCTGACTCAGTTAGCGTTGACGGATTTTTCTACTAAAAGGAAACAGCATGTCTGACCCTAATGTCTTTATCTACTTATAATTTCTAATCTTCCGCCAGAAAAAAACTTCTCTTAAAAAGAAATGTTTTTTCACACGTGATAATTTCTTTTACCATTTTTTTTAATACTACAAAAAATTTTGTTGTTAGAAGATCAGTGCTCAGTGGGATTTTCTACTTAAAATCAAATTCATAATTGACTTGATGTCTTTTTCTATACTTAAAATTTATGATTTTAACTAAATTAAATTATAATTCTTATCAGAAAAGCATGTTATTACATAATTAAGAAAATAATTAAATGTTTGCGTAGAATTTTATTAGAATTTTTGAAAATAATTGAATTGTGGAGAACAATTTAATTATTTATAAAGATAATTGAAATTTTGTGTAAAATTTAAAAAAAATTTAAACATAATTGAATTTCTGCGAAGAATTATATTACTTTTAAAAATAATTGAATTGTTTTTTAGAATTTTATGGAAATTTATGAAAATAATTTAATTCTTGTGAAGAATTCTTTTTAAAAATAATATTCAAAAGAATTTAGTAAATCTGTAGAATTTTACTATTTATGGAAATAATTGAATTCTTTCGACGAATTTTAATAAAATTTTTTAAGAATAATTACATTTTCCGAGGAATTCAATTAAAATTGTATTAAAAATAATTGAAATTCTGCAATGAGTTTTACTATTTATGAAAATCGAAGAAATTTTAATTATTTTTAATAGAATGTAAAGAAATGTCAATTATTTGTTTATAAAAATTCAATTATTTTGAAACAATAGAAATTGTAGAATTTCATAAATCTTATTTTTCAGAATTTAAAAAAAAAACTTTGCGGAAATTCAATTTTATTAAAAATTTTAAGTGTGTATCTTTTTTTAAATTAAATAATAAAAACTTTAATTATTAAACTTTGCACTAAGAAACATGAATACATTAGAATGTAATTGTTCCCCTTAGAAAAATTTAGATAAGTTTTTTATTTTTTAAAAAATTCCTAATCAAGTCCAACAAAAAGATAAATATTTCAAAGATGGGAAAAAAGTTCCTCATTTCTTTTTTTAATTGAAAAATATTTTTACCTGTTAGAGTAATCATCTAACTAAAATTTCGACTTTTTAGTTAAAATAAATAAAATTCCTATTCCAGTCAATTAAATGAAATAATAAATAAAGTTCAATTCTCCTCACAGCTGTAATTTTTTTCATCATGAGAATTCTTTTTTCTCGATTTCGCGGAAAGACACAAGGCGTATACTCAATATCATTATATACATCGAACATTATTAACTGAATGAGATGAAAATGTCGCTTTGAAGAAAACTAATTACATCTCTTGGGACACTTTTATATAGCAGAGAACAATGAGAGTATTTTGTACATATATAATTTGAAAGCAGGATGGTGTAATCTAAAAATTGTTCACTACTAAACTGATGTCGAATATAATCGAGCAAAGATTTTTACTATTGAAAAAGTGAAACTAAAATGGAAAACTCTTTAAGATTATTATACTACACACTCTACATAGGAAAATGGACATTTTATATTCTGTAGATATATATAAAAATCAAGAAGGGTATACATGATCCAATTTGCATTTATATTTTCATCATAAATTTCCTCTGCTTCTATTTACGGTGCATAGACAACTCTTAAACATTTCTTTTAAGTGGCTTCTGCCAATTTTCTACTACTTTTGGGCGAGGCACATGAGAGAATTTATATTTTGTATACATTTTACATGAAACTGACATTGAGAACCGAGCGAGCGGTAAACGTTTTCAAATCAAGTTCAAATAATAAATACTGCTTTACCAAATAAGATATTTACTGTCGTATTGTAAACTGTACTTTATTGTTTGTAACGCCAGTTATTTAACTTCACTTTAAGAAATACACACAAATTTTAATGATTTATAGCACAAAATTATGTAAAACACCACTCAATTTTGGTTCTCTAAATTTACATTAATTAAAAGCAGGGTGTCTGATATTTTCGTTCAACGAAATTCCCGGTTTTTTTCCGGCTTTGTCCTGGACTCTAAATCTAAATCTAAAAATTTCACTGATTTCAAATCAGTGGCCCAGTTTTCTTTAATCCATCAGTGGAATTTCACTGAGAATCAGTAAGAACCACTGATTATCAGTGAAATTCCACTGATTCATCAAAGAAAACTGGGCCACTGATTTAAAATTAGTGAAATTTTCACTGATTCAGATTTAGAGTGTAATTTTTCCCTGTTTTTTTCTCATCAAATTTAGATTTATTTGATTTCGAACATAAATAATAATAATCTACAAATGGCTTCAAACATTTTTATTTGAGTTTTTATGAATAATAAAACTTTTTTGATGAGTTTCTTAAATTTCTTAAATTAAAAATTTTTTTTTTAAATAATCTTCAATGCTTATAATAAATTATAATTGAAAATTTGATTTTTCAATTTTATTAAAATTATATTGATAATATTTGAATTTCTGCAAAGAATTTTACTATTTATAAAAGTAAATTGAATCCTTCCAAAGAATGTTATTTATGAAAATAATTGCATTCTTGCGAAGAATTTTATTAAAATTTTTGAGAATAATAAGCAGTAATAATTATTTACTTAATAAGTAATAAAAACTTAATTTGTTCAAGAAATAAATATAATTTATTTGAACATTCAGAAATTTTAAATTATATAAATTTAAGATTATTTTATCATTATTTTATATTTTATAAGAATTTGGTTACTGTAACTTCATAAAAATTATTCTCATTTCAATTCAATCATTTTCTAGAATTTTTGACTAAAATTCTTCTTCAAATTAATTATTTTTAATAATTTTTGAAAAATTTCTTTGAAAAATTTCAAATTCTTTTTTTTACAATTCAATTTTACGAAATTTCATTGATTATTTGAAAATTCTTCAATCAAATATATAATAGAAAATAAAAACTTGAAGTAGTTTTAAAAAGTTTCAGTAAACTTTTTTAAAAAAATTAAATCTACACAATTTTTAGTTAAAAGTATGAAAAATTCAAACTTTCAAAGATTATAATTTAAAACCTTTTCAAAATTCAATTATTTCTAAAAATTCACGCTATAATACTTTCTCTCTAAATTTGAATTAGTAAAAATGTTTACTAATTGGAGATAGCAACTAACTTTTTGCTTTTTAATTAGTAAATTTTACTATTAAATTAGTAGAAACGACTATTTATTAGTAAAATCTGATAATTCAAAAGCAAAAATCAGTCACTAATTCAAATTAGAAACCATTTTTACTAATTCAAATTTAGAGAGATTAATATTCAATCATTATCTAAAATTTTAACTGAAATTCATATTTTAATCAATTTTTATTAGAAAAATTTACGAGAATTCAATTATTCAAATACAAAAATTAATTATTTATTGAATAATTGAATGTTTCTTAAAATTGAACTCTCATAAAGAATTGTATCAACAAATTTTTAAATAATTAAAATTCTTTTGAAGAATTTTAAGAAAATTTTTTCAAGAATAATTTCATTTTTCGAGAAATTAAAATAAAAATTGTATAAAAAATAATTGAATCTCTGTAAAAAAAATTTAATTGAATTGAGAAAAGTTTTTGAAAATAATTGAAATTTTGACAAGAATTTTATTAATTAAAATTTTTGAAAATAATTGAATTTTGAAAAAAAGAATTTAATTATTTTATAAATAGATAAAGATAATTGAAATTTTGACGAGAATTTTTTTAAACTTTTAAAACCATAATTGAATTTCTGTGAAGAATTTTTAAAGATATACTTAAGCGACATATCCTCACTCGCTAACGCTCGCTCGGTATATTTATAATTATTTGTTTTTATTTATTTGAGATAAGTTTAATGTTTACTGAACATAAATATTTTATTTTATAGCATCAAAATAAATAGTTATTTGTACCAAATATGAATTACTTAAGTAAAAATAGCAATAATTAAATATAATATTACTTATTATTAAATATAATAATCAATAATTCATTCATTCTGTTTGTCCACATCTGAAGTTTGACTTTGCGTAGGGTTTTGTTTTTTTTCTTTAGAAAATATTGTTTGACAAATAGAAAATATGCAGGTATTTTTCATGATTTATAATAAAATAATATTTGAAATTAAAAAATTAAATTTTTTTTTTAAAGTTATGATTAACAAATAAATTTTGTTTTTTTAACGCTTTTTATAAGAAAACTTCGTTTGACTGATCTAAATTATACAAATTTGTATGTTTTTTATTTATAAAAAATATTAGAAAATTGTTAATTGTTAAGAATTATGAATTAAGAGATAAGAAATATATCCATTTTTGCATAATTTTTTATTTCTCCATTGGTCAGAATTTCTCAAACGGATCACCTGAAACTAAAAAATTTTTTTTTTTGAACCACACTGAAAGAATTTTGGGGAGGCTGCTGACTTTTAATGTCTGAAATTAGTGCCCCTTGCTCAGGGCTCGCAGCTTACCTCAAAAAGCGAGCATCTACTCCCGAAAGGTGAGCTGCTGCTTACCTTTTTTGGAGTAGATTCTCGCCTTTTTGAGGTTAACTGCGAGCTTGAGCAGCGAGCTCTAGCGGCACTCATGTAAAGCCTGCAGCCTCCCAAAAATTCTTTCAGTGCTCAAAATAGTTTTTTTTACTCTTAATATCGTTAAGAAGAATCCCTGAAAATATTAAGGCAAAAAATAATTTTTTGGAAAAGTTATTAAACAATTGGATTTTTTAGTACTGCTTTCATTAACAAATTTTTTTCTCGAGTTCCAGTTGACGGATTTTAAAATTAAAATATGGGTTTTTTTTCGTCTTGGATTGTACTATTTGAATATATTTTTTGTTTTTTATAATTTTTTATATTTAATTTGTTTATAAAATGTTAATAAACAAATCGTTTACTCCAAGTGGAATGTACGTATGTATGCCAGGTATTTTTCATGATTTATAATAAAATAATATTTGAAATTGGAAAATGAAAATTTTTTTTTAAAAGTTATGATTAACAAATAAATTTTTGTTTTTTTTTATACGCTTTTTATAAGAAACTTCGTTTTGACTAATCTAAATTATACAAATTTTGTATGCTTTTTATTTATAAAAAATATTAGAAAATTGTTAATTGTTAAGAAATTATGATTAAGAAATAAGAAATATAAGGTAAATGTCCCAATTATGGTACAATTTTTTAATTTCGTCCCTATTATGAGACAGTATTACAAAAAATAAAATAAATGCAATTAAAAATTGGTCATACGAAATTTCTACTTATTTCAAAAAATTTTATACGTTATAAGAAAAATTATTTGTGTATAGCATTTAATTTAATAAGAAATGTTTAATTGCATTTCACCTTTTAAATTAAGGTAAGCCAGGTTTTTCGTCAGACTACCGTCTGACATTAGGTACACTTATTATTTGCATGTCCCTGCTATTAATGCGAGACACACAGGAAATATACAGCAAACATAACCTCAAATATTTTCAATATTTTTCGCATTAATTTTCTACCAGAAAATTAGTTTTATAATTATTTATTAAACCAGAATTTGTTTATTGTATTTTATTCTTTATAATTAATATTCAAATTATTGAGATAAGTCAATGGAATTCTAATTACTTATTGAATTAAATAAATGTCTCATAATAGGTACAATCATTTTGGGACCACTCGTACATACAAGAAATCATCGTCCAATAATTAGTGCAGTGCAGAGTTTCAAAATTTAATTAATATTATTTTATTTCATGAAAAATAACCATTTTAGGGTCTAAATATTATTCATAACATATCAATCTTTCAATCTATACCCCAATTATTCATATTAACACTCCTGATTCCAAGAAATTTATCATAGAAATTTAGTTTAGCTTAAACAGCGTACCATAATTGGGACTTTTTACCTTATCCATTTTATGCATAATTTTTATTTCTTAGGATAGGATCACCTAAAACAAAAAAATTTTTTTTTGTACCAAAATAGTTTTTTTTACTCTTAATATCGTTAAGAAGAATCCCTGAAAATATTAAGGCAAAAAATAATTTTTTGTAAAAGTTATTAACAATTGAATTTTTTAGTACTGCTTAATTAAAAAATTTTTTTTCTCGAGTTTCCAATTGACGGATTTTAAAATTTAAAATATGGGTTATTTTCGTCTTGGATTGTACTATTTGAATATATTTATTTTTTTTAAATTTTTTTATTTTTTATATAATTTGTTTATAAAATGTTAATAAACAAATATGTTCTTCACGTCCTAACAAAAAATTAAAAATTTTATTCTATTCCTTAAATGTCTCCGAGTGTAAAAACCGTTTCGAAAAAAAAATAAGCCTCAATTAGAAAAATGTTTTTTAATTAAAAACTGCAGCTTTGTAGAGCTTTATATGACGTTAAACTCGCCCCGCGCACATTGGCATTTTTTACAATTTACTGTTTCAAATTGTCTGGAACCTACAAATTTTATCGGATTTTCATGGTGGTGTGGTCTTAAATTGAAGGGAATAAAATTTCTAAGAAGATTCCTTCTAAACCAATTTTTGAATTTTTTAAAATGTTTATATTTTTTTTGTTATTCAAAGTTAATAATTTATAATATTTTTAGAAAAAATCATGTTAATTTCTTTAGTTTTTCGTTGCAGATGATTGGAATCAATTTAAATTAGTCTAGCATGACCACCAGACAAATAATAAATGAATAATACAATTTATTTTAAATTGTTGAAAACAATGTTAATTAACAAATAGAAATTTTTTTTATAAAAAATTTTCTTTTTTTTTACACAAATTGATGTTAACTTAAGTAATATATGTCGATTTTTGGTAAAATTTATTTTAAATCTTAACAATTACCCATTGTTACTAACAATTACATGAACAATAATCTAGTTATCAATAATCAAGTAGAGCTTTACATGACTTTAAATTCGTTAACATAAGAAAAATAATTTTTTTCTTTTTGCCGAAATAAGCCATTTTATTTGTTTTAAAAAGTAAATAATTTGTTTATAACAAATGTAATTGTTTGTGCTACTAAATTTTTAAAGTTTTTGAAAGAATGTACATATTATATAAACATTTTTATGTTTAAAAAATGCATAAAATGTTTACAAAATGTCCAAAGAAACTTGATTATTGCTGATGTAATTGTTAAATTCAAAATTATTTTTTACCAAAATCGACATATAATTACTTAAATAAACATAAATTTGTGTGAAAAAATAGTACATTGTACAACGAGTGGCGAAAGTGTGATTTTTCTCGAGTGAAGTTTGCGGCTCGAGCGTAGCGAGAGCAGCAATCACTCTCGAAAAAATCATTCTTTCACCACGAGTTGTGCACTACGTTTTCTCCAACGCCTTGCGAGGAATGGTTTCTTTGTGAGTTTCGTATAATTTTTAATTTAACGTATGCTTATGTTTAATATAATAAAAGACGAATGTTTTGAGTGGGGAAGAAGTTAGATACAAAATAAATCTCGGTCAAAGAACAAGAAAAAAGAATAAATTCATGATCTACTTTCGCCACGCCAAATTTACTTTCGCCACGCTAAAAAGTTCTTTCGCCACGCTGAATTTACTTTCGCCACGCCAAATTTTACTTTCGCCACGCTCTTCAGAGCAGTTGAGAAAAGTTCTACTTTCGCCACACTTTTCTACCAAGAAAAGTACTCCTTTCAGAGCAAGTGTTTTGAAGAAAAAAATTTTTGCATCTTTCTGCACCCAACCGACGATATATTGATAAATTTAACTAATTTTAAGAAGAATTTGAACTATTAACATTTTGAAAAAATCTAAGTTTTCTAAAGTTTCTAATTACATTCATTAAAAAATTGAAAGTTTTATGAAATTTAAAATTAAAGCCTTTTGATGTTCATCTATTTTTGAAAATTGTAAACTTAATTCTTTTAAATGGCAATTAATATTGAAATAATTAAATAAAATTATTCAATAAATAATTTATAAATAACAATAATTGTATGATTGTTTTTTAAGAATGAAGTTATTAAAAAGAAATATTACTGTCGGAAATAGAAAAATTTTAAAGTTTTGTGTCAGAATTCGTGGTGATTTCATAGCAAAAAAGAAACCATTTTCGATTTTTTTATGGCAACAAAAAATTGAGAGTTTCCGGGCTGCGATTTTTTTTGGAATTGTGTAGGTATGTTAAGGAGACTCACCAGGAGCCATTACCAAAAATAAAATCTTGGGTCAATTGATAAAACTCTACTTTTTGCCATTTTTTTTTTCTATTTATACCTAATTTTTTCGATTTTTTAGGACAAAAATATATTATATATATATGTGACGCTCCACGAGAAAAGGGATCTAATTTACTTTTCTCGTGGAGCGTCACATATTAATATTAATGGAAGCTTGGAAACGCTAAAAAACGCTTAAAATCGTCTTAAAATGGATTTTTAACCATAAATTTGATATATATACATAATATATATATATATGTATATTATATATAATATATATATAATATATATATATATATATATATATATATAATATATATATATATATATATATATATATATATATATACTATATATATATATATATATATATATATATATATATATATATATATATATAATATAATATAATATATTATATATATTATATATCTATATATATATATATATATTTTATATATATATATTATTATATATAATATATAATATATAATATATATATATATATTATTTTATATATAATATATATTTTTTTTAGTATACGTATATTGCTGAAAACGTTGAACGAAAAATTTTTGGTTGACGAAGGAAGCATTTTAATATAATATAAGATTGATTTTTTTAAATAATTGAATTCTTTTGTGAATTTTTATTCACATACGTACCAATAGATATTAAAAATAATTGAATTTTTGATAAATTATTGACATTAATGTAATTCTACGAAAAAATTTTATTAAAATTATTTTGAAACAAAATTGAATTGTTAAACAGAATTTCACTAAAATTTTTGAAAATAATACATAAATTATAGGAAGGCTTTTTAAAATAATTGAATTTTTTTTTATGAATTTCAATAAAATTTTTTAAGAATAATTACATTTTTTCGAGAAATTCGATTAAAATTGTATTAAAAATAATTGAAATTCTGCGATGATTTTTATTATTTATGAAAATAATTGAAAAACCTAGGATATGAAAATAATTGAAAAACTTTAAGGTAGTACGCTCGTGATCGGCACTTTTCTATAGAATTTAATGAAATTTGAAATCAGAATAGTTAATAACAAGATCTATGTATTTGCAAAAATATTAAAAAAATTGACCGTTTTCTAAAACAAGATATTTAAGTTCAAAGTTTGTTATTTAACATAGTTTAACCTATGAAAAAGTGCATGTAAACGGCACATTTCTTCTAATAACTTCTAAAATTTTCTATAGATTGTTTTAAAAAACTAATATATTATAAATGAATGTTTGAGAAATTCATAACAAAAGATTTAACAATATTAACCGTTTCAGTTAAAAGATATAATATAATATTAATATTCTAAACCTGACTAGTATACTTGTGTGTGAGTGTGTCTGTACATAGGGCTGACTATGTATTCAGTACAGTCCAAGCAAAAATATGCTACAGTAACTGCACCATACTATAGCATTTTATTAAAATTTACTTTTGAGAGTGACTGTCGCGAGCGTACTACCTTAAGAGGGACTGTATATTTTAAAATAAAATTATAAAATTACGGTCACTAACTTTTCTTGATTATTTTCGAAAAATTTAAATAAAATTCTTTATAAAAGAGTCTAATTATTTTTAATAGAATTTAAAGAAATTTCAATGATTTCAAAAAGTTTCAATTATTTGTTTATAAAAATTCAATTATCTTGAAACAATAGAATTAAAAAATTCCAAAAATCTTATTTTTCAGAATTTTTTATAAAACTTTGCGAAAATTTAATTTACGTATTTAAAAAATTTAAATTTGTATCATTTTTTAAATTAACTAATACAAATTTTAATTATTAATTTTTGCACTTTTTTGTAAAAGTATTTTACAATTTAAGCAAAAAATTCGACAAAGCGAAATTTTGATTTAAAAAATACTATAAACTTTAAAAAAAACTTATGTGAAATTTAGTATTAGTTACATTAAATATATCAAGAATATTAATTAAATTTTAATATAATTTTACTGAATTTGACATAAGTTTTTTTTAAATTTAGTATTTTCTACATCAAAATTTCGCTTTGTCGAATTTTTTCTCGAATTTCTAAAATACATATTCACAAAAATAAAAATGTAATTTTTAAGTTCCTGAGGTCGAAGAACGTAAAGAAAAGTAAAAAAATCGAGTTTGAAAATGTTCGCTAAAACAATGCTTCCATGAAGAAGTAAAATTAATACATTTTTCGTACGTTGTTTTTAAATTTAAAATTTTTAAATACAAGCAAAAAAACTGTTAGATATAAAACACAAAACAAAAATTTAATTATAAAAGAAAAGCACACAGTATTTCTCAGAATATCAAATTGAGACAAAAAACGTATGAAAAGTGTTGTGAAGCAACGTTTTGATACGTTTTTTGTCTCAATTTTATATCCTTAAAAAAAACTATGTCGTAAATTGAAATGAAGCAGTAACAAATATTAACAATCAATAAATTTTCTTAATTCCAGTAATAAATAATTTATTGAAAAAGTGCAAAAAAAAAAAGAAAGTAATTGCTTATTGAAGCTAATTTGCGATGATTAATATCACATAAGAAATGAACGTAGTTGACAAGTTTTGGAGTCGTAGAACAAGTTCAGTTGGCCTAGCCACACTGGCACGTACCAAGTCAATAGGTATATAGAAATACCTTATTCGCGAAACTCGTTCAAAGTCAACTACGTGTTTACATGAATCACAATTTAATCCAATATAGAATCACCCTATTTTTTAAACTCTTTTACGATGACACCAATGTTTACATTTTTTTTTTAATTGATCAACTCTAAACGTCTGTGAAAAGATTCCTAGAAAAAAATCAAGGTTTTGTTCTCAATCCTTTTTATTCTAATTTATTAATCATTACTATATACTCTAAACGTGAAAGTTCTTCCTTTCTTTTTTGGAGAAGAAAAAAATTTTTTTTTTAAATTACATAAGAATATTTTTCTACAATTAAAAATAGATTATGCAATACATTCGCAGTAGCTCTGCTCTGTGATTTAAAAAAATTTGGCAGAAGACACTTGAAGAAGAAAGAAGTTAAAATCACTTGGAAGAAATTAATTATTCAAAGGATGAAAGTTGAGTGTTAATGATCAATTTCTTAAATGATCGACTGAAGAGTCTTTTTTAGTTTTTTTTTTGTAGAAACTTGAACAATGCTTGACAAGGATTCAAAGATTATAAAATGTATTTTTTTGTAGAAGAGTGATTCGTCTTCATATTACTTTTAACATTTAAGATTTATTATTTGTAAATCGATCCGTGTGGATGAGATTTCAATCTTGTACTACTTACAATTTTGTAATCCCTCTCTTTTTATAAAATAGATGATAATTATTTCCGAGATGAGTTCATAAAAGTAACTGATCATACTTAGCATTATCAGATTATTACATGACAATAACATTATAATTGTTTCTTTTTAACTTGGTGGTAAAAATATTTAATCGTATCGAATTTATTTATTGATTATTATATAACAATTAGCGAATCAATATAGCTTACCATCTACCATACCAACTACCATATAAAATTGCCATTGTTTATAACTAACATTTTTTTATAATTATCATTGTTTATAACTATCAATAATCATAACTTCCAATAATGTGAAAAAAATATATTAATTCTTTGCATTATTATAATTATTAATGAGTAATAATATTTTAAAATAATAATGAAGTAACCGATAGAAGTAAATTTGACGGAAAACAAAAGAATAAGAAAAAAAAATGTAGTCTGACTCATGGGGAAAAAATATTGATGCAACACTGTGAAAAAAGTAATGGCACACTACTTTCCTTTTGCAAATTCAAGAAATTAAAATGATAAGACAAGAGGCTTTATAAAAGTGAAGAAATTCTAAACGTGATATGAAATTGAAGTGAGTGCAAATATCAAATCGTGTGATGGAATGACTCTGAAATATTTTTCTTCTTTAAAACAAACTTCAATTTTCTCATGAATGCCCTGAAGACATCTCGAAAATACTTTTGTTGTACCTTTTTGATCTCAAAAGAAAATGAATTTCTATCTAACTATATATATATATATATTTACCACAAAGAATAATTTATTATTGTCTATTATCTCCGTGGACAGATTTCTAATCTACAATAACATACACACATAATTTTCAAGTCAGATTTAAGATTTCTTCCTGGTTATGATAATAATGTTTTATTATAAAATTAAGATAATGTAATAAAAATTCCATGTAATTAATTATTTTATCTTGTATTACTTTAATAAAGTTGTATATGATATAATAAAATAATATAATATATATAATTAGAAATAATACTACAGAAAAAATAAACATTTTTCCCAATCGTAAAATACTCATTATTGTTTCTTTTACATTTAGATCTTTTAAACTTTTCTTCTGTATGCGAGTATTCTCGTGAGTATTACAATGTTGTTAATTATTATTAAATATTCATTGCAAAAATTATAAAAAATGAATATGTAAATAGATATCAATTTTAAGTAATTTTTAATAATTAATATAAGTATTCAAAAACTACTTTATTCACAAAAAAAAATTCGCGGTTATGAATTATTTTTCCCGGTCCTAAAGAATGACTCTGAAAATAAATTATTTCATGAAAAATTGAAAGAATTCCCTTTTTTTAGACGAAACTTTGACTTTTTCCCAAACCCTATAAAAATATTTTAGTTTACTCTAAAAATAATTGAAACTCCAAAATATGTTTATAATACATTTTTTTGAATATCTTTCATTGTAAAATCATTTGGAACTTAAATAGATTTTTTAAAATAAATATTTAATAAATTACCTACTATTTTTCCATAGGAAGATTTAAAAAAATAAAAATTTCAAATCCTTTAAACACGAATAATTTTTAAGAATTGCTACTGTAACTAATATTTAAAATTATCTTCAACATTTCAATTCAATTATTTTCTAGAAATTTTAACTAAAATATTTCTAAAATTCACTTGTTTACAAGACAATTTTATGAAATTTTGAAGAATTTGAAATTTTTTCAATTTAAATTATAGGGGAACATAGTCTAGGTCGGCCACCTTTTTGACTTTTGTTTATAACTTTTTTTAAAAAATGAATTTGGACGATTGAAGTATATGGTTCACAGAGAAAAGCGAGTGTTGTTTTTTGATGCGGGTAAATTTTGGTAGGGTAATTTTAGTGAGGATAAATTTTCTATAATAGAAAATTTACCTTATTTTCAGTGTTAAAATAAACACTTCCGAGCTAAAGTTTGATGCAGACACTTTTAACACCGAATTCAGTGTTAAAATAACACTCACTTTTTTCTGTGGAAAGTCCTGTTTAATAGGAACATTTTTTCTGTACAAAGTAAATTGACAGGTTTAAAAATGAAAAAGTTATAAAGATTTAAAAAAAAAAAAAATTTGTAGTCCAGGTTGGCCATTACAGTCAAGGTCGGCCATGTTTAAAATTCAAAGGGCATTAATCGTTAAAAAATAAAATAACATGTTTGGAGTTACAGAAAATTGATTCTTTATTGTTTACAGTTTGTAACTTAATGAAATAACAAAATAATAAAAATAAACAATATAAAAAAATAAATATAAATAAAAAAAATTTTGCACTAAAATATTAATAAAATTAAATAAAAATATTAATAAGATGATCAATTATATTATGAGTTATACAGAATTGCAGTTTTTGCAAATGAAGTAGCTCGTCCTCAACTTTGCGCATTTTAAACACATAGTGGCCGACCTTGACAGTAAGTAACATTACCGAATTGTTGTAACCATAAAGAAATACGTTTCGGGATTCGATTTTTTACTTTGTTTTCCTTTCAACCATGAGTCCCACAAATTTTCTGCATACTTGCCTTGACGATTCAATTTGTTTTTATCGTTTATTAATGGTTTTTCACATTATGCACAAAACTTTTTTTCAGCTTTTTTTGTACCGACGTCACAGAAAACACAATTTTCGATCCTCCGAAAATGTAATTGAACAAAAAGGTTAGGTTTTACTAAGACAAGCCTCGACAAATATTCGCGTAGGTGGCGCTAGTGAACTTGACAAAAAAAACGCGAGTGGCCTACCTAGACAGTAGACCAACCTTGACTACATTCCCCTATATTTAAAAAATATAACTAATTTGAAAAAAATGGGAATAAAAATGTTGCAAAAAAAACTATTCAGAATTTTTAATTAAAATCTATATTAATATTAGTAATATTAATTTAACATTCTAAAATATAGAAATAGTTGTTTATGATTAATTGTAAAAAAACGATAATGCAAAATACGGTTTTTTTTAGAAATTCATTTTCTAAGAAAAAATAGTTTTATTTATTTTTATTTACTTTATTTATTATTTAAAAATTAATTTTTATAAATTTTCGTATCACTTTTGTTCTAATTAGTTCAAATTTTTACCAATTTAAATTTGTTTTGTGATATGATAATATTATTGCAAAAAAAAAATTATAAATTGATTTACTTTTCACTATTTTATAGAATGTGAAATTTTTTCTCTTTCAAAATTTTTCGACGCATTTAATTAAAATTATATTTTGTTTAATTATTGTTAGAAATAGAAAGAATTTAAAATTAAATTTAATATTAATTTAATTTTATTAAGATTATATTTCGATCGACATTATTAAAATTTGATGTCATTGTTTTCTGGTATAAGGCTGACATGATAAATGTCATACATCATGTCACCGATATTTCAGAGCGAATACGTCTGTTTAAAATAATGCAATATTATTTTTTTCTCCGTATCCATGTGTCTCAAAGGTAAACTAGGTTGTCACAATATAATAATTATAATTGTAATCGTGAGAGTTCAACGAAAATAAGAATATTGTGCGAATTATGACGTTTGCTTTTAAAATCATTCATTGATCATATACCAATTGATATTTTTCATTCCTAATCGCCATTGTCTTCATAACTATAGAAAAAAAACCATTCTTTTTGCAACAATTATTTTAAAACTTCTTTAAAATATCTTTAACAGCACAGTTTTTCTAAGGATATCAAATTGAGACAAAAAAACGAATCAAAAGTGTTGCGAAGCAACGTTTTGATTCGATTGAAAAACGAATCAAAACGTTGCTTCGCAACACTTTTGATTCGTTTTTTGTCTCAATTTGATATCCTTAGAAAAGCTATATAAACATGTAACTAGTAGATAGCGTACGATTAGGTATAATAATAAAAATTTCTGTTAAATAATTAATAATTAATACATTAATAATTTGAAAATAAATAATATAAAAAACTATAATAATAATATAAAAATAGTAATAAATAATTAATATAATAATATAATACCAATAATGATAGTTCTGATAAAATGTGATAATTTAATATAGTGTAACTGTATTAAATTTTACTTCAACGCCTTTTAAAATATTTTCCAATAAAACTAAGTAGCTTCTAATTGAAACAATGCAATAAATATTATTCCAAACAAAGAATACACAATTTTACTCTCCCATCATAAAAATCAGTTAATATCTTTTTCTCATTTTTGCAAATATCATTCATTATTTAGCAAAAGGAATTAGATGATGAATCTTTTTCTCTCCTCATTTAAAAAAGTCCATTACCAGAAAATTTTCTGAAGAATCAATAATATAATACATGTACTTTCACCTATAATACTTTGTATATACATCGGTTTTAAAACAATATTGTAAAGTTTCTTTTCCTATAGCAGAATTTTTTTTTTCACAAAAACGAAAATGGTACCAGGAAAAAATCATAATCACCATTGTAGAAAAAGAAATCATTAGACTTTTTCATGTTAGGAGTAATTACAGAAAAAAATTGTTTCTAAGTTTTCTTATCCATATATCTTTATATGTATGTTATCTATGACGATGACTGTATCGTCATTGCTTTTACTCACAATCGCGCAGTTAATATTATTTCGCCTGGAGGACTATTTTTTAAAGCGAAAGTTTCGTTGACCTTTATTCGGGATTTTTAATTCCTTTAAGTGATATTCTAAGATTGCAAATAATGGAAAAATTAACTACCATTAATTATAATTGCCATTGATAACTACAATGAACTGTAGCTATCATTGACTCTAACAACCGTTGATTATAATTATAAATTATAACTACTACTACACTACAATAATTTGAGAGACCAAAATGTGGAACAAAGTAAAAAATTGATCTGAATTTTTGTATCAAATTGATGCACTTTAGTATCGATTTGATACTTTCAAGAAAAGTGTGATAATTAAATTTTTTTTAAAGACTATTAAAGACAAATCAGGCAAATGTTGACTCTTGAAAAATATTTGAAGTTCAATAAAACCAAACATATGTATTTCAAGAATATATGATTCAACATTTTGTATTAAAGTCGTTATTAAATCAATCATATCATGAACTATAATAGAAATTTAATATATTACATACATTATGACATTGATGTAAGTCTATAATTGAGAGGGTAGGAAGGTCGATATTTATCAAGATATTTATCTGTGCAAGGTTAACGCAGGAGGAGAAAGTTACGAATGCAAATTATTTTTGTGAAATATTCCCATTGTATTTGTAATCATAACATTTTGTTGTTAATTCAACAGTCATTAATCAAATCAATGCAGTTCAACACGAAATTTTGTCCTGAACAAATATAAATTCTATAAAAAATAGTGCTGAAAGATTTTTAAAAATATTCATATTTCGAATGTGAAAAATGGAGCAGTAAAATAATTCATTTCTTATTTATTATCCTATTTTCTTTACTATTTTACTATTTTGTTTTATTTTATAATTTTACTATTAGTTTATTTATTATGTTTTTATTTATTTTTTATTTTTTTTAATTTTATAACTTTATTATTTGGTATTCTTGTCTTGTTTCATTTATTTCTTATTGCCGATCAACGTATTTTTCTTTTGATTACTAAAAAATTTGTAAATTTACTAAAAATTTGTATTAAAATATTTGTATAAAAATGTGTATAAAAATATTTGTATTAAAATTTGTATTAATTATTAATGCAATTATTTCATTGAAGAAATATGATGATTCAATAAATTGATATTTGTAAAATTAATACAATTAGAAAAAAAAAATTGTTAAAGATAAAAAAATAGTTTTTCCGGGGTTACAAAATTAAAAAAGGTGATAAATATTGCAACGTTTGTTTACCAAAAAAAAGAAAAATGGAAATTTTCATATATTTATTTTTTAATTTATGCTTATGAAAAATTTTTTGTACAAAAATTCCGGAGAAAAGGAATTTTGTTGTTTGTATCTTTTTTTTATAAATTATAGTGTAATGAGAAAAACAAGTTTTATGATAAACTTTTTATTATATAGGTATTATTATTATTAATGCACTTGTCCTCAAGGATAGTATTTTTAATTACATTGTTTGAAAAAATTAAGTATATTTATTTAATATTAGGTATAGATTTCGATTTTTTTTTATAAAAATTAAAAAATTGTGTAAATTATTGATAGATTTTTAACAAAATTATGTCTATAAATTATTCAAATATATATTTGGAATGAATCTGTTTACCTGAACGAATTTTTTAAATAAGTTTTTCAATAAAAATTTTTAAATCAATTATTTAATGAAAATAGGTAAACAAATTTTTTAATAATCATTTGTAAACAAATTTTCCAATAAACATTTGCAAAACGAATTTTTTAATAATCATTTGTAAAGAAATTTTCCAATAAATATTTGTAAAACGAATTTTTTATTGTAAAACATTTGTAAACAAAGTTTTCAATAAATATTTGTGAACAAATTTTTTGATATGAAAATCTGCCAATAAATTTTTTAATAAACATTTAGAATAATGAATCTTTCAATGAACACTTGTAAATAAATTTTTCAATAAAGACTTTTTAATTATAAACGTTTTGATAAAAATTTGTTAAAAAATGTTTAATATCCTTATAATAAAAAGTGAGAATTGTATTAAATCGCTTAAGTTATTTCTCTGAACAAAAAATGCGATAATTAAATATGTAACCAAAACTGGACATGTCTTTTTGTAATTAAGTTGGTATTTCTAGAGTTACAGTAGAAAATTACTCTCTTCTAAATATTGTCATGTGAATCATCATAGATTGTGTCAAAGAACAATTTGCACTATTTCTAATCGTATAAAAAGTATATTATATACTTTTTATATTTAATATTTATTATTATTATTTAAATTACAAAATTTTTTATTTTCAAATATAAATTTTTTGAATAAAGAATAAAGAATTCAATTATTTTTAAAAATTTTAATAAATCCTTCTAAACAATTCAATTATTTTTTTAAATAGTAAAATCTTTACAAAAATTCAATGATTTTCAAAACAATTTTAATTGAATTCCTCGAAAGAATTTAATTTTTTAAAAAAAATTTTTAACACATTTCGAAAAAATTCAATTTTTTTTATAAAATTTTAATAAATCCTTTAAAAAAAATTCAATTATTTTTATAAACAGTAAAATTATTCGCAATAATTCAATATTATTTCCATAAATAGTAAAAATCTTTGCAGAAATTTTAATTGAATTCCTTGGATGAATTCAAATATTTTTAAATATTTCCAAAAAATTCCAATTATTTTTATTTAAATACTGAAATTCTTTGCAGGAATTAAATAATTTTTAATCCAATTTAAATAAAATTACACGAAAGAATTTAATTATTTTCAAAATTTTCCATAAAATTAAATTTCAACAAGAATTTAAAATTCTCTAAAAATAATTCAATTATTTTCAAAATAGTTTTAAAAAATTATCTATAGGAAAATCAAATTACTTTCAATGCAATTTTTAAATATATTCGTTGAAAAAATTGAAAGAATTCAATATTATTTTCAAAAAAATAATAAAATTCTTGTGATGAATTCAATTATTTTCAATATTCTTAATTGTAATAAAATTCCTTAAAGAAATTAAATTATTTTCGAAACAACTTTAATTGAATTTCTCGAAAAAATGTCATTATTATTAAATATTTCTATAAAATTCTTCATAACAATTTAATTACTTCTTGAAATTTTAATAAATTCTTCGAAACATTTCAATTATTTTTATAAATAGTAAAATTCTTCGCAAGAATTCAATTAATTTTATAAATAGTAAAATTCTTTGCAGGAATTCAATTATTTTCAAAACAATTTTAATCGAATTCCTCGGATTAAATTAATTAAATTATTTTTAATCAAATTTTCTTGAAATTCTTCTTCATAAAATTCAATTGCTTTTAAAATTTTCAATTATTATTTAATTAATTAAATAAAAAATTAAATAATTAAATAATAATTTTTAGTGGTTATTAATATTAATATAAATGAAGTCCATTAATTAATTTAATATTATTTTAATAAAATTTAAATAAATTTAGAAAATTTAAATAATAGCAATATATTAATTTTTGGGAGTTCAATATCAGGGGTACCAATTTTTGGCCGTTTTCGGGAATTCCCACTAACCTAAAATCAAAGGAAAATTCGGAAAATCCTTTCATTTAATTCTTAAAATGTTTATATGACTTTATATTGCACTTTAAATTGTAGAAATATTGCAATCATCCCTAAATGTTAATATATCTCTGAAATATTAAAATATTGAGGGTAATATAATTATTGACATTGCTGCAAGTTTTGTTATATTTTTCTAGTTCTCTACAGAACTAAGCCGAATAAAATTCTTAAACTAATATCTTAACTATTCTTTAAATATCTTCTTATTAATATAAAAGAAATATTATTGAAACTTACCCATAGTAGATTAAACAAGAAATCTGCCGTTAGGAAATTATTATAGTTAACCTCTTTATCCGTGTTCGCAGATTAAACATTTGGCGACATCTCTTGCTATCATCGAAATAATCCTCACTGACACTGCCTTTGCTTATAAACATTTCTATTTATATTATTATTTAACTTTTACTTAATGTACTCTTGCTTTTTTTTAATTTATTCACTTTTATTTCATGGATTTTATGTAAAAACAACGATGCAAATTTTGAAGAACAACAATGAACAATCTGAAATTGTCGAGAATCGATACCTTTAAATCGATTACCTCACTCGTTGACAACTTCAGTTCGATACAACATTCGATAGTGACGTATCACGTATTCGATAAATATCCAAGAGGGCCGGGTTTGTTTACGTGTAAAAATATGTTAAATTCAGAAAAATATTTTCCTCATTAACAATAATGAAGTAAAAAATGAAAAACTATCAATTACAGTCATGAATGTAATGAGGTAGTATAATGTGTAAACGTTGTCTTTATCGATTAATAGACACCTCTAACAAAATACATTGACGAAGAGAGGTTATGTCCCATGACATATGCATATAAACATATACTTTCTTCTAATTAAAACATTATCTTTTATTGATAAAAACTAATTATACAGAACAATAGAAAAATGAGGCCAGGAGGAATGTTTGATATTTACGAGTTTGGAAAACGAATTCGCCGATTACTCGACGGCAATTATTCGTATCGAAAAATTTTAGTGCTCTTAATTATTTTTGGAGCAATTCTCCTCTATCTTGGACCACCTTTTGCTCAGTGGCTTTTTTCAAGTAATGGCAAACCCATTGAAGGTAAATGTAAACAAAATTTATTCTTAAATTTATTTTATTTATTTTAAAAATATATTTATTTTAAATTTATAAACATAACCTCAAAAGAAAAATGAATTTCTTTCAGCTTTTGAAGATCATTGTATGAACGAAAGACTAGCTGGCTTTCATGTCGATATTATGGATTACAATGCAAATGTTCTTCACGATCCTCCGAAAGAAACGGATCATCATTATTTACCTTATATTGGAAATGGTTTTATTGGTGTTCCCATTCTGCCGGAGGCATGGTTTTACATAAAGCACAAAAGAACGTTATCTTTACCTGTTTATTGGCAACCATTAATAACTGCTATTTTACCAGAAAGTAGCTCTTATCGAGAAGCTACTGTCACACATTATACCTCGGGTATCGTTTATAAATATCAGTGCCTTAGAGATGGTTATTATATAGTCTCCCAATACTATGCTCATAGAAGTTTCGATGGTATCCTCGTTCAGGATGTCAAAGTTGTTAATCCCTCAGCATTGTCACAGGAAGTTTTTCTAAAATCTCAAACATCAACACACTGGCCTGATACTCAGATTGAACCTATTAAGTGAGTATTAATCAGGCACCACAGTTGGTACCCTTTTGTCCCCTTTTTTCAATTTTGTTTGACGATTTGTCACCTTTTTTCCCTTTTTTTGCTGATTTGTCCCCTTTTTCACATTTTTTCTAATAAAAAATAAAGTTTTTTTAAAAATCTTTTTCAAAGTTTAATCATAAAATTTAAACTCAATATTATAAAATTCAGTGCGTTTTATTTCTGATTTAGATTATTAACACCACAACATAATATAAATATGTTTTTTTATTTTAATGATTTAAATAATATAGATATCGTAAAGAATTTTATAAATTATAAGGTGGTTCATTAAACAGAATGCAGACCTCTAGAAAAATAATTAATTAACATTCAAATAATTCAAATATTATTATTAATTGTTTTTTCTAAAGAAAAACAAAAATTCTAATAAAAAACCTTCAATTTTTTCCATTTCTGACAATAATTTCTTTTTAAATAACTTAATTCTTGAAGAACTATCATAAAATTATAACTTTGAAATTATTTAAGTATTTTATTTATACATTTCAAAATTAATTGAATTTTAAAACAGTTTCGTTTACAATTTTCATAAATAGATGAACTTTAAAAGATTTGAATTTTAAATTTTATAAAATTTCAATTTTGAATGAATTCTGAAATTAGTTAAATTTTTTATAATATATATTTTATTAATTATTAAAAATAATTAATTTATCGAGGAATTTTAGTTAAAAACACTAAAAAAAAGTTTGAATTTTGGAGAAGTTTCCAATAATTGCAAAAATTCAATTATTTTCAAAAAAAAAAAAAAATTTTTCTGAGAAATTCAATTATATTCAAAAATATAAAGAAATTATTATAAAAATTTCAATTTTCTTTATAAATAATGAAATTCTTCTTCGAAATTCAATTATTTTCAAAAATTTTAATAAAATTCTTGGCAAAATTTCAATTATTTGCAAAAATTTTCCTAAATTCAATTCTTTAAAAAAACAATTTTCATAAAATTTTTCGAAAAAAATCAATTATTTAAAAAGATTTTTATAAAATTATTTGCAAAAATTGAATTATTTTAAAAAAATGAATAATTCTTCACAAGAATTCAATTATTATTATAAATAATAAAATTCTTCTCGGGATTTCAATTATTTTTAAAATTTTTAATAAAATTCGTTGCAAGAATTCAATTATTTTCATAAATAATAAAACTCATCCCAGGAATTCAATTATTTTTAATACAATTTTAAATGTAGGTATTCCTCGAAAAAATGCAATTAATTGAAAATATTTTTTTTTAATTCTTGGAAAGAATAATTTCTGAATAGTGGAAATTTTTGTAAAATTGAATTGTAAGCAAATACATTTGAAAATTCTCAAAAAGTTTTTTTTTTAAATTATTAAAAATAATTGATTTAAAGAAGAATTTTAGTTAAAAATTCAAGAAAATAATAATTGAATTGAAATGATGAAAATAATTTTGAAGAAGTTACAGTAAAAATATTTCTTATAGTACTAAATAATTTTACGATAAAAGAAATTCGTAAATAAATATTGTAGAACATTATTTTGAGTATCTAATTATTTTTAGAGTGAATCAGAATAAAAGATTTGAATTATTATATGCAAGTTGTATAAACAAATAAATTTTTGTTACCTTTTTGAGGAAAAAAATTCCCCTTTTTTGATAAAAAAAATATTCTAATGAAAAATATATATTCTAATTTGTTTTATTTTTACAGAATTATCTTGGATGGAACAATTTTTGAATTCAATTTGATTTCGGGACATGTGTCATTACCCGAGACAAATAAAATTATTGCTATATCAATTGTTTATAAAACACCGCCGAAGGTTATTCAAGTGAAAGCGAGGGGTTCTTCGAGTTTTGAATATCTCACTAGTATTAAGTTCAGTGAAGCTGTAAATCCAGAACAATATCACGTTGAACGTGACATAATTCAGAAAAAGGCGATAGAAGTAAAATTTTATTTATTTATTACCTATTTAGTATTTATTATTTTATGCTTTGTTTATTTTTTAAATTCTATTATTCGAAGAATTGAATTTTCAGTGCTTTTTTCAAATTTCTTATAAAATTATTTAACTTTAGTGTATAATAAAAAGGCCTAATATACAATTTTTAAATGCAGGCAATGAAAAAAGCTTTAATACGACAAGCACGTGGATTGAAGACCGAACACACTAATCACTGGCAAAGTTACTGGTACACTGGCTTCAGAATAAGTGAATCAAAAGCAAAGGGCGCAATCAATGGTCATAAAATTAATTCCACATTATACTATGTCTTGTCGCAAGTGCCAAGAAGTATTCCAGATGTCGAGAAAGTAGTGTCAAATAGTGAAGGTTGTTACAAAGGTCATCACACATTGTAAGTTTAAATTTTCTTCAAATGTCGAATTAAAAAATAACCTTTTAAAATACTTATTTTAAAATTCATTTAAAAAAATGAAAGTGAAAATGGAAATAAATCCACAAGTTTTCTAAAGTTATTGTGCTTATTCTTGAAAAGTTTTTCTTAAATATTTCAAAATTAATTCAATTTTAAAAGAGTTGCGTTTACAATTTTCATAAATAGATAAACTTCAAAAGGTTCAGTTCTAATTTGAAATTTTGTAAACATTCAATTTTTCATAAATTAGTTAAATAATAAAAGTTTCACAGAAATTCTATTATTTACAAATTCTTTATAAATTTCTTCGCAATAATTCAATTATTTTCATAAATAATCCAAATTTTTTACAGAGATTCAATTATTTTCATAAATAATAAAAAACTTTATAGGTTTACAATTATTTTCATAAATAATAAAACTCGTCGCAGAATTTAAATTATTTTTAATACAAATTTTAGTGGAATTTCTCGAAAGATGTAATTATTCTTAAAAATTTTATTAAAACTCATCAAAGAAATTCAATTACTTTAAAAAGCCTTCCTATAATTTATGGAAATATTTTCAATAGGAAATATTTCGTTCATTTGAACGTTTAAAACTTGTGGATCAGAACTTTGGTAATTTCAAATTCATTTTAGAAATAATTTTTTAGTTTTAAAATTTAAATAAAATCTTAAATTATTCAATTCAATTTGACATTTAAAGTTAATTGTCAAATTATTGTTGCGTGATTGAATTAATTTTTAAGTAAGCAGAAATTTTAAGTTTATTTTACATTTGTTTTAAATCATTATAAGCAATTTTTACTCTAACAATTTTTTAATCAATTAGAAATGCGCCGAAATTGTGGGAAGACACTTCTTCGATCGACCAGGTAAACGATGTTGTTCAAGCATGGCTAATAACATTAGAAAAACAAGGTTGTCATCGTCTTACAACCGGAAGTCCCTCCGCCGTTCAACAAGCAATCGTCCTTAGTTTAGGCAGCTTACGATTTACCAATCAACATTTGGAATTCAATATGGAACCTCAATATCTTCACCGCGATTATTTATTCAGGTATAAATAAATAATTTTATTTATAGAACCTTTAATTTTATTTATAAATAGGTATTTAGTTTCATTTAAGAATGTTTAATTCTATTTATTAATGTTTAATTTTATTTTTTTTAAATCTCCATAATTGAAAGTCCCGATCAAAGAACTGAATATATTTTTTGTCAGCTAAAACTCGTAGTTTAATGAATAAAAAATTAAAAGTTTTAAATCACTTTTTTGTAGGAATATTCTTGTTATCTGTATACAAATACGAAATAATTGCAAGAAATTAAAATTTTAAATTCTATTTTTATGTCGAACTCGAGAATTTTGAGTCTTAAAAAATGTTCTCATACGACCCTCGTTAAAAGTAAATCTGAAATTTCATAAATAGAAGCAAAATCAGAATTTTCAAAGTTTAATTACATAAATTAAAATTATTAACATTAAATTTATTTTGGTTTACGATAATTACGTTTTAAGCAATTTTAAAATTTCCCATTGTTCTTTTTGTTATAATTGGAAAATTTAATTTTCAGGAGAATAAGTTATGGAAACATTACACATTTGAATATATCGGTGTCTGTCAATGAAGATAATCGAGCAATTTTGGGAGTGACAATAGATCGCGGTGATAGCGGTTTTTACGCGTGTGACGCTGGTTGTTTAGATGATCCAATTTCTCTTAGTCAAACCTACACGAATTTTCCAGTTAAATTAACGCAACCGTTTACATCTGTTCTTTATATTACATCAGATTATCAACATATTGTCGATCTCCGAAAGACTCTGCATGTTCACACTATTGATGAAGGTAAAGAAAAATTTTTAATTATTCTCGAATAAAACTTCAAGTTTATATTAATTAAGTAGCAAATTAAGTAGCAAATATTACAAATTTAGTAGCAAATGATATTAAATTTGTTATTATTATGCAAATTACAAAAATTTTTATTTTTGAATTATTTTTATAAATAGTCAAATTCTTTGCAAGAATTCAAGTATTTTCAATACAATTTTAATAAAAATTCATCTATTAATAATTGATATTCTTTTGAAAAATTTTATAACGATGAAAAAAATTGAATTCTTTGGTGAAATTTTTTTGTAAATAATTCAATTTTTGCAAAGAATTTTACTATTTAGTATTTATAAATATATTTGAATTGTTTCAAAGGATTAATTAAAATTTTAGAAAATAATTGAATTTTTTCGAAAAATATTATAAAATTTTTTTTTTAAATTGAATTCTTTCATGAAATGTTATTAAAATTGTATTAAAAATAATTGAATTGAATTTTTGAAAAGAAATTTACTATTTATAAATATAATTAAATAATTAGTTTTTATTAAATTTAGTGAATTAGTATAGTTTGTTAATTTAGTATTAAAAATTAAATTAGTATTAAGAAGTAAATTAATTTTAAAAAGTAAATTAGTATTCAAAAGAGAATTAATTTGTTAATTGTAAAAATATTTTCTCTATTTAAGCACCAGCTCATGATCATCACGTAATTGCGTTACACAAGCACGGACATCAACTTGGAGGTTTACCAACATTCTTTTGGGTAACTATAGGCTTTTTAATAGTCGTCTTTCATCTCTTTCTCTGTAAGTTAATGATCACTGAATATCGGGGACATCAAGATCGACAAAAAGTCCGCTATAATAAACCATAATTCAGTAAACTATGTAAATATTCATTTTACTAAGATGTACATATATATTTTTACGAAAAGAAAAAAAATGGAGAACCAATTGTGATTAACTATTTAGATGAACTAGCGATCTAGAAGTTAGATTTCTTTTCCTCGACATTTATTATAGAAAGAAAAAAATATTAACATATTTAAATATTATAACAAACTTCATTCAAATACAAATTCGAAAATAATTCAAAGGAAATTTAGTAATTATAGAAAAAAAATCACTTTCAAATTTTTCATTATTTCGTAATTTACAAAGTAGAATTGTCTTTTGATAAATGAAAAATATTTTTAATATATTTTATTATTGAACTTTACATTATTTTTATTCTTATTATTAGTTTTCATTACTTCAAAAAATAAAAAAATTATTTTATAAAAAATATTTTAAGAAATTTTTCCAATTTTTATTTTTTGGAGAAATGGAAAATTATATATTTATCAGGGTTGCCACAGTTCAGGGAAAAGACAGGGATTTTTATTTAAGTAACTGAAAAAAATTGAATTTTGGAGAAGTTACAAATGATTGCAGAAATTCAAATATGTTCAAAAATTTTAATAAAATTCTTTGCAAATTTAAATTATTTTCAAAAAATTTTTCTCATTTCAATGATTTCCAATATCTGCAGTTTTAATAAAATTTTTCAAAAGAATTCAATTATTTAAAAAAAAATTTTTTATAAAATTCTAAGCAAACTTCGCAATAATTCAATTATTTTCATAAATTATAACATTTTATACAAAAATTAAATTATTTTCATGAATAATAAAATTCATCATAGAATTTCAATTATTTTTAATACAATTTTAATTGAATTCCTCGAAAAATTTAATTATTCTTGAAAATTTTATTAAAATTTTTCGAAAAAAATTCAAATTTATTGATAAAATTCTTTCTGATAATTTAGTTTCGAAAAACATTTATTTATTCAATAAATTATTTATTTTTGTATTTAAATAATTGAATTCTTGTAGAATTTTCCAATAAAAATTGATTTGAAAATGAATATTAGTTAAAATTTTAGATAATAATTGAATATTAAAATCATTATAGCATGAATTTTTAAAAATAATTGATAATTGAATTCTTTCGAAAAATTTTAATAAAATTTTGGAAAATAATTACATTTTTCGAAGAATTTACTTAAAATTGTATTAAAAATAATTGAAATAAAAATAATTGAAACCATGTGAAGAATTTTATTATTTATGAAATTGACTTCTTGCAACGAATTTTATTGTTTGCGAATAATTTTACAATTTAAGAAATTCGTAAGTAAATGTAATAGAATGTTTTTTTTTTGAGTATCTAATAATTTTTAGAGTGAATCAGAATATTCTTTATGGTCAGGGAAAAAATGAAAATCAGTCAGGAAAAAGTCTGGAAATCAGGGAAAAGTCAGGGAAAAATAAAATTAAATATTTGTGGCAACCCTGATTTATTCATTTTCTGCTGGGAAATAATCTTCGATAGATGATAATATAACGATAGATTTTTTTTTGTTTTGTTTATTTAATATTATTAAGACTTAAAATGTAAAGAAAAGAAAGTTGAAGTAAACATAGTTGATAATGAATTTGTATATTTACAAAGGGAAAGGAAACGAAACATTTTTCGTGGTGACTAACTAATTTCGAGTTTGCGATTTTATCTAAAAATCTACAACCACATACTAATGAGTATCTCGACTTTCGCTCTCTAAAGTGCGAATTTTCGCTTTTGTGTACAAAGATAATGACACTTTTTTTTTAATAACAATATTTAACAATTTTTGCTTCAATTTTTTTTTATATATGAGATTTGATAGAGGAGCGATTCGTAATTTCTATTAATTTTTTTCTTTATCGTCATTCTACATTCACTCGATTTTCATTAATCACTTTAAAATTTATTCGCTGTAATACATCTTTCTTTTTATGATAGATCGAAATTTTTTGGTAAATTACAGATGAATTTCATCATTAAGAAAAAATTCTTTTTTTCTTATGAATATATTCGCGTGTTTTCATGAGTTTTTTAAAAAGATTTTTAAAAAATCTTTTTTTTCTGAAATTCAAGTACATAGTTTCAGATGTGTAAAATTTGTTTTTGATTATAAATAATTTGATCTCTAAGATTTTTTTTTTTGGTTTTATGTACAATACGTTACAAAATCTTGTTTAAAATCAGTCCAGTTGAGGCAATTTATTTTCTTTTTAAAGTAATTTTCAACAATTTTTTGATGAAATTTATTTTTATTTTAGTTAAATTGAAACTTTGTTTCTATTCAATTAAAACAGGAATGCTTCGTTAAAATAATTCAAGTTGTATTTTTGAAAGTTATTACATTAAAAATGTTTAAAATTGAAATATGAATAATTAAATTACCTCGTGGAATTTGTTTGTAACGTCTAAAGCTTTGTCCCATTTTCATTGCAGTTTTTTTTCCTGTTTTTTCTGTTTTAACATTTACATTTATAAACATATCTAACGTACGCATTCATACCATTTTGAACATTCGACTTAATTATTATTAATTAATAACAGCCTAAGATTTTCGATTTTACGTATCACGCGAATTAATTTTTTTCATATGCTAAAAACAATTTTTTTTTGTCTCAAACACAGTTAACGTGCACCTTATATTATTTTTTCGCTGAACGTGTTATTTGACTATTTTTTTTTAATTGTAGGACTAATATTTTTTTTATTTATAATATATATATTTAGAATACTTCAGCTGTAGTTAACAACTCGTAATCAATCGACAGTAACTTGATAATGATTTGGAGCAATTATTTGTTTAATAAATAATTTAATAAAATATGAAAATATGTAACAAATTTATATATTATAAACTATATATTATATATATGATTAAAAAGAATAATAAATAAGACTGATTGTTAAAAGAAAATCGACTGCTTTTTTATTTCGTAGATTTTAAATTGAGATTTTCTTTTGATTGAGACTGAATAAATTTTACTAAGTGATAAAATAAATAATAAATATTTTTCGAGAGTAGTTTCTATTCTATTAGTTTTTTTTAACACTGACTTTATTAGTATTGCCAATATGGTATTAATATTTTTTTTTCATTCTTTGGCGTTTTCTAACAATCAACCATTTAATTTATTTTTATTTTATATATCTCTTATACGTGTATATATTATTTAATATATTTTATGTATATATTTCTCGAAACACATCCGACAGATTTGAAATCTGCACAGAAGATTTTAATTTAAAGAATCATTTTCTTTTGGCGTTTTCTTTTATATTTATGTTCCATTTTCTTTGGTTAAGCTGTATGACTTTTTTTTCGTATATAATTATTAGTATATGTAGAGTTTAATTTTCTAAAGTCTTGAATTACAAAGATTGCTCCTCATTTATTTTATTTATTTTATTTATTATTATTTTTTTTTATATCGACGATACGATTAAAACTAAGCCACTTGAAAATCAAGAGGCCTAAATGCTATTTCAGTTTCATCACCCATAGTCTTTCATTTTATTTACAAAAAAGTGATTAAATATATCTCACTAAATAAATTTTTGAAAAGAAAGAATATTTTGTTAAAAGAAAAAAGTTCAACGTTTTGAGATTTATTCATTTTCTCTATTTTTTGCATGAAAATTAAGATAAATAAAAATTGAGATTTAGAAAAAAAAATATTATTTACACATTGATATAATTATTTTGATTATCATAATTATACGATTATATTTACAATTTATTTTGTTCGTCTATATCGAGCGTTTATTATAATTATAATCATCGACAGTAATTTTACTCTAAACTAATTCTAATATGTACAAATTTCTTAATTATTTATAGAATAGACTTTAGCTTGTACTATGATTTTATTTAATTACAAAAAAAAAATTATTTTCACGTACGTGTATAATTTTGAGAAACACTCCTTCAATAAAAACTCTCGGGTTGATTTTTATAATTTAAGAACTTAACAATCAATTTTTCTTTTCACTTAAAATTTAAACAATTTTCTAATGTTGTATTTAAACATTTTTTAATTTTAAATAGTTAACAAAATTTAAAGAATAATATTTTTTTTTAATTAAGATTTTTCTTTTGTATATTAAATTGTAATTTATTTTAAATTAAATTGTAATTAATTTTGAAAAAGTGTTTCTCAAACGAATTTTTTGAATATTTAATTTGTCAGACCTTTATTGGGCTTGAACAATGCCTTATCTAACAATTCTTTTTGTGCCGCAAGTTGATAATTGTTTTTTTTTTAAATATTTTATTTCACGAAAATGACGAGTAGTAGATAACAGATATTTACTTTACACGTGTATGTAATTAGTTTTTCTTTAATTAATTAGCTTCAAATTCGAGTTTTTCTCCCTATTTGAATATTATATATATTTTGGTTTTCATGTCATTGTTGATTATTATTTTTAACATGACGAAAGCATTTTCAAAATGGCAAGTACGTTTCGCATTTAACTATTTTATATCTATATATTAATTTAAAAACAAATTTCTTCGCAGTTGAATTTTAAATTGAAAATTTATTTTACATAAAATATATGGAAATATTTAATTTCAATTTTATTAACGAGATAAATATAACAGTTTATTTTGGTAAAAGAATAATTAATATTACAATTCTATTAATTAATGAACGATAAATAAAATAAAAACCAATAAATATTTTTGAAAAAAAGAAAATAAAATTACAAAAAAGCGAAATAAAAATGTTGCCCTTTTCTTAAAAAGTTAACTAAATTAAATGCTTACTTTTTAAAAACTGAATTTATTATTTAATAATTGCTTTCATAGTTAAAAAGTATAATAAAAATGGGGCAACATTGTTTTAAACATATTGTTTGCTTTTGTAATGTTTAAAAACATAAAATTTATGACATTGTGATATGAACATTTTTTTTCCTTTTTTTAACGAAAAAATGTATTTTTATCGCATTTTATAGTCACTCTTTGTATGGTTTAAACGATCCGCGAGTTTTAAATACAAAAACTGTACAAAATTGCAGTCTATATGCACTGTTTGCTTTATAAAAGCCAGTGGCAGATATTCTTTGAATAAAATCGAATCTTGTTTTTTCGAATTTTGCATATTTTTCTGTCCCTCTATTTGTAGGTTTTACTGTTAGGCTCAATATTCGTTACAATCAATATTTTCTTTCGCAATTTTTTTTTTCGCTTACTCGCTATTATTACGATTTAAAAACTTAAAGAATTCATTTTAGTCGAACAGAAATTAATTTTATATAAAAATTAATTTCATTAATTTTATACAAAAATTAATTTCATACTAAAATTAATTTCATTCAAAAATTTTCTATTGTTATCACAAATTGGATAAAATTAATTTGACTCAACAAATTGAATGCGATGAGTTTTTGAGATTCGATGAAAAAAGAATATAATAATTGAAAGGATAATTAAAGAGAAAATTATTTGAATTTGATATAGGAGTGAATAGTGTAGAGAAATGAAAGAAAATTGCTCTTTAGGAGAGAAAATTGCTGTGTATATGTGAAAAGTGGAGACATTGCAATAGGGACGTTTGGTCATTCCAAACAAAATCAGCTAATGATGCTGGAGATATAGTCGTGAATTGTTGTTGCATTCCAATAATGATCAATTGGAAATAGACTTCCTACGCAAGCATAACATCGATCTGAATTCACTGAAGGCTAGTTTATTATGGTACAGTGATTGCCTCGAGTTTGGAATAAAGTTTTGTTTCAGAAATACGTGATGAAGCAACTAGTTAATAATGATTTTATTACAAATTTCAATTTCAATTTACTGAAATTCAAAATTCAATTAATAGCCATTTAATTGTTTCCAATCAAAACTATTTCCATATACTTATTTATGGAAAATAACTGTCAATTTTTAAATTTTTAAACTTATTTTTAATCATATTTTTGAATTTGAATTTTTTTTTCAGTGGAGATCAGAATCAAAAGTTCCAAGCCAAAAGTTTCAAAAAGTTTTTTTTCTCAAGACGTTTTTTGATTATACGATTATTTTCAAAATTTCTTCGCAATAATTCAATTATTTTCAATAAATAATCAAATTTTCTAAAGAGATTCAATTATTTTAATATTTTCATAGATAATAAAACACATCGCAGAATTTCAATTATTCTTAATACAATTTTAAGAGAATTTCTCGAAAAATGTAATTATTCTTAAAAATTTTATTAAAATTCAACAAAGAAATTCAATTTCTTGAAAGAATTAAATTATTTTTCAAAAATTTTCATGAAATTCTTTTTAACAATTAAATTTTTTTTCAAAATAATTTTAATAAAATTCTATTTAGAAATTTAATTATTTTAATAATTTATCAAAATTCAATTATTTTTAATCTCTACTATTTTAATAAAAATTTCACAAAAGAATTCAATTGTTTAAAAAGAAATTTTAATAAAATATTCGTCTCAAGAATTCAATTATTCTCAAAAGTATAATAAAATTCTTCGCAAAAATTCAATTATGGTCGAAAGTTTAAAAAAATTCTCTTTAAAATTTCAATTATCTTTATAAATAATAAAATTTTTCTCCAAAATTCAATTATTTTCAAAAATTTTAATAAAAATTCTTGGCAAAATTTCAATTATTTTCAAAAATTTTTATCAATTTAACCAAATTTTTTACAGAGATTCTCAATTATTTTTAATACAATTTTAACATAATTTCTCGAAAATTAAAATTATTCGTCAAAAGATTTTTAATTTTTAATTACAGGGTGTCCAGCTACCTTGAAAACCTTGAAAACCTTGAAAAGTACTTGAATTTTTTTTGCTCCTTGAAAACCTTGAAAAGTACTTGAATTTTATGACAAAACCTTGAAAAATTAAAATTCATAAAAGTGAGATTTATTTTCTTGATGTTTTAAATTGAATTCTCGTCAATATTTCAATTATCTTTATAAATATAAAAATTCTTCACCGAAATTCAATTATATTCAGGTACTTTAATAAAATTCATTGCAAAATACAATTATTTTCATAAATAACAATATCAATCACGAGAATTCAATTATTTTAAAGATTCTTTACATTCTTCTCAAAAATTCAATTATTATTTTAAAAAAATCAAAATGAAAAATTTTGGTCAACATTTCAATTATTATCTTTATAAATAAATAACAATAATCTTCGACAAAGTTCAATTATTTTGTGGAATTTTAATAAAATTCATTGCAAAATTCAATAATTTTAATATAAATAATAGAATTCATCACAAGAATTCAAATACTTTTAAAAATTTTAATAAAAACCATGGCAAATTTTCAAATTATTTAAAAAAAAAATGTTCTTTCTTCGATGGTTTTCAATATTCTATTTATTTTAATAAAATTTCACGAAAGAATTTAATTATTAAACAAAAGTTTTTTAAAATATTCTTCACAAACTTTCAATTATTTAAAAAAAAATTTTCTACATTTATTCAATTATTTAAAATAGAATTTGCATAAATTTTTTCGCAAAAATCAATTGTTTCTAAATTTGGCATTAAATTCTTCGAAGTAATTCAATTATTATTTTCAAAAGTAATAAAATTCAATTATTTTCAAAAATTTTAATAATATTCATTTAATAAAATTCGTTTTAAAATTTGGCATTAAATTCTTTGCAGTAATTTAATTATTTTCAAAAGTAATAAAATTTAATTATTTTCAAAAATTTTAATAAACCTCATTGCAAAATTTCAATGTATTTTCAAAAAATTTTTCTTAATTTAATAATTTGTGTATCAATTATTTTTAATCGAAATTTCCAAAAGAATTCAATTATTTAAAAACAATTTTAATTGATGTTTCTTAAATCTATGTTCCTTATATTTCTAATATTTTATCAATAAATTGTATTTAAAGTTGTTTATGAATAACTATTGTGTGTATGTAGAAATTATAAAATTGTTTATAAGTACTCCCTAAATTTTAATTAGTGAAAATATTTATTAATTTTAATTAGTTACTGACTTTTTTGCTTTTTAATTAGTAAATTTCACTAAAAAATTAGTAGAAATGATTATTTATTAGTAAAAATTTACTTCTTCAAAAGAAAAAAGTCAGTCACTAAATCAAATTAGTATTTAAATTTAGAGAGTAAGTAAAAATTTACTTGAAATAAACTTATTGAGGAAAACTTATAAACAGTACTCTATTACACTCGATTATAAATAACAAATATTTTGAAAATTAGTACCCTAAAAAATGGACCTTGAAAAAAATTATTTTGCACCTTGAAAACCTTGAAAAGTCCTTGAATTTTTTTTTAAAGAATCGCTGGACACCCTGTAATTATTTTGTGACGCTATAAGCACCTAATAAAAAAAAATCTTATAATATAAAATAATGATTTTATCAGTCGGTCATTTTTAATTATTATAAGTATTGTTTAATTTCAAAAAGGTTTGAATTTGAAATTTTTGAAAATTTTAATTCTTACGGAAAAATTATAATGACTAATTATTTAATTTTGTAAAATATAAATGAAGTTTTAAAAACCTGGAAAAATTCCGTTTTTTTACCTGGAAAATTTCGGGAATTTGAAATGAGCAAAAGCGTGGCAACCTTGAAAAAATTTGAATAAAATTCTTTAAAAATTCAATTATTTGCAATAAAATTTTAGGAAATTTGAATTATTTCGAAAATTTTAAATTAATTAATAATCGTTGTATTCCGGATGTTTGGATATTTCTAATTTCTTCTTCGTTTCCTAATTTTTTTAATAATATTTCTTTTTCAACGATTTGAATTTTAAAATTAATGTAATTGTAATTAAATGTTTTGAACATTAAGTAATAACGAAAAATAATTCAACTTTATTTTGAATTAAAAAACATAATTTAATTAATGTAAAATAACAGAGAATGTTATTTATTTTCTAAGAAAGACTAGATTTTATTTATTTCAATGTCTTCATTTATTTAAAACTAAGAAATAATTTTTAGAAATTTCACATCACTTTTGTTTTAATTAATTCGAATTTTTTATTATTTCAGATTTAGAAAATAAATTTTGTGATTATTGCAAGAAAAATTTAGAAATTATTTTATTTTCCATAATTTTGCATTAATAAGTTAATTTTTTTTTTCATTTTCAAAAATAACAGTTTTGTTAAAAAAGATGTTACTATTTTTGTGACAGTTATAATTTTGAATCTGAAATAATTTAACTCTTGTATAGAATTGTTTCAAAATATTTTCGAAAATAATTGAATTATTTCGCTGAATTTGATTAAAATTTTTGAAAATAATTAAATTCTTTCGAGGAATTTAATAAAAATTTTCTCTGAAAATCATTAGATTCTTATAAAGAATATTTTTAAAAAATTTAATTCTTTCGAAGAATTTAATTAAAATTTTTAAAAGTTTATTAAATTTGATAAAAAATGTAATTTTAATTTAATTAAAATTCTATTCAGAATAATTGAGTTTTTATAACGAATTTTGTCTAATTTTTTTTGAAAATAATTGAATTCTTGCGAAAAATTTTATTAAAATTTTTGAAAACAATTGTATTGATTCGAAGAATTTTATTACAATTTTTTTCAGGTTTGAAACTAAAATTATTTAAAACCTCAAAAATTTTAGTTTAAAACCTTTTGAAATTTACAATTATTTGATTTCTTAACTGAAAATTTTCCAGGTCTTTCGACAGAATTCCCTGACACAATAAAAAAATATTTTGAAACTTTTATTTAATTTACATTTGTATAATCAATTATTCTTGGAACTTCTGTGCTTTTGTCACGAACAATCATTAGAACTGATATTTTGTAACTTTTCTACCCCAAACTTTTTTTTCAATTTTTTTTTCTATTTTTAGAAGGGAAGCAAATTTTTGGAAATAGAAAAAAATCCCACAAAATTGTAAATTTTTTAGAGAAAAAAAAAATTTTTTAAAAAGAAGATAAATGTAGAAAAAAAATGTTGCTTGTAAAGTTGAAGAAATTGAGTTGTAATTGACTTGATTCGGTTTTCTTTCTTCCTGGAATGAAACCTCTTCAAATATTGAAATAGTCGAGAGATGAAGACGTCAGAAGCTGTTAAATTGTCACATATAATCTTTTTTTTAAGAGAGAGAGAAAATAAACTACTACTAGAATAGAGATGAGAGTTTTAGTAAATATTTTTTTTGATCGTGGGAATATTTCCTTTTTTTGGAACGAAGAGAATTTATATTTGCCATGACGATTAGAGTATTGAAAAGATGAACCATGTGAAATGTCGATATGGGTTTTTGCGGATAGCTTTATAAATGGCAGCAGACATCGATACCAGTGTGTGGATCAAGTAACCTATTGATTTCTCCTGTGACGTCAGAATTTCCCTTATTTGTTTCCCTGTTTTCTAAAAATACTGAAGAAGAAAATGTCATCGAAAATAATTTCTGGGGTAAAAGGATAAAAAAAATTCCTAATGCAATGTCGAGTAAAAATATTCTAACAATAAGTTTTCTTATGAAACAAAGCGGATATACGATTCTGAATAATTTCACAACATCCATAACAAGTTTTGAAATATAGATTTTTGAGAGAATAATGGAAGACATTAACGCATGATGCACTTATTCTTTCTACTTTTTAGCCTTCCGTGCTTTTTCAAAATTTATCTTAAGATCTTGAACTCTATTTTAGAAATTATTTAAGAAAGGAAAAAAATATATTGTCACTACACGAATAATGCCAATAAAATACAAATTTTTATAAAATCTAATTTAAAAAAAAAAATAATTCTTACAATATCAATACATTTTTTATCCTATTAAAAAAAAAAATTGGAAAAAATCAAACAATTTTCTCTTTCTTTCTTTTTTTTATAAGACTGGATGCATTTTTAAAATGTTTCTTAAAAATTCACACTTAGTCTTTTTCATAAAAAATGCCTCTTTTGGGAGCATTTTTTTTTATACATTATATAAATGACAATTTAAATGTCAAAATACAGATGGAAACAGTCTTGAAAGATTTTCTATTATAGAAAGATCTCAGGGTTTCGATATGAAGATAAATTACTCAATTTCATGAAATGTTCAAAGTTCTTGATTGGAATTCCCTGAGAACTGTCGTCATTTCGCTAAAACGGACGTTAAATATAAGTTGTTTCTCTCTGTCTCTGTCTCTCTCTCTCACTCACTCTCTTTCATTGGGTGGAAAATTTGGAGATGGTTGGAGGAGATGAACTTGACATTTGCTGTATTTGATCCTCAAAGGAATAGTCCACTGGCGATGATCTCGCAGCCACCTTCTCCGAAATACTGGGAATGATTTCCATGTCAACATTCTCCAGGGATCCAGTGACCTTAAAAAATAAAATACAATACAAGATAAAATAATTGCAACTATATAGAGAAGAAAATAATTTTAATTTGTTTCCGAAATTTTATTTTTTCAATAGGAAAATTTCTACACTAAATTTCTAAAATTATTTCAAGATAAAATAATTGCAACTAGAGAAGAAAATAATTTTAATATGTTTTCGAAATTTTATTTTTTCAATAAGAAAATTTCTAAACAAAATTATTGTTTTAGATATAATTATTTTTGTAAGTAATTTTTCTTCCAATCTCTGTTGTTTTATAAAACATTGAAGGAAACGATCGCTCAAATTTCTTTGGCAATAATATTATAAATTTCGAAATAAGGAGAAAAAATATGTACATAATTTGTAAATAGAGTAAATCAGCAAATAATTTCCTACATTAACTGTAAATAGAGATATTTTTAATTTCAAGAAATGTATTTGTAGTCTATTAAAATTATTTTCGGAAAAGGAAAAAAAATATTGATTTCGACAAGGAATTTCTAAATTCAAAATATAAACTTAAAACTAAAGAATTAATTTTAATTAATTAGTTTTAATCAAGAGAAAATATTAAAACGATTTTCAAATAGAAAAGTAGAAATATTTGATCTGCTCGTATTTTTTCAAATTCCTTTTTAAATTTTAATAAAATTGCTTTTACTTTAAATTAGATAAATAATTAAAGAAAGTTGATAATTCTTGACAAAATTTGAAAAAAAAACTAATAGCATAATATTAAATTAAATTTAATAATAAAAATAAGATTTAAAAAACGAAAACTTCAATAATTATAAAAATAGAATTTGGAAAAAAAACAAATGAAACTACAGACCTCGGATATAACTTTGATGAATTTTTTTTTATTATTTTTAAAAAGGGCAACTTTTTTTCACCTATTTTCGACTTTTCTTTCAAAAATTGCAAACAAAATGTCACTTTTTTTGTATAAAATGCAACTATTATTTCAATTTTTCTAATGTGAAAAATAAATCAAACCTTTCAAATTTTATTCAAAATTTTTTCAACAATTTTGATTTGAATAATTTTTTTAAGATAATTAAATTTTTAAAATATATACAATTAAGAAATTGTTAAATAATTGTAATTTTGTAAAATTGGTATTTTCATCAAAATAATTGATATATTTCATTAAAATCTTTGAAAATCAAATTTTGAAAAATTTTAAATGCAAATTTTTGAAAATAATTAAATTCTCAAAAATTTTGATAAAAAATCTTCAAATAAAAATTTGATAATAAATATTAGCTTTAAAAAATTATTTCAAAATATTTTTTAAAAAAGTAATTCTTAGAATTTTTTTCATTATTATAAATTTTTTAAATTAAATTCAATATTTTTAATTACATATTTCCAAAAATTCAAAAATTTACAAAAATAATATTAAATTTTTTCAAAAAATTTGATTTTTTAGAATTATTATTAAAATTTTGGAAAAATAAGTTAAATTTTAAATTTATAATTGGACATTTAAAAAAAATTGATTAGTTTTTTAACTTGACCAAAAATACTAAAATTAAGAAATTTAATTATTTAAAAAAAAAAATATATTATAATGTTTCTAAAAACTAATTCTTAGAATTTTTTTAATCTTTAATTATCTTCAAAAAATGTAAATTAAAATGTTTAGAAATCGACTTTTTAGACTTATTATTCAAATTTTGAAAACTTAATGTGTTTTCATCTAAATTACTATTCTTATAAAAAACTTGATTGTTTATTAATATTTTTCAAAAACTCTTTTAAAAAATTCAATTATTTGAAAAATATGTTGTAGATTTCAATTTTTTTGACATTTTCCAATTATGTATCTATGTGTAATTAAGAAATTTGTTATTTTTCAAAAATTCTTTTAAAAAATTCAATTATTTGAAAAAAATTTAGTAGATTTCAATTTTTTTAACATTTTCAAATTATGTACCTGTATTTAAAAAATTTGTTATCTTTCAAAAATTATTTTAAACTATTTTTAAGAAAATAATTTAAAAAATTTTTTTCATTATAAATTTTGAAAAATAAATTATTTTGAATATTTTTATAGTTAAAGATTTTGAGTAATTTACCTTAGTAATTTTTAGAAAAACCTTGTAGATTTACAGTTACAATTATTATTATAAAAAAAATTGAATTTTTTGTATTTATTTATTTATTTAAATATTTAATTTTAATAATTGAATTTTCAAAGAATTTTCGAAAAATTATTGAAAACAATGATTTAGATAAAATTTATATTTATTTTATTATATATATTTTATTTAATTTTTTTATGTTTTAATAAATATTTATATATACTGAATAAGTAAATAAATAAATTTTGAATGTATTACGTTTATGATTTTTGAAAATAATTGAATTTCACAAGATTTGAAATTTTAATTCCTCTGGAAAAATTAATAATAGAAATAATTATTTAAATATTTATGAAACAAAATTATTGAAAGTTTGAATAATTGATTTTAGAAGTTGGTAATCATTTATTTTTCAAAAAAAAAAAAAATCAATTTCTACTAAAATAAATTTTTTAACAAGTTTTGATTTCTAAAATTATTTTTTATTGTAATTTGTGAAATTCTGAAATTTTTGCAAAAGTTTAATTATTTTTAAATTTCTTTTAAATTGCTCGTGAATAACAAAAACAATTTTTACAATTTCATTAGTATTTTTAGCTACAATTAATTCATTTAAATTACATTTATTAGCAGAAATTCAATATTGTTAGAAATAACAATTTTAGAAAGTGACTTTCATTAAAAAGAAGCATTTCCGAAATTCATCTTCATTTGAAAAAAAAAGTTTTATAAAATAGAAAATTAAAAAAAACTTTCCTTAATCGAAAATACAGAAAAATAAAAGAATACTAAATCTGATACTAATTAAATAATTAAAAATGTAATTAATTAATTAGCAATTATAATTAAAAATAAAAAAATGGTTATTTTCGATTAAATAGTAAATTTATTCATATTGAGTTAAAAAAAGAAAAAATAAATATAATAATTAAAAAAAGCTTGGTGTCATTTTCCTTTTCACTCAAGAAGTTGGAGGAAATAAAAATAAAAAAGGAAAATAAATAAAGCTAAAGAAAGGAAAATGGGAAACTTACGGAGTTGGTGAAAGAACCATTTCTGTAGTCCTCGGAATCCTGATTGGACTTGAGAGTCTGAGAGGGTGGGCTGGAGAATTCAGGAAGCTCAGGCACCGTGGAGAGTTTACAGTCATCCTCGTCGGTTCTTTTAATTCCATACACCTCCATCTCGGTCTTGTGCATCTCAGAGCCTTGTGCATGATGCTCTAGACAGAGAGGGAGATGTACGAGGGCGACCTAGCTAAGGGAGGTTTCCTCTATGGATGGGCTTGCGGCGAGGCTCCGTTGCGGCTCACCGTTTGCGTGCTTTGGTTCACCTCCGCTACGTGAACCTGCACGAGGTAATGTGGGCGGTGGGCTGCTCCTCGAACCCGACGTTACACTCAGCATTGTCTGACTCCGACCCGCTGTAAACCGCATACTGTAACCTGGCCGTTGGGCACCTTGAGTGGCACTTGTCTGTAACAATTCGTAACAATAAAGAATAAAACGATCCGATTTTAGAACTCAATTTTCCTTCTTCTTCTAGCTCTTAATCATTCCATTAACACTCGTCAAATTCAATTCAAATTCAATTCTCACCAAAGAAAAATAAATAATCTATTATTGAGTAAACGGCTTATCGGTCGTGTTTTTTTTTAAAAAGTAAAAATTCATTTTTTTTTTTTTGGAAAATATTTTCATTAACAAAAGTGTCGACGTTTCGGGTCGGTATCGACCCAAAAAAATAAATAATACTTAAAAAAAACAACCAAATTCATCAAAGGAAAAAATAATAATTACACAGGCACACAAAAAAATAAAACTGGTCAGTTTATTGAACCATAGACCTTCTTCTTCTTCTTCTTCTTCAAAAAAAAAATTTTTTTAAATTGTTTTGGCTTCATATAAACAGGCCAATTCACAGTATTTTTGCCCGCTGAAAACGAATATGATGTCAGAATTGCTCCACCAATTTAAATTTTTTTAAAATCGAAAAAACTACTCTTAAATGTACAAATTCAAAGTTTAAACAGGGTTGCCAAAGGTCAGGAAAGTCAGGGAATTCGGGGAAAGTAAAATTGGTCAGGAAAATCAGGGAAAAGTCAGGGATTTTTAGTAAAAGTACTGGAAAAAATTGAATTTTCAAAATTCATGAGAGAACTTTGAATTTTGATGTTTTTTTTTGTTTGCCTTATAAACTATGAAATTACCCACGAATTTTAATACAAATCCTTCAATTTTTTCTATTTTTGACAATAATTTCTTTTTAAATGACTTAATTTTTCAAGAACTATCATAAAATTATCATACTTATAAATTATTTAATGAATAATTTTTACGATTTTCATAAATACGAGATTGATAGAAGAATTTTAGTTAAAAATACTAAAAAAAAATTGAATTTTGGAAAAGTTACAAATGATTCCTGAAATTCAATTATTTTAAAAAATTTTAATAAAATTCTTGGCAAAATTTCACAGGAATTCAATTATTTACAAAATTTTTAATAAATTTCTTCGAAATAATTCAATTATTTTTCACAAGTAATAAAATTTTCACACGAGTTTAATTATTTAAATTTTAAAATATTAAATTTTCCTAAAATTTTTTGAAAAATATCAATTATTTAAAATGATTTTTATAAAATTCGTCGCAAGAATTCAATTATTTAAAAAAATTGAACAAAATTCTTTTCAAGAATTCAATTATTTTTAATAAACTTGAATAAAATTCGTTGCAAGAATTGAATTATTTATAAAAATAATAAAATTCTTCACAGAAATTCAGTTATTTTTATAAACTTAAATAAAATTCGTTGGAAGAATTAAATTGTTTTTAAAAGTAATAAAATTCTACTCAGAAATTTAATTATTTTCAAAAATTTTTAAAAAATTCTTCTCAAAATTTCAAGTATCTTTATAAATAATAAAATTCTTCTCCGAAATTCAATTATTTAAAAAAATTTTTTATAAAATTCTTGGTAAAATTTTAATTATTTTCATAAATAATAAAACTCATCGGAAGATTTAAATTATTTTTGATACAATATTCTATATCAAATTCCTCGAAAAATGTAATTATTCTTAAAAAATTTATTAAAATTTGTCAAAAGAATTCAATTATTTAAAAATTTGTTGATAGGATTCTTTATGAGAATTTAATTTTAACAAACATTCAATTGTTCAATAAATAATTTATTTTTTAACTTAAATAATTGAATTCTTCTTTGATTAATTCAATTATTTTCCAAATTTTTAATTAAAATTATTAAAAAAAAACATTATTTTCAAAAAATTTAAAGAAACTCTTCAAAAGAATTTAATTATTCATAAAAACTGTTATAAAAATTCTTGAAGCCTTTTGTAAAAATTGTTGAAAAAATTTTAAAAAACTTTTTTATTTAAAAATTAATTCTTTTTATTAACTTTATTTGTATTTTAAAGTATTTTATTAATATTAAAATTCAAAATGGCGTATCTTCAACAATTTTGAATTTTTTTCAAAAAATTTTGAATTATTTACAGAAAGTTCTTTGAGAATATAATTATTTTAATAGAAGAATTCAATTTTTTATTAAAAATGAAACTGTAGTTCTTCATGATTTTCTTAAAGTTTTCAAAAATTTTTAATTAAAATTTTTCACTGAATCAATTATTTTGAATCATTTTCAGAAAGTTATTAAAAAATTCAATTATTTTAATATAAAAATTGGAAACTGTAAACCAAGAAAATTGACGATATTCATTATTTTCAAAGAACACCAAAAATCAGAATTTTTGTAGCATTTCTATAGAAATATGATATTTTTCCACTTTTTACAAAATTCCGTATCTTCTCTGATTTTTCTGACCCACAGCAACTCTGTTATCGTCAAAATTTATAAAAATCTAAAAACAAGTCTCACTTGTAAATAAATTTTGAAAAATATTTAAAACATTAAACATTTATTAATGGATAGTAATTTCACTTTTTTGAACAATAAAAACAAAATTGTCAAAGTAGAACAAAGTAGTTTATAATCAAAGTCCTTTTTAGATAGACATTAAAATAAAAACTAATAAAAATTTATTTCTCAAAATTTTTTGCTGATATTTAAATTTTCAGGAATATTAAATTGAAATTAAAAATATTAAAAATAATTAAATTTCAATAAATTATAACGCTAAAATTTTAAGAAATGATTTTTTAAAATTGCTAATTTTTGTTAATTTTTATTTTCATATTATCATTGAAAGATTTTTTATTAAAATATTTAAGAATTTAATTATTTTCAAAATTTGCGAATTGCAATTAAAATCCTTAAAAAAAAATTTGAGAGAAAAGTTGAAAAAATCGTATTTTTTGGAAATAAATCGAATAAAGTAGAAATAGTCATTCTGTTCAAGGCTTGAAATAAAATAAAGAAAAATAAAAAAAGTTACATAAATAAAGTTAAATATTAACATTTTACTTTATTTTATACTGAAAAAGAAGCATTCTATAAAAATAAGTCGATAAAAATCAAATCCAAGGTCTGAAATTTGGAAAAAAAATTACTGACATGAAAGAGTTGACAAAAATACAAAAGTGATGAATGAGAATTAATCGGAAATGTGAAAATCGAAACATTACCGAAGAAAACCGACTTATTACGATAAAATTCGAATGTGACCTCATAACTATATGTCTAAGAGAATTTATTCGAAAATAAAAATTTGTTCGAGAACTACGGGAAGTTAAACATCGACTGCTCTTCAGTTTTATCCGATCAATCCAAACGTAAATATTTTGTTCAAGAAGCTCTGTAGAAACGATGAATCAATTCAATGCTTTTGTTGTAAGTACCGAAATAAATTTTATTCTAACGAGCCAATAAAAATATTTAACAATCACTAAGTTGTTTTACTAAAATTGTTTTTTACAATAAATTAAAAACTCAATTAAAAAAGTATTTTTTTAAAATTTATTTATTGCTAGAAATTCATGTTTTACGCATGCAAAAATAGAAAAAGAGAAAGAATTTTTTTGTTTAATACTATTTTCTGTGTGAAAAAAATTGCAATTTTGTAATTTTTTCTTTAAAATTTTCCTATAGTGAAAAAAATTTCATTCTCAAATAATTGATTAATAATATGAAAAAAATATTATAAACGAAAAATGGAACACGTGAAAATTGATGATTAGATTCTAAAGAGTAAAACAGAGCGCAATAAAGAAGATGTGCTTGAATCAAAAATACGAGAAATAATTTGCGGGAATTCTATTGGCATTGAATAAAAGCGAACACTCATCTCTGCAATTTACTCCGTCATTTTCTAAATTTAGGTCAAGAATATTGATGATCATTAAAAAAGTCCTATCAAAAATATTGACTGCGAACAAAAAAAAAAGTGCAAATCAATAATAACAAAAATGTCGTCACGAAAATTTCACATAAATTTTACAAAATTACACAATTTTTACAAAATGATTATTTTTCTTTCTCTTTTAATTATTTTTCATGTTCTGTATTTTTACAGTCTGGAAAATTAATCTAATTTTAATTTTATTAAAATCATTTTTTTCTTCCTTCTTTTTTTTTATAGATGATGAAGAAAGTAAGTTTGATATGTAATCTATGTGGAAGTGAAATTCCTGTGCCTGGATTGAAAAATCACACTGATCAGTGTAAATCCAAAGACCGAAACGAGTTTGAAAATCGAATGGAAAATGGGAATTTTGATCAAGAACAAAATATGGCGAAAGAAAGATTGCAAATCTTATTAGGGTATGGAGAAAAGTTTTTTTAAACAGCCGAGAAAAAGTGAGAAAGAGAGAGAGAGAGAGAGAAAACTCGGAGAATGAAAATCTGGATATGATCGGGATTTCATCAAAATTTATAGGCTCTATATAGAAATATATTTCGAACTAAACTGCGAGAAATCATTTTTTTAAGAAACAAAAAATTTTGTTTTTTTTGTGTATATTATATTGACTACCAAGTAGAAATTGTTAATTAAATACGAGTATTATTAATTTGAATTTAATAATAATAATTATAATCGAAGATTATATCCGTCATTTACTGGAATTGACTCGAAATAAATAAATCTTTAATTTAAAAAAATGTTTTTTCTCAATTACACCGTTTATTCTAAATTCAAATTGTCTTATTTGAATAGTCAATTTAATTATTGAAATTAATTAACTATAATAATCAGATAATTTTTTAAATTAATTGTTAAATTTAGATATCAAATTTCTGAATTCAATTATTGAAGTATCGAACTTAGTTAATTACTGAATTTAATTACGAAAATCAATATTATTCAAATAATATTAAATAACTAGCAAATGTTATACGTTCGCGAAACACGATATTAAATTTTATTATTATATAAAACATAAAATTTATTTTCAAATACCGATTTCAATTTTTAAATAATTTCAGATTCAAGGCTTAAAAAATTCAATTATTGAAAAATTTATCCAATTATTAATATTTATAATTTTCAAAAATATGAATAAAATTCTTCGCAAGAATTTTAATATTTTCATAAATCATAAAATTTTTCTGACGAATTAAATTATTTTTCAAAATTTAAATAAAATTCTTTATAAGAATTCAATTACTTCCAGTGTCATTTTAAATCAATTCCTTGAAAGAATTTAAATATTTTCAATACAATTTTACTGAAATTTGTTTATAAAAATTCAGTTATTTTCAATACAATTTGAAACAAATTTTTGGAAAAAATTAAATTGTTTTCAAGAATTCAAATAGAATTCTATCTAGAGAAATCTAAAGAATTCAATTATTTTCAAATTTTAATAAAATTCTTCAAAAAAATTGAATTTTAAATTTTCATAAAATTCATCGAAACAATTCAATTATTTTCGAAAATTTTGATTAAATTTTTTATATAAGAATTCAATTACTTCCGCAGTGTCATTTTAAATCAATTTCTTGAAAGAATTTAAATATTTTCAATAAAATTTTACTGAAATTTGTTTATAAAAATTAAATTATTTTCAATACAATGGGAAACAAATTTCTGGAAAAAATTAAATTGTTTTCAAGAATTCTACTAAAATTCTATCTAAAGAAATCTGAAGAATTCGATTATTTTCAAATTTTAATAAAATTCTTCAAAAAAATTGAATTTTTTCTAAAAAGTATTTATAAAATTTTTTATAATTGAAATTTTTTCAATACAATTTTAATTAAATTCCTCGAAATAAATAAATGAAAAATTTTTTAAATTTTAATAAAATTCATCGAAACAATTCAATTATTTTCGAAAATTTTGATAAAATTTTTTATAAGAATTCAATTACTTCCAGTGTAATTTATTTTAAATCAATTTCTTGAAAGAATTTAAATATTTTCAATAAAATTTTAATAAAATTTATCAAAAATTGAATAAATAAATAAATAAATTAATAAAAATTCAATTATTTCCAATACAAATTGAAATAAATTTCTGAAAAATATAATTGTTTTTAAGAATTCTAATAAAATTCTTTGAACAAAGTTAAATATTTAAAAAAAAATTAATAGAATTCGTCGCAGAAATTCAATTATAGTAAAAATTCATTCAATGAATTTAATTATTTTTAAATTTGAATAAAATTCTTCAATAGAATTGAATTATTTTTAAAAATATTTATTAAATTTTTCATAAGAATTAAAATATTTTTAATACAATTTTATTTAAATTCCTCGAAAGAATTGGATATTTACAAATTTTTTTGAAAATTCTATGGAAGAATTAAATTGCGTCAGATTCATATTTATAAAAGTTTCCAAAATTATAAAAGATTCAAAAATAACATTTTTTACCATAAACACAGTAAAAAGAAAATCTTATTTTAAGGCACGAAAGCTGCCTTAAATTAAGATGCAACATTTTTAAGACAGACAGTGTTGAATTTAAGGCAGCTCTTAAATTAAGATTTACTTTTTACTGTGTAATATTGTCCTTTAAAATAATGAAAAAATTTCTTAATAACGGAAAATTATAGAAAACAAAGAAATGTATAAATTTTTCTTACACAAATATTAAAAAGAAAATCAGAAAAACAATAAAAAATATCCACGAAAAACATCCAAACCTCCGGAATAAAACGATTTTATTTTGCAATAAAAATTCCTAATTACTTTTTATTTAATACATTATAATAATCGTAAGTTTCCTTTCTGTTAGCAAATTATCTGCATTCATTTGTTTGCTTTGAAAATTAATTTTTGTGGGTTATTGGCATTTTTTTTCAATGTCAAAAAAAACTCGTTTTATTCACTTCACAAAATTGAAAAAAAATCCATTCCATATTTTTTATTTTCCTGACTTTTTCCTAATTTTCATCAAAAATATTTACTTTTTTCTCATCCTTTCAATAAATTGAATTCCTGCAACGAATTTTATTATTCATCAAAGAATTTTAATATTTATTAAAAATTGAATTGAATTCTTACGAAAATTTTTACAAACCATTTTTTAAATAATTGAATTCTGTTTGGAAATTTTATGATAATAGTAGATATTGAAAATCATTGAATTGCGAAAAGTTTTTAATGATAATTAAATTTTACAATGAATTCTATTAAAAAATTTGTCAATAATTGAATGTTTGGAAATTTTATTAAACTTTTTTGAAAATAATTGAATTCTTGTGAACGATTTATTAGAATTTTTTTAAAATAATATAATTCCAAGAAGAAAATTATTATTTTTAAAAATAATTGAATTATTGTGATGAATATTCTTATTTATGAAAATAATTGAATTCTGAAAAGAATTTTATTAAAATACCTCAAAATAATTGAATTTTCGGGAGTAATGTTCTTATTTATCGACATAATTGAATTCTTAGAAAAAATATTGTTAAAATTTTTAAAAATAATTGAATTATTTAATTAAAATTGTATTTAAAACAATTAATTTCTTTCGAACAATTTTATTAAATTTTTGAAAATAATTATTCAATCTTTCCAAAAAATATTAAAAAAACATTTTTTTAAATAATTGATTTTTTCGTGGAATTGAAATTAAGTTTTTAAAAATAATTCTGTAAAATTGTATTAAAAATAATTGAAATCCTGCTATGAATTTTATTATTTATGAAAATAATTGAATAGTTGCTAAGAATTTTATTATAATTCTCAAAAATAATTGAATTTCATAGAAGAATTTGATTATTTTTGAAAATAATTGAATTATTGTGGAAAAGTTTATTAAAATGTTTAAAAAGAATTGAATTTCTGTAAAAAAAATTTATTTTTTTAAAGTAATTGAATTCTTCATAAGAATTTTATGAACATTGTTTTAAATAATTAATTTTTTCGAAATATAATAAATATTATGAAAATTTTATTAGTTTAAATAATTGAATTCTAGTGGAAAACTTTATTTGTGAAAATAACTGAATTTTTCGATTATTAATTTAAAATAGTATTAAAAATAATTGAAATTATTCGATAAGTTTTATTATTTATGAAAATAATTAGATTCATGTTTGGAATTTAATCAAAATTTTTTTAAAAATTGAATTATCATGGAAAATTTTATTATTAATGAAAATTAATTATTTAATTATTACTTAAATTAAAATTACTTGAAATTGTTTACAATAAACAGTGCAAAACAACATTCCCGCGCGCTTGCGCGCGGATAATTTGGCTAGTAATAATTATAAAAAACGGTTTTCACAAATAGTTACAATTATCAATAAATATGATTAAATAATTATTAAATTCAGCAAAATTGAATTACTCATTTGAATTTTTGCGAGCTATTTAAAAAATACAGAAGTTAAAATAGTGGAAAATAGTTAGAAATACATAGTTTTAAAAAAAGTATTTTAAAAACCGCACACTAAATAAATAATTTCAAAAATACTCTAAAAAGTGAATTGAAGATTAAAATTAAAAATCAAATTTAATATTTAATTCTAAAAGTGTTGTCTTGATTTCTCTAGAAAATTTCAAAGTGTTTGTAGAAAATAACATTTATTACAGTACATAAAGTCTTGCAGGAAACTTTCCTTCAACTTGCTCTCTCAGCTCAACAGTAAGTTACATTTTCCAACTACGAGTTTAAAATTCCACGTATATATATATATATGCTTTCAGAAATGTATATGAGATTATCGACATATGTACATACTATGTACACATTCTGAACTGAATATTACATATTGTAAAATTTATATATACACACAAGATGTGTATATAATATATATTCACCCACATAATCAAACTTTGTGCCAAATGCTATGAAGGCAATCAACGATTTATATTCCATATCCTGATATTCTCGAAGAACTGCCCTGTACATTCTGATTTATTCTTATTTTCGACAGCTTCACGTCCCGCCCTTATAGAATATTTTATGAGAGCTTTTCTTCAATTTATTTTCATTTAATTTTGTAAAAAAATACCAATTACTAAAAAATTACCAAATCTTTGAAAAAATTCAATTATTTTCTAAAATTTTTAAAAATCCTTTAAATGAATGCAATTAAAAAAGTTTTTAATAACATTTTTCGAAAGAATCCAATTATTTTCTTAAATTTTTATAAATCCTTCGAAACAATTCAATTAGTTTTAGAAATAGTAAAATTCTTCATGCAAGAATTAAATTATTTTTTATAAATAATGAAATTCTTTTCAGGAATTCAATTATTTTCAATACAATTTTAATATTTAATTATAATTATTAACAGACACGGTTATTTTAAAATGTTGAAAAAAATTATTTGTTTAATAATTCAATTATTTGCTAAATTTTCAATTAACAATTATTCAAAAATCTACATTATTTTCAAAAAAAAAAAAACTTGAAGAAATTCTTCAAAAGAATTTAATTATTTACAAAAAACTTTAATAAAATTGTTTAAAGAGTTTAATTTTCTATCAATAATTTTAATAAAATTTTAATAGTAAAATTATTAATTACAATTATTAACAAAAACGATTATATTCAAGAAATTAAAGAAATTCTTTGAAAGAATTCAATTATTGACAAAATCTTTAACAGTATCTATTCCTCGAAAGAATAAAATTATTTTCTTCACTTTAATAAGATTCATTGAATGAATTAAATTATTTTAGAAAATTCTAATAAAATTCAATAATTAAATAGGTATTTAATTTTAATTATTAACAAACATGATTATTAAAAAAAACTTGAAAGAAACTGTTCATAAAATTCAAGTACTTTGAAATTTTTCAATTAAAATTATTAAAGAAACTCCATTATTTTAAAAAATATTCAAAGAAATTCTTCGAAAGAATTGAATTAGGATTTTTAAAAATTTTAATAAAAAGCTTTCAAGGAATTCAAATATTCTCAAATTTTTTGATAATATTCTTTCCAAGAAGAACTTAAAATATTTAAAAAGAAAAATTATTAAAAAAGTTATAAAACAAAAAAGCAAACAATAACTAATTTTAAACTTTTTTTTATATTTAAACTAATTTTACACAGATTACCGGAATACAACGATTATTATTAAAACAGATTTTTTAATCTTTAATTTTAGAAATATTAAATATTTTAAAAAAAAGACTGAATATTTTTGTATTTTTTCCACTGGTAAACAATTTACATTTGATTTTTGTAATTCCAAAGAGGCAGAATATGAATATAAAAATATATAATAAAAAAAAAATATGAAACTGAAACTGACACACAGTTATTATAGCATTGAAATTTATTTAATATGCTAAATTTAAAAGAACTAAATAGAATTTTAAAAAAATTGTTTTTCTTTTTTTCTTCCTCTGACTAACGATCGTATTAGTTAAAAAAGAAAATAAATTATAACCCTCCTTTTCGCATCCTTAAATTTTTTTTGTTAATGTCGCAAAACTTTTTTCTTCGAAGGCAAAAGAAAATTTCTTTTCTCAAATCGAGGAAGTAGATTGAAATTACGATAATAACTGGAAGAGAGCTTACACCCTAAGAAAGTAATCTGCAAGGCTTATCGCATTTCAAGTTTTAATGCAAGTTTGAACGAGCTTTTTGGCAGAGTGAATAATCGCCTAGAAGAGGAATATCACAGGCACGTCACCTCTTGACAAAAAAAGACAAAAAAAAAAAAAAAAAATGAAAAAAAAAGAAAAACTTTTTTCCGGAGAATAAACTTACATGAGATTGACCGGATCTGACATTTTTGTAAGGTTGAAATAGCACCAGGTACACCTTAGGAGATAAAAGGCAGCCGAGGGCAACAGTCGCCGAGATGTTGATGCACATACACATACTCGCTATTTGTATCTGCAATAAAGAATATATTCCTTGTTATTTTGCAATTTTTCCAGAAAATTATAAATTTAATCATAATTTTTGAAATTTAATCAAATTATGTAATTTGAAAGAATTGAAATTAAATTAAATGTTTAGTTTTTGAATTTAAATTTAAAAATTAAATTTTTGTTTTTGAAATTAAATTGAAAATAAAATTTTTGTTTTTAATATCTAGTAAAATTATTGAAGATATGACTCAGCGATAATTAACAATAATGATGAAAATATCGATCATTTTGACTGATCGCTGAATAATTATTTAAACGAAATTGAAAACAAAAATTTAATTTTTGAAAATAAATTGGAAATTAAAGTTTAATTTTCAGTAATTAATAGTAAAATTATAAATTTATTACTCATCGTTAATTAACAATTACGATTATATCGACCACTCTGAAATTAAAAATTAAATTTCAATTTTTAATTAATAATATTTTAATACAAAAACATTTACAAGAAGAATTTTTTTTCAGTTCAAAAGAAAAATAGAGCTTCATCACGAAAAAAAAAATACGCTTTTTGTAAATTTGCAAAAATTTAATTTCAATTTAGAAGCAAATGTGAATTGAAATATATATGTGAAAGAGAGGAAAAATAAAAACCTTGTAGTCATTATTGGTGCCAAAATAAATTGGAACAAAGGCCAACCACACAATACAGGTGGAATACATTGTGAAACCAATGTATTTAGCTTCGTTAAAATTTTCCGGTATTTTCCGTGTTTTAAATGCGTAGAGTGTACACATGAGAATGAGAAACATATTGTAGACCAATGACATCATGAGAGAGAATGTTGACACACGACATGTGAGTACGGCCGTCAGTGGATACGGATGAATTTCCTTGATATCAGGCGGTTCAATTATTAGCCAAAAAATAGCACCAACCAGCTGAACTGCAGTAAGCCCTGTACAAAGACGGGTGTTACATAATTCGGAGCTCACCATTCATTATCACGATTTTCCTCAGATTTCCCACGAGTCTACATTTTCGTTTTTTTTTTCATCACCGTTGGTATTTATTTAAATTGTATATAATAAAGTTAAAAGGTAACTTCTCAAAATATTATTAATTTACTGATTGTTTTTTTTTCCTCCAAATTACTTAATTTTCCTTGAGGGAAATTTTAATTTAATGTTATAATTTTTTTTAACACGATTTAATAATTATTAATATAATTATAAATACCAATTGGATACAGTTTTTCTAAAAGGCATTTTCTAAAACTTTTTTTTTCCAATGAAGGTGAATTTTAGAAGTCTTTTCTCTAATGAAGGTCATTTTTAAAAAATTTTTTCTAACAATTTTGAATTTCTACTAATAAATGACTACTTATAAAATAATACTAATAAATAATTCTACTAATAAATATTAAATAAATTAATTTGCAAATTTTTAATATCAAGTTTATAAATTCACAGTAAAAAAATGCTTGTTTAATATTACAAAAAAAAAAAATATTTTACTCAAAATCCTAACTAAATTATATTTTTTCTCTCCAATAAATTTTATTTGGTACAAATAAAAATGTTATTTGTATTGAAAATGTTTATTTAAAACAATAAAATAATTTAGTAATTTAGTGTTCATTTCTGTGAAAAATATACTTACACTGAAAAAAAAATTTAATTGATTCAATTAACCGATTGACTATTATCCATTAAATATTTAATTGAATCAAATAATATTTATTGGAGTCAATTAAATGGTATTTGATTCAAATACTGAAATTATTGGTTCAAATACCATTTAATTGAATCAATTATTACATTTTTTTTCAGTGTATATTTGACTCAAATAAATTACATTTGGTTTAAATAAAACACTTCTTTGCTTGTAAATCTTTATAGAAACTCAATTTTAAAATAATTATACTTTTAGAGCAATTTTAGAATTTCTAAAATTTCAAAACAATAAATTCTAGAAATCAAAACTTGTCGGGGCAATTCTAAAATAAATGATAGAAATCATAACTCGACAGAAGTAGGAAATAAATTTTAGACATCAAAACTTGGCAAAAATTGTATAATAAATTTTAGAAATCAAAACTTGTTAGAAAATTTATTTTTAGAAATAAGAATTTGTTAGAAAAACTTTATTTGCGAATTTGATTTTGTTAGAAATTATTTAAAATATATTTTATTTAAAATTTATTTAGAAAAAAAAAGAATTAGAAAATGGTAAATTAGAAAAAGTCACAGCCTAACAATTAAAAAATATATTGAGCAATTCCACGTGAAATGATGAAGTAAAGATTTTAATTTTTTGGTATTGTCTTGAAATTCTGGTAAATTGTTGTTTTTTTATATAAAAGTTTATAAAATCCGAAATTATTAATTTTTTAAAAATAAATCACGATAACTATGGCGACTGCAATTGTGATGTTTTAAGCAAGGCTTTTAATTTCGATCAAACTTACAATTAATTGATTTTAAAATTCATAGAGTGAATTTGAAAGCATTATTTGTGCAATTTTCAAAGCTAAACATCTTTCTTCAAAACAAGAAGAACGAAAAGAAAAAAAATATTAAGGTTTTTTAACACTTATATTTTTTTCTTTCTTACCTCCCTGTTTTAAAAATAAATCTTATTTTTAAATTTTTATAAAAACTGCATTTTTTTTCATTTTTTAATCATTGTCATTGGAAAGCTTATATTTTTGTCAATAAAATATATAAAACCAAAAATGAAAGTGAAAGAACAATATAGGTACTTTTAAAAAAAGTACATTTTAAATCCTTTTTTTAATTTTCTTAAAAATCCATTGTTGCCCTATTTTCAATAATTTTTGTAAGAAAGCACGTCTTTTCAATAAAAATGATAAAAATAAAAAGTAAAAAAAAATTTTACTAAAAGTTAAAAAATGAGATTATTTACTTTTGAAAAAAGCAGGGTACCAATTTTTTTTATTACTTAATATTTTAATTTTTATTTATAGATATATTTTTTAAACTTAATTTTGTGATAAACAGGAAATTTTCTTCATTTAATGGAAAATAATCATTTGTTAATTTTTGAATTTTTCAACTGATTATAATAATTATTAACTAATTAATAAATTACATTGTTTTTAATTAATAATTTTCTTACTTTACAAATTTTTAACTAACAACATTTTTATTCTGTTTTTTTAGTTTCGTGTTATTTTCTATTGTTTTTATATTTTTTTATTTATCTATTTTTTTTTAGTTTTACTTGTTTTTCTTTTTTATTTCAATTTTCAATATATTATTGAATGTTTCATTTTTTTCAATTTTATTTTCATTATTAAATATAATTTAATATTATACTGACTATTAGTTATTTACAAACAAGAATATTTATTACAAAAATGTATTTTTTCATCGTTTTTATCACTTTTACTGGAAAGATAAGATTTTTATTAATTAACTATAATAATTTGAATGTTCTTTTGTCTATACTTTTGTTTTTTGTTAACTTTCGATGAATTGTATATTATATTATTATATGTTATAATTATTTTTATATTATAATTAATTGAAAATTGTAATGACAAATAGAAATTATCAGAATTTTTTTCACCTCTTTTCATTAAAAGACTAAAATTTTGTTAAATATTCTGTTTTGTCAAATTGAAATTATGCAGATTTTTGTTCTTTACTTCTAAACAAAATTAGAAAATTGTTAAACAACTGTGATTAAGAAATAGAAAATTTATTTATTTTGCATTATTTTTCTTTATGAATCACAATTTTTTTAACAAAATTATTATTTTGTTTTAGAAAAAGAAGAAAAATATTTACACAATTTCTATTTTTAATCTTATTTTTGGAACAGGATTTTCCACAGCAATTAAGACATTCAAAAATTCAAGATTCAAACCTTTTTTTAAATTAAACAACGCTTATAAAAGTTTTTTAATAATTAAAGATGACCGAGAGATAAAATCATTATTTTATATTATAAGAATATTGTTACTGTAACTTCATCAAAATTATTTTCATCATTTTAATTCAATTATTATTTTCTAGAATTTTAAATTATTTTTTATGAAAATAATAATTGAATTCCTTAAAAAAATTTTATTATTTATGAAAATAATTAAATGTTTGCATAAATAAATTTTATTAAAATTTTGTTTAAATAATTGAATTCTTTTTGGGAAATTTTTTAAAAATAGTACCATATATTGAAAATAATTGAAATTAGAAAATTTTTTGGAAATTATTAAAATTAGGACAAGAATTTTTTTGATATTTAAGAAAATAATTGAACTTTGGAGAAGAATTTTGTTATTTATAAAGATAATTGGGATTTTTTCAAATTTTGAACATAGTTGAATTTTATAAGAAGAATTTTATTTTTCTTTGAAAATAATTGAATTTTTGCAGTTATTTGTAATTTCTCCAAAATTGAATTTTTTTAAGTGTTTTCAACAAAAATTTTTCAAAAAAATGTTCAAAAAGTCATTTTGTTTCTTTCTCGAAAGTAGATTGTTGTCTCATTTTCATTATTTACATATTTAATTAGAAAAAATCTCAGCTTTTCAATGAAAATAAAATAGTTTTAGTAAAAATTGAAAAATTACACTGATCATTTTTGAAAAAAGAGGGGTTACAACATTTTCGTTTGAAAAAAGATTGTTGGCATTGAAAAGTACTCAGAAAAATTTTAAAAACTCTAAATTGACTATAATTAAAATCCTTTAATTTTTGTAGAAGCTACATGAAATTGAATATAACAATCTCCATAAGAATCTAATTTTTTCGATTACATCAGTTTACGTAGAATTGCTCTATTCCTATTTTTCTATTTTCGATCGAGAAATCCAAATATTAAAAAAATAATATATAAAAATAATATATTATTATTAAATAATATATTATTTAATAATATATTTATAAAATAAATAAATTAAATATATATTTTAAATTTTTATGGTTTGAATTTCATCGAGAAATGAATTGAGCGCAATTTTGTTTAATTGATTACTTGAGAGGGAAAAATGTTGGATTCTTATTATTTAGAAATAAAAAGTTCTCACCGATTGTTATTGCCACTTGGCTTTTTGGCGATGTGAATGATGGTCGTTTCATTTGCCGACCCTCGTTGAAAATTCTCGAAATGCGGTTGGTTTTTGTTAAAATTGCACTATAGCAAATGCTTAAGCAAAGACCGAGACCAATTCGCAAGTAGGTGCAATTCCAGAATGTTGGCTTACTGAGAATTATAAAGCTCATCCCATAGCAGGAAAGGATACCAACCAAAAGCACGTAGCAGAGTTCACGACCAGAGGCCATGATTACTGGAGTTCTGTTGTACCTGTTCTCGACAGAAATAATAATAATCCAACATCATTAACGCATTTTTCTTCAAGCAATTTCAAGCGCATATTACAAAAGTCGCAAGTTCAGTTTAATCTTGCTTTTAATGTAAATTAAACAGAGATTCAAAATTGTTTTCAACAGTATTTTTTTAAACCATTAGAAAAATTTTTTCTATTATATAATAATATTGCACTATTTATTAAAATTTATTACTATACAATTTTTAAACAATTTTTTAACAATTTCTTACTATTTATTACAATTTATTAATATTTCATTACTAATTATTATAATTTAGTCAAAAAATAAAAGCAATATTAATAAATCGTTGTGTTCCGGATGTTTTTAATTGCTTTTTCGTTTCCTCATGCTGTTTTTGATCATTTTTCTTTCTAAACGTTTTTGAATTTTAAAATAACTGAAATTCTAATTTAATCTTTGGAAGATTAAATAATAACTTAATAACAAAAATTAATTAAATAAAATTGTTTTGAATTAAAAATTATAATTTAATTTGTAAACTTAATTAAACATTCTAAAACATAACAGTTACTTTTGTTACTAAAATTTCAATTTATATTTTCACTTGACCTTTTACTCATTTCTAAATTCAATTATTATTCAAAATTTCAATACTTTTTTGTAAATAAATATTTAAATATTTTTGTTGCTTATTTATTTTTTATTCACAGAAATTAAAATTTTTTAATTTCTACTTCAAACCTTCGCAGAAATTTAATTATAATTGATCTAGAAATTACAAAATGTCGCCCTCCCGACGTTTAATTATTTTCTAGAATTTTTAACTGTGTCTTTCCTCCAAATCAATTAATTTAATAATTGATTAATTTCGCAGAAATTTAATTATAATTATCTAGAAATTACAAAAATGTCGCCCTTCCGAAGTTTAATTATTTTCTAGAATGTTAAACTGCACTTTTCCTCCTAATCAATTATTTTTAATAACATTTCAAAAGTTTTCGTGAATTCAATTATTTAAATACAAAAAGTTAATTAGACAAAATTGCTTTGAATTAAACATAATTTAATTTGTAAATTTTTTTAACATTTTCAAATATAAAAAGAGTTTTACTAAATTTTTGTGAAGTAAAACTTATTTTTATTAAAATACAGATTAGTATTATTTTTTATATAAAAAAATTGAATTTTGTTTATTTTAATTTAATGTTTCGGAAAAATTTATTAAAATTTTTTCAAAGTATAATAATTGAATTCTTTCAAAAATTTTTTGTAAAATTGTATTGAAAGTGATTGAATATTTAAAAAAAATGTTATTTAAATTGTTGAAAGTAATTAAATTGTTTCGAATAATTTTATTAGAATTTTTGAAAATAATAATTGAATACTTATAGAATTTTTAGCAAAATTTTATTAATAATAATTGAATTTCTGTGAAGAATTTTATTATTCGAATTTTATTATGAAAATAATTGAACTTTTTCAAAGAATATTATATCTAAATTGTTGAAATTAATTGAATTGTTTCGAATAATTTTAATAAAATTCATTAAAATAATTCAATTTTTTTTCAGAATTTTTAGTGGAATTGTATTGAAAATAATTGAAATCCTATTAATTAAATTTTATATTATTAACGAAAATAATTGAATTATTCTTATGAATTATTTCATTAAAATGTCAGAAAATAATTAAGTTCTTGAAAAAATTCTCATAAAAATTTTATTGAAAATAAATGAATTCTTTCGCGAAATTGGATTAAAATGTCATTAAAAATAACAAATAATAATTAATAAGTTAATTAATTTATGCTAACTAATTAATTGAAAACTAATTAATAATTAGTTAATTAATGAATTGTTTAAAATTTTTATTCTAAAATTAATAAATTATTCAGAATTACAAAAAATTTTTTAGATAGAAGAATTTTTTCCTTTACTCCCCCCCCCCTTTCTACTCATCTTTTTATTTGTGTTGTGTGAAAAGAATACGAAAGAACGAACAATAAAAGTTTTTAAACATGAAAAATGAAATCAAGAGCTTATGTTTATGATTTAATTTATATCCTTCTCAGTTGGCAAGAGTTGTGTTAATTGATCAATGTTACGCGAGAGTACTCTCGAGAAAACTAACGCCCGAGTGTTAATTTACCCGCGTTGAAAATCACACCTTGTCAATTAGTTAAGAAATTTATAATTAAAATTATTGAGGTCAATTTCAAGTTTCTTTCGCCCGAGTCGTATACTGACCTATAAAATAAATTCTAATTTACACTTTAAGTTTTCTAAAAATAAATTTAAAACTCGCATTTTATTTATAGTCCGTCTCTATCTAATAATACTAATTTTGCGGATTTGATATTTTTTTTCCTGGCAAAATAATATTGTAATTGTAATTTTTTTGTGATTATAATTGTAATTCATTATTTTTTTCAATTCGAAACAATTGTAATTGGAATTTTTATTTGTTATTTGTAATTGTATTTGTAATTGTAATTGTAAAATTGTAATAGTTATTGTAATTGAAATTGTATTTGTAATTGTAATTGCGGTAATTACAGTCGTAATTTAAATTATAACTTTAATTTATTAAATTTAAAAATTAATAAAATTAATCGAAGAAGATAAAACCATTTTTTTACAATTCTAATTAACACCTTACAATAAAATTTTCCATTTTCTCTATTTCTAATTTTTTACTTTCGTTTGTTGTTTAATTCATGCAAAACTTTGCAAACTTTCTTATTAAAATGAACTATCAGAGAGGAAAATGTATAGAAGAATGTTTTTTAATGATTATGAAAAATGCTTTATCATTTTTTGTTCTAAAATGAAAAATTCTTTAGTAGTAAAAAAAATGTATAAAAGGGTGAAAATTGGAAAAAGATTAGGAGAAATTATTTACCGAATAAAAACGGCAGTTGTAAAGAGAGTACTGAAGATTCCAATGGAGGCATAAGCGAGAGGAACTATTGCCCAAGGACTCGTCCAGGGAATAACCTCAGGTGTTAATTTTATACAATTTGTTTTATTATCATTTGGTGCATAACCGTCAGCACACCTTTGACACGAGTCATTAAAAACGTAAGCTTCTTGGGGACACTGCACACAACTCCAGCAGCATGCTTCCTGAAATTGAAAAGTAAACAGAATAAATTACCATAAAAATAATAATTACAGTGAAAATTTAAACAGTAAATAAAATCAAGTCGTAATGAAGATCAGAAAAATATATAATGTATGAAAATATAATATAATAATCATATCTAATTTATTTAAATTGATCTTGCTTAAACTCAAACAAATTAATTAATTTAATTAATTAATTTAGACTCAATTAATTTATTTGATTCAATTAATTTAATTACATTCAAAAAATTTTAATTAAAATTCTTAAATCACCAAATTTTAGAATTTCTTAATTAAATTATTCAAAACTTCTTCAATATTTCTGTTAAAAAAATATTTAAAAAACATTTTGCTAGTTATTTTTAATTGAAATTTCAAATAATTTAAATGTAAAACCTTTTGAAATTTAATTAAAAATTACAATTTTGCAATTTTTTCAAAATTCAATTTTGGAATTCAATTCTTATCAGAATTCAATTACGAGAATTGAATTATTAAAGTACAAAAATTTTTTTAAAAGTTTTGTAATAAAATAATTTTTTCTTGTAAAATTTTTCAAATCTATATTTAAATTAAATTCTAAAAAATTCTAGAGAAAATGATGTCAGAAAAATTTTAAAAGAATTTATTCTAAAATTATTTACGAGGAATATTCTTCTATATTAATAATCATTGTATTTCGGTAATTTGTTCGCAGTTTGAAGTTAATTGTTGTTTGCTTTTTTGTTTCTTAACTTTTTTTTAATATTTTACTTTTTAAATACTTGTTTTTAATTTTAAAATTAATATTAATATAGAAAATAATTGAATTCCTGCAAAGAATTTTATCAAGAAATTTGAGAATAATTGAATTTCTTTGAAGAATTTTATTATTTATAAAAATAATTGAATTCTTGCAATGAATTTTATAAAAAAATATGAGAATAATTGAATTCATTCGAAGAAAATTATTATTTACTAATGAAAATAATTAAATTCTTGACAAGAATTTTATTAAAATTATCATTTTATCTTTATAAATAATATAATTCTTCGCAGAAATTCAATTATTTAAAAAAAATTTTCTGTATTCAATGATTTTCAATATCTACTATTTTATTAAAATTTTTCAAAAGAATTCAATTATTTTGAAAAAATCTTAAAATCAATATAATTTTCCATAATAAACATTTAATTATTTTCATAAATAAAAAAAAATTCACAGAAATTCAATTATTTACAAATGTTTTATAAATTTCTTCGAAATAATTCAATTATTTTCATAAATAATAAAATTCTTTACAGGAGATTCAATTATTTTCATAAATAATAAAATTTTTTACAGAAATTCAATTATTTTCATGAATAATAAAATTTTTTACAGAAATTCAATTATTTTCATAAATACTAAAATTTATCGCAGAACTTCATAATTATTTTAAATATACAATTTTTATCGAATTCCTCGAAAAATATAATAATTATTCTTAAAATTTTTTTTAAGATTCGTCAAAAGAAATTAATTATTTGACAATTTGTTGACAAAATTCTTTATGAGAATTCAATTTTAAGAAAAATTTTTAAAATATTCAAAAGAAAATTTTTTCTATCGAATTGTAATAAAATGAAAAGTAAAAAGTAAAAAACAAATAAAATAACAAAATAAATTTAAATAATAAATATGTACAATTAAAAGTATATTAAAAATTTTTTATATAAAAATTATCGAGGATTTGTTAATATATTTTTCATTAAAGTAATTAAAAAATTGCTCGATTTTCTGAAATTGGAAATCAAACTAAATTCAGAAATATTCTTGAGTGTTTGAATAATATTTCAGGAGAATTATTCATAAATTTTTAAGTTTTCCTAAAATATATGTTTTATACAATTTGAAAAAACATGAAAAATGAAAGAAATAAAAAATAAGAAAGAAGACCAAAAAGTTCAAATAAAAAATAGAATAATAAATAAATAAATAAATAAAATTAATAATAAATAAATTAAAAATAAGTAAATAATTGAAATAGTAAATTGACAAAATAATTAGGGTCATTTGGGGTAAATGTAAACATGGGGTAAATGTAAACAGTATATTTTTCAGATAAATTTACAAATTTAAAAATAAGTACGACGTCAATATTTTTACCTCAGCTCACCTTCAAAATGTTCTGAGTATTGCCAATATTTTATTTTGACAATTGGCAATGCCATAGTGTAAGTTATCTTTTAATGCAAAAAAGATTGAAAATCAAAATTTTACTGTTTCAGTATTTTGTCTTGCATTTGCATAAAAATAAATTTCAAAATCAAACAAAAATATGTAATTCTACCTTATTCATGCCCTAACAAAAATTGACTTTGATTTTTGATTTTCGTCAATTTACTTAATAAATAATTAAGTGTTTACATTTACCCCGAGAATTCGAAAACTCGGGGTAAATGTAAACAGAACTTCAACTACATTTTAAAAGAAAATAATTGAATAAATTTGCTTCTATTTCACAATTTCATTAATTTGGCAATGTAAATATTACATAAAAAAGGAAATTAGGTCCTCTTTGAAAAAAAATATTTGATAAAAAAAAAATTTTTTTTTTGAAAATTTGATCAATTTTTAAAAATATTTTTAGGTTCATCCGCCATTTTGAAAATTTAAAATTTGACTTCAAATTCGTATTCAGCGACCTCAAAAACCCCCTAGTAGCCAGATTCAAGAAAATTTGATCAATTTTTAAAAATATTATTTTTAGGTTTATCCGCCATATTGGATCCACCATTTTGAAATTTAAAAATTCGATTTTAGATTCTTAGTCAGCAACCTTAAAAACTTCTTTTTACCAAGTTGAATGAAAATCTATTAAAATTTGTTCAAGTTATTCAAGTTTTTACATTACTAATTTTGTAATGGTTGATTGTTTATTTATATGATACATTATCAGTCAACTGGTTGATTTACTATACATCTACGAAGAATTTTTTTTCAGTTTTTCCATCCCTTAAAACAGTAGTATACTTGAAATAACTTGTTTCTTAAACCTCGCTTAACTACAGTGGTGTTTACATTTACCCCGAATTTTAGGAAAATTTCAAAATCTCGGGGTAAATGTAAACAGTCAGTTTTAGGCGATTCAGGTGCATCAATATTTCTTTCTACCTCATAGAATTTTTCTAGGGAACACTAGCAACAAGTTCATGCAAAAGAAATCCGTCCGTTTTAGCTTTTAACAAAAAAAAACTAATGTTTTTGGTGAAACATAGATATTCCGTTTACATTTACCCCAATTGACCCTATACAAATTATAATAAAAAATATCTGTTTATTAATTTACTTTATTTATTTCATACACTACAAGTTGAGCAATAAAATGAATCCCCTTGAGTTTTTACTTTATTTTTGTGGTTTATAAACCTTTGGGAAAAAGGTCTTGGAAAAAAGTTTTCGAAATTGTAGAAAAAATAAAATAAAGAAATAAAATAAGAAAATACGATAAGTAAAAGAAAAATTAATAAAGAAATAGTTAAAGAAATACTTTTAGAAAATCTTGAAGGGTCAACATAATTAGAAAAAAGTCAAAATAAAATTGAAGAAAAACCGAATATCTAATTATTATTCGGTTTTGTTTTCTAGATGCCTTTTCGGTTTTCGAATTCGCAAATTTAAATTAAGGAGCGAGGGTTAAAATTTATGTTTCTTAATTTATTAAAATTTTTAAAAATGGCTATTTTTACACATCATTTCCTTTTATTATCTTTTATCTTTTCCTGAGGAGGGGGTAAAAAAAAAAATTTTTTTTCCCACCTTATTTTCCGAATGGTCTATTATAGCTTCTGAGGATACCATTGAGAGAGCAGATTCTTGTTAAAAAAAAAAACGAAAAGAAGGGAAGAGAAAAAAAAACTTGTAAAGAGCAGAGGGTCTCTTTATTCAATATCGGTTAGGGAAGCAGGAAATATTTCATTGACTACGTTTCCTCTATTCATTGACCATCTTTCTCTCACTCTCGAGAGACAGAAAATGAGATCTACATTTTATTCAATTTTTTTTTATTTCTTCCTTTTTGAGGTATATGCTTCCGAATTTTTTCGAAAGTGATGAGATTTTTTTTTTCCTTGCTTTTTCATGAGAAAATTTTCCTTTTTAGCTTTTATTCGCTATAGAAAACCTGTCGGTGACTATTTTCAGAGAATCTATAGGTCGTTCCCTTGAGTATCTTTTCTTCTCTTCTCGCCCACATATGTGTTGATATAAATTTATGTATGTATGCATAATATGTAGTTGCATTGAAAAGCTAAAGCTCTCAACCTCGGGGATGGTATATAGTATATATGTGTATGTAGAAAGAACACGAGATACTTGAGATCATTGCTGCAGTGATGATTTAAATATATTGGCCTCTCAAAATTTTTTAGAAGTGTTTTTTTAGCAATTTTTGTTTGTTAATTTTCAACGTTTCCATTTGTGAATTTCTTTTATTTTATTTTTTTTTTATTTTCTTATTGTTTTATTTCAATTCTTTTATTTTATATTTTATTGTTTTTATTTCAAATTTTTCTTTAACATTATTTTATTTTTTGCTATTATTTTAAAAAAATTTCTTTTTGAAATTTAATAGAAATTCTTCATTTTTTAAAAAAGTATCATTTTTCTAACAGTTTTTATTTAAATTTAAAAAAATTAAGAATTATTTGAACAATTCGTGTAAAAATCGCCATAAGATATTTCTAAATTCTAACAACAACTTGAATATAAGATATTTTTGATAAAAAAATAAAATAATTGAACTTTCGAGTAGGTACCATTGGAACAATCCTAAAAATAATCAGTTTGATTCTAAATTTTTTAAAAATTCAAATTATTTATTTTCCAAATTTTCAACTAGAACTCTTCAAAAATACAATTTTATTTATAGATATATTACTATTATTTTATTTATAGCTTATTACCTTTTTTAAATAAAATATGCAATTTTAAAAATAATAGAATTTAAAAATTTTCTAATTTAAATTTTTTTTGAAAACACTGAAAAAAATTCAATTTTGAAGAAATTATAAATAATTGCAGAAATTCAATTATTTTAAAAAACCATTTTGATAATTGGACCTCAAAAAATATTGAAATTACAATTTTTTTTTTGCTCTTTTATAATAAAAAGAATTTTATTACAAAGCAATTTAGATAAAAAGCGTTTTTAATTTGTAAAACAAAAAAAAAAATGATTTCCCACGCAAAAGGAAAGAAAGGAAAATTAAAAAAACAATATTTTCGAAAATAGTTTTGAAAATAAAATGAGACTTTGATCACAGGAGCATAAATATACCAGAGGGGACTAATTACGGCTTGACTCTCAAATCCACCCGAAAGTTTTGTTCTTTGAACAATGTGAGAACTATAGGTATATATATATGTATATATATCAAGAATTTTGCTATGTACATATAGTACCTATAGCTCAAGTAATGATTACAGTGATACGCTCGTAATTTTCGTGATTCGCTTTAGGCCAGTAATTCGCGAATCTATTGACAACCGTGATTTTATCGTCGATATCCGCACTGACATATGATGCCCATTACAGTCATGTTCAATTCTCTTTCTCTCCATGTGTGTGCTTGGAATGTGGGTTCTCACAAATTGATGCAATTTACTTCGTTTTATCCATCGAAACGTATATGGATCTTTTAGGATATCATTACAATAAAAAGTCGTCAGACTTCTTTGGAGGAATTTTCCTTTATTGTTTTCTCCAAGAACAAAAAAAAGAAGAGAAGACATTTTTCTCTTCTCAGGGAATATAAATTTGTTCAAAATCGAATAGTGCGAAATAAAAGAATTTCAAAGAAAAAATATTTTTTTTAATTAATTTAATTTAATTTCAATGACCGGAAATCAATTAAAAATTTTTAATATTTTACTTTCGGTCATTTTTTTTTTAATCCAAAATCCAGAAAAAAATATCCCAAAGAACAAGATACAAAAAACTGTTATCAAGCAAATAATTAACAAATTTTTTTCTTTTTAAATTTTTGAATAATTTAACAATAATAAGAATATAAAAAATCCACTTGTTAAAAAATTTAATTTCTTACACTGAACAAAAATTTATTTGATTCAAATAACCGGTTAATTGACTATTATCAAGTAAATATTTACTTGAATTAAATTTGACTCTAATAAATATTATTTGATTGAATTAAATATTTAATTGATAATAGTCAATTAATCGGTTATTTGAATCAAATAAATTTTTTTTTTAGTGTAGTTAATAAATTATTATTATTTACAATTTTCAAAAATATGAATAATATTCTTGAAATTTTTTTTTTCATAAAATGTCTCCTAAGAATTCAATTATTTTTCAAAATTTTTATAAAATTCTTCAAAAGCATTCATTTATTGTCATAAATAATAAAATTCTACGAAAGAATTCATTTATTTTCAGGGACTGAAGAAATTATTTAGGATTTAAATTTATTTTTTATTATTACAATATGTTACAATTTTTTTTAATTTAATTTTTAAATATATTAAAACTTAAAAATTTTTAGTTTAGAAATTGAAATTTTTGAAAAATCATAAAAATGATTGTTTAGGATCATGAAAGAAAATTTTCAATTCTATTTAAAAAAATTTAATTGCCTAATTGCTTGCTTTTTAATTTTTTAAAGAATATTAAAATTTCAAATACTCAAAATTGTCAGAATAAAAACAATTATATAAACAATAAAAATTTAGATGAGTTGAAATTTTACTGGTAATTTTCCTTAAAAATAATTATTTTCAATTTTAATAACATTCCTCGAAAAAGTTCAAATGGTATTCAAGATATTAATAAATATTAAAATTTTTAGTAAAATTCTTCGAAAGAATTTAATTATTTTTATAAATAATAAAATTTTCCAGAAAATACAATTATTTTCATAAATAATAAAACTTTTAAGAAGAACTCAATTTTTTTCATAAATAACAAAATGCCTTACAGATTTTAATTATTATTATCAAAAATTTATATAGAATTCTTAGAATAAATTTAATTATTTTCAATTTTTTTTTAAAGGCACTCAATTATTTCATTTTAATAACAATTCTCAAAAAAATCAATTTATTCAAAAATGAAATTTTTTGAGATAATAATTAATTATTTTCAACAATTATAATGAAATTCTTCACGAGAATTCAATTATTTTCAGAAACAATGAAATTTTTCAGATGTTTTCAATTATTTTTATAGATAATCAAATTTTTCAATAGAAATAAATTATTTTCATAAATTTTTAATACAATATTTCCCAAGAATTCAACTATTTTTATAAATAACTGAATTGCTTGCAAGAAATTCAATTATTATAAAATATTTTAATAAAATTCTATGCAAAAATTCAATTAAATTAAAAAATAGTAAAATTTCTTGCAAAAATTAAATTATTTTCATTGCAGTGTTAATAAAATCTCACAGACATTGAATGATGTTCAAAAAAATTTATAGAATTCTTTAATGTATTTTCAAAAATTTTAAGAAATTTCTATAAGCAATTAAATTTTATTTTCATAAAATTTAATAAAATTATTTATAAGCTTTCAATTATTATGTCAATGTAATTTTAATAAAATTCGTCGAAACAATTTAATTATTTTAAAAAATTTTAACAAGTTTTTCGATACAATTCAATTATTTTCAAAATTTTAATAAAATTCCTCATAAGAATTAAATTATTTTTATAAATTTTAATAACAAACTAATATAACAAAGAATTCAGTTATTTTGATAATAAAATAAAATTCTTCTTCTGTAAAAATTAAATTATTTCAAAATTATAATACAAAATTATAAGGTTATAGTAATAATTATAAAATTTTAACTATATTATTTAATTTATAAATTTTTTTTTAAAAATTAACTTATACACGCAAAATTATGAAAAATATAATTTCTAAATATTATTTGCAAAATTTATTCTCTAAACCTGATTTAGAAAAAATCTGAACTAAACATTAAGTTAGAATTTGTAATTTATTTTTATTATATTTTTTCATTTTATTTATTATTTATTTATTACACAAATGGGGCCAATAAAAGACTCTTAATGTATTTTATTATTATTTTATTTTTTTGCAATTTTTAATGAAAGCGAGAAAATTTTGCACTAAAAACTACATTAAAAATTTAAAATATATATTTTTATTAGTATTTTATACAATTTTTTAAAGTTCGTTTCACCTTTACTTTATTTTCCATTAATAATTCAATTCTTTATTTAACATTATTTTATTTTCTCTTTCTCGGTACACTTTTATTTAAAATATATTTTATTTTTATACAATATTTAAAGAGAAAAAAAAAAAATTTTTTGTAGATAAAATATCGACATCGGAAAAAATACGTTGTTTGTAAAATACTTTCTTCACTAAACAAATAAGTTGGAAAATTTTTATTTTCACTTTTCCTGAATGTTTATTTCTGAGAATATTCTATTCAGCACATGGCGTCATTCTGTCGCTTCAATAAACAATTGTATTTGGGTTACGAGATCATAAACTGAATGAGTGTGGTGTATGGAACTTTGAATTTGCACTAGGCAAAATATTAATAAAATATTATTACTCTCTCGTATTGTTAATTTTAGGATTATTAACTCTGAAAAATAGAGTGAACACATACTAAAACCTGAAAGTGAAAGAATTTTCTCATTTGAAAATATATTTTAAAAATAGTTTCTATTGATTAAAAACTTTTTTATTAAAAAGTAATATAATATTAAATTGTAAAGGAAAATATTTTCTCATATTAAATATCCGTCAACCTTTGTAGCGAGTAAAAATTTGTTGTAATTAGAAAATTTTTTCTATCTTTGTTTTGCTATATGGAATTTGCAAATATTGCTATTTGAACAAATGGAAACTAATTTTCCATTGTCCCATTGAATGGTATTGCTAATTTTGTGACAAATTGTCGAGAGATAATTTAACAGCTGGTTATTCACCGAAAGTCAAGTGCAATATTCAAACCGCAATAATCGAAGTTACTGTTAGTATTTCAAATGTGTTGTTTACTTCCCTTTGGCGGGATTACGTCCGAGTTTGAGAGAGTAAGTTGTTTCCTGTTTCGATATTAACTTCTGTCGATTTGTTTAACTTTGAAAACCGGAAGGAAAACTCAACTCTTATATCTTTCTCTCTTAATGTTTCCTTTAAATTGATAGAAAGTTATTTTACTTTTATATTTCAAGAAAAAGAAGAAACAAAAAAAATGACAGGTTTATTTCATAAAATGATTATAGAAAAATTAAAAAAAAATAACTCGATTGAGAAAGTTATTTCATTTTCTCGTCTTTTTTTATAGCTGTGTAAAAAACTTTTTGTTTCGTGAAGAATCCTTTCTTCGCCAATAAATAAAAACAATGAAATATTGATAAATTGACGAGAAAACGATTTTTAAAAAGTTTCTTCTTTCAAAAACTAATGTTGGGGGATATTTTCTCTTATATAATATCTCGAAGAAATTCTTCTTCTCAACATGGAAAAATTGTAACGTATCATCTTCTTTGGCTGAATATGTCCTTTTTTTTATCTACTTCCAATTTACTTTAATATCGTTGATGCCCGAGAAAAGCGATATTCCTGATACCAGGACGATGACAGTTTTTTCCCTCCTTCTAGCACATCGAAACTGCTAGTTGAAGAATTTTTCCAAGTTGTGTGATATTGTGTGTAAAGCCGTGCGATGCAATTCGCTTGCAGTCAGCGAAATCATATCATAAAATATGTCTCGCCAAAATAAAGAAACGAGAGGAAAATTATTGCTTTTTTTTATTATTATACGATATAAGTAAAAATATGTCAAAATTTCTAATTTTATACAGTATTTTATAATATTTGGTAAATTTATATTTTTTTTGCCTTCGGAAATTTTCTAATTCTTATATTTACTTTTTAAAATGAAATTAGCAATTTTAAAAACAATAGAATTTAAAAATTTTTAATTCAAATTTTTGTTGAAAACACCAGTTTTAATATAATTTCACGAAGAAATTTTAATAATTTTTAGAATATTTTTTATAGAATTCTTCAAAAGAATTAAATTATTTTCATCACCATATTTAATTCTTTGCAGGCTTGCAAAAAAAAATGAAATTCTAAATCCTTTTTTTTTATTGAGAGATCGAGAGTTTTGAGTTTTAAAATATTATAACTATTTTCTTGATCAGAACCTTCAATTATATTTAAAAAATTTAATAAAATTCCTCAAAATTATTTTCATAAATAATAAAATTTTTTTAAGGAATTCAATTTTCATAAAAAAAATTTTAAAATTCTAGAAAATAATAATTGAATTAAAATGATGAAAATAATTTTGATGAAGTTACAGTAACAGAATATTCTTATAATATAAAATAATGATTTTATCTCTCGGTTATCTTTAATTATTAGAAAACATGAAGAAATCGATCACTCCGAGTCTTCGACTCGGAGCAATCGATATCTTCATGTTTTATAACAAATACTTTTATAAGTTTTTTAATTTAAAAAAGGTTTGAATTTGAAATTTTTAAATGTCTTAATTCCTGTGGAAAATCCTGTTCCAAAAATAAGATTAAAAATGGGAATTGTGCAAATATTTTTCTTCTTTTTCTAAAAGAAAATAATAATTTAATTTAATTTTTTTTTGTTAAAAAAATTGTGATTCATAAAGAAAAATAATGCAAAATAAATCAATTTTCTATTTTTTTGCTACAGTTGTTCAACAATTTTCTAATTTTGTTTAGAAGTAAAGAACAAAAATCTGCATAATTTCAATTTGACAAAACATAATATTTAACAAAATTTTAGTCTTTTAATGAAAAGAAGTGAAAAAAAATTCTGATGATTTCCATTTTTCATAACAATTTTGAATTAATTATAATATAAAAATAATTATAAATTTATAACATAGTACATATCTATACATACATTATAATAATCGTAAGTTTCTTTTCCGTTAGCAAATTATCTGCATTTTTTTGTTTGTTTTGAATATTAATTTTTGTGGGTTATTTTTATTTTTTTTAATGTCAAAAAAAAAAACGAAAAAAAACTCATTTTATTCACTTCACAAAATTGACAAAATTTCCATTCCATATTATTTATTTTCTTGACTTTTTCCTAATTTTCATCAAAAATATTTACTTTTTTCTTATCCTGCTAATAAATTGAATTTCTGCTACAATTTTATTATTCATTTTATTAAATTTTTTTAACTTAGAATGTTTTCAGGACCTTAAAAATTTTCAATGTTTTCAGGACAATTTTATTTGATTAAATATTTTTGAAAATAATTAAATTCCTAAAAAAAATTTTATTATTTATGAAAATAATTGAATTCTTGCAAACGATTTATTAGAATTTTTTTAAATAATGGAATTTCCAAGAAGAAATTTATTATTTTCAAAAATAATTGAATTATTGTGATGAATATTGTGATTTATGAAAATAATTGAATTTTGAAAAAAAATTTTATTAAAATACCTCAAAATAATTGAATTTTCGGGAGTAATTTTTTTATTTATCGTTAATAATTGAATTTTTTCGAAAAATTATTTGTGTAAATAATTGAATTCTTAGAAAAAATGTTATTAAAATTTAAAAAAATTAAATTCTTTCAAAAAAATTTAATTAAGGGCATTTGAACCATGATGACGTCACAGATTTAAAACTAATGCTTTGCACAAACTGTGACGTCATCAAGGTTCAAATCCCCTTAAAATTGTATTTAAAACAATTAATTTCATTCGAACAATTTTATTCAATTTTTGAAAATAATTATTCAATTATTCCATAGAATTTAAAAAAAAAACATTTTTTTAAATAATTTATTTTTGTTGAGGAATTGAAATTAAGTTTTTAAGAATAATTAAATTTTTAAGCAATTCCTGTAAAATTGTATTAAAAATAATTGAAATCCTGCTATGAATTTTATTATTTATGAAAATAAATTGAATAGTTTTTAATTTGAATAGAATTTTATTATAATTCTCAAAAATAATTGAATTACAGAGAAGAATTTTGTTATTTTTGAAAATAATTGAATTATTGTGGAAAAGCTTATTAAAATATTTAAAAATAATTGAATTTCTGTAAAAATTTTTATTATTTTTGAAAGTAAGTGAATTCTTCTTTAGAATTTTATAAACATTGTTTTAAATAATTATTTTTTTCGAAATATAATAAATATTATGAAGATTTTATTATTTAAAATAATTGAATTCTTGTGTGAAAACTTTATTTGTGAAAATAACTGAATTTTTCGATTATTAATTTAAAATAGTAATGAAAATAATTGAAATTCTTCGATGAGTTTTATTATTTATGAAAATAATTAAATTCTTGCTTAGAATTTAATCAAACATTTTTTTTTAAATTGATTTTTCATGGAAAATTTTATTATTAGTGAAAGTAATTGAATTATTGTGAAAAATAAATTGCATAAAATTTTGTTAAATTATTGATTTTTCGAAATTTTTTTGAAAATTAGCGAATTTACGAATGAAAATACATTCAAATTATTATAGTTAATTAATTAATTTAAAAAAGTAAAATATAAAAACTGTTTTGTAAGAGACAAGGAATGGATACGAGAGAAAACATAGAAGAAACGATTTGAAGTTGTTACGTCCCTTAAATGAAACTTTTCATAAATTGAACTCACTTTAAAGTTGCAAACAAATTTTAGTTATAGTACTTTTCTATTAGATTATCTGAACACTAAGCTTGAAAAAGTTTTCTTATAAATTTACAAGTTTGACCTCCTGCAGCAGACTTTTGCGTATTTCTCTTTGGGCTTTTGTTGAATATTCCTCGCTTCTTATGCTTCTTCAACTTCCATTCTTCTTCTCCTCGTTTTTTTTCCCTCTTCTCTTCCATACCACCTTTTCAGTAATCGATTGGTTTTGTCTCTTGTAAATAAGGAAGTTAAAGTTCGAACGTGTTTCGCTGCGATTAGAGAATGAAAGAGAAAAGAACTGGCTCGAATTTATGAGACCATTTCACCTGGCAAACGATCTTAACACCCTCACCAATCCCGCATTTACACAAGCCTCCACGATTACCCCAACAGTTATCGCACAAATGCTTCCGCTCTCGCTATAAAATACACATAACTCGCCAACAAAAGGCAGAAATTTCATGTGTATTGTCAAAATGAATTGAAAACTTTTAATGGCTCTAATCTTCTCCCTTTTTCTTTTACCTTTTGAAAAAAGAATTCCAATGGAATCTCGAAAAAGTTCTTTAAAAAAGAATTTCTATTTTTCAGAATGATTAAACTTTTTAGAGAGAAAAAATAAAATTTATACCTATTAAATTTTTCAATTTTATTTATGATACAAAATTCAAAAAGAAAAATTACTCGAAAATTTTATCTATCTTTTATAATAATCGTATTTCGAATGACTGATATCATTTTAAAGTTGGCAGTTTTTGTTTGCTATTTCGTTTCCTAATTTTTCTGCGATAATTTTCTAATAATGCAAATGTTTTGAATTTTAAAAATTAAGGAAATTCTAATTTAATGTTTTGGAGATTTTTACTAATTCAAAATTAGAAAATAAGATTTGTATTTTGTAGTACTATTTTGCAAGAAAAATTCAGAAATCATTTTATATTTTATAATTTTGTGTTAATAAATTAAGTTTTTTTAAATATAACAAATAATATTTTTGTTACAAAAAGTGTTATCATTTTTGCAACATTTATAATTTTGAATCTGAAATAATTTAATTCTTGGAAAGAATTTTAATAAAAATAAGTCTCGAACCCTACGTTTGCAGAGAGAGTGTACAAACTATATGCTTCCTCATAAAGGAAGCTTTGTATTAGCAAAATTTTGGATTGTCATTTTTTGACATATTTATAAATTTTTTTTTATTATGCCTAATACTTTAGTACTTTATATATGCACAGGAACTCCCCGTATAAATGTTCTAAATAAATAAAAAAAAATTTCGACGTATTTTGAACACTGAAGTCCAAAAAACGGATTTTAAAAATTTGTCCCGATGTGTGTGTGTGTGTGTGTGTGTACTAACATTACATTTGCCTCAATATCTCAGAACAAGAAAGATCTAAAGGCATCAATTTTTTTTTAAATTGTAGGTCTCCCCGGGGGACATAAAATGAGAGTATTTGCAGCCCGATTCATGAAGTTTAACTATTTTTTTTTGCATTTTTCATTTTGTAAAAAAACGTTTTTTGGACGTAACTTAAAAAAATGTTAGGACACTTATAAATCTTTTTCTTTAGTTTTGTAGAGTTTTTTCACACGCATCTTTTGAGCCCTTATTGAATATTTTTCGTTCATATTAACCGGAAATATTAAACTTTAAAAAATCAAAAATTTTAGAAAATAAGACTTTTTTGAAAATTTTGTTGAAAAATGTAGAAGTTTAGTTTTGTTTTGTATTTAGTTTTGTAGAGTTTTTTCAGACGCATCTTTTGAGCCCTAATTGAACATTTTTCGTCCATATTAACCGGAGATATTAAACTTTTAAAAATCTAAAATTTTGAAAAATAAGACTTTTATAAAAATTTTTTGAAATTATGTAAAAGTAACTTTAAAAAATTCTTACCAACTTGAAGAGCATTAAAAAACGCTTCGATTGACCTATTTTTGAATCTGATTCGGGCAGAAATTATGAAATTATTGGTATTTGAAAAATCAAGAATTGTGGAAAATATCATTTTTTCAACATTCTTGTTTATTAACAGATTTAATGTTTTAACCCTTTTATAAAAAGTAATTCTTATATTTCAATTATTATTATTTTTATGAGGAAGCAAAGTGTTCATGAAATGAACACCAAAATTATAAAAATGTACAACTTGGCAGCGGTTTTTTATATTGAAATACCTACTCTCTAAATTTGAATTAGTAAAAATGTTTACTAATTTGAATTAGTGACTGACTTTTTGCTTTTGAATTAATAAATTTTACTACCAAATAGTAATTTTTACTAATTTATTAGTAAAATTTACTAATTCCAAAGCAAAAAGTCAGTCAGTAATTTAAATTAGTAAACATTTTTACTAATTCAAATTTAGAGAGTAATTGAATCCTGAATTCCTTATTATGAATTTTATCAAAACATTTAAAACTAATAGAATTCTTTTCATGAATTTTATTGAAATTTTTAAAAATAATTGAATTTCTGTGACGAATTGTATTATTTATATTGCAAATTTAATAATTCTTGAAAACAATTTTATTAAAAATTTTGAAAATAATTGAATTGTTCATGTAATTGAATATTTGCAAAGAATTTTATAAAAAAAATTTTTGTATTGAATTTCTTGAAGAAAAAAAGGTTATTTATAAAAATAATTGAATTCTCACGAAGAATTTTATTAAAATTTATGAAAATAATTGAAATCAATTGAAAATATTTATTAATTTTGAAAATAGTTGAATTCTAGCGAAGTTTTTTTATTAAAATTGTTGAAAATTATTAAATTCTTAAAAACGAATTTTATTTGAAAAAATTAATTTTTTCTTAGAATTTTTATTAAAATTAAATTGAAAATAATTAAATTATTTCAAGAAATTTTTATTAAAATTGTATTGAAAATAATGTAATAATTAAATGCCTGCAAAGAATTAAATTTGTCGATGAAAACAATTTAATTTTTTTGAAAAATTTTATAAATTTTTTTTAAAATATTTGAATTTCTGTATAAAATTTTGTTATTTATGAAAAAAATTGAATTAGGTATTTTAAAGAATTTTATTAAAATTGTGTTCAAAATAATTAAATTCTTTCAAAGAATTTAATTAAAGTTTTTAAATAGAATTGAATCTTTTGAAAAAATTTTCTGATAATAAAAAAATTAATATTGAATTCCTATGGAAAAGTTTCCGTATTTATGAAAATAATTGAATTCTTGCGAACAATTTTTTAAAAAAATTTTCATATTAATTGAATTGTTTTGATAAATATAATAATTTATGAAAATAATTGAATTCTTTCGAAGAATTTTACTAAAATTTTAAAAAGAATTGAATTGAACAACAATTGAATAAATAATAATAATAATTAATTAGTTAATTAGTTAATAAGTGACTTTTTTAAATTTTGTAACTTGCGTAATAAGAATAAATTGAATAGAAAGTTTCGTACACTGTCCTGGGTAAATTTGCTATTTTTTTTATTTTGCAAAAATAATTGACTTTCTGAAAAATATTTTCTTGAACCATTTCTATAGAGAAATTTATTTGATTTATAAGTGACTTTTTTAAATTTAAAATTTGAATTTATTCATATAAATTAAAATTTTAAATTTAAATTTAAAAATAATAAATTTTGTAACTTGCGTAATAAGAATAAATTGAATAGAAAGTTTCGTACACTGTCCTGGGTAAATTTGCTATTTTTTTTTATTTTGCAAAAATAATTGACTTTCTGAAAAATATTTTCTTGAACCATTTCTATAGAGAAATTTATTTGATTTATATAAGAATAAAAAAATATGTAATATTTCTATTACTGATAGATTTTTCGAAAAAAGGTTCAATAAAAAATGTTTGCTTAAGATACTAAAAAAATATGGTTTACTCACTTGAAAATTACGAACGTGTCCCAAAGGACAATCATCGCTGCAAGCACTACGGGGAACATGAACCTCTCCAGGACCAGTAACCCATTCAGTCAAATTGACATCGAAGTCCAATCTGCATATTAATATTACAAAAATTAGAAATCCTTTTTTCCTTCCTTTGCATTTGAATTTTAATTTTTGATTCCATTTTTTAAAAAGACTTTTTAAAAACAAATATTAAATATTTCGAGAAAAAAATTATACTTAAAAAAAAAACAATTGGAACTGGATAACAAGCCGTCTATTCATGTAAATAAAAAATAATAATAAAAATGCGGAAAATATTAAAAAAAAATTTGGCATCATATTTATTCTTATACAGACCGCAGGATTTGTTATTTATTTATTCACTTTTGTATTGCCAATGGAATTAAAAATTTCTAGAGAATATTATTTGCTAGATTTTTCATCACTGGTACTTTACTATTACCTCTGATTGGATTTGAAAAAAAATTTTATTTCCCCCCTTTTTTTTCTATCCCTGTTATTTTGAAACAAACAGTTATCAGGTTCACCTGTTATATGAAGTCACAAAAGAATCTTTTCCACTGGTAGCATTTTTGTGTTCTGTTTTTTTCATGGAGAGTTTACTGAAAGGAAACCTGGAATGTTTTGTTTCATTAAACGTTACTATGTTTAGAATTCTCGATAGAGAAAAATTTTCGCCAATGGAAATGGTGTTTTTTTTTTCTCCATCTAGAATATTTACTAACTTTCTGAATGTTGAGAACAAATTTACCAAACTAATTTAAATTTTTTAACTTTCTGTTTCTCTCTTTCTTTTTTGCAAAAAAAAATTCCTTTGGTCGATATATTTAAATTTTTAAAAATGTATTTGCAAATGAAAATAATAGAAAAATTGACATTATGAAAGAAATTGAGTATTTTTTTTGTTGTTGAAAATATTGAAAATGAAAATTTGAAAAATCTGGAGAAAGTAATAAGAGAAAAATTAATTTAATGAAGGAAAATTAATTTTGTAAAAAATTTTGAAACGCAAATATGTTAAATGCAAAGTGTCGTAAATTTTCTTACACTTCTTTCCAAGTGCCAATCAGTGTATAATTGAATCGCCCTTCTTCACCACGTTGATATTGATAAATGTTGTAAAATCCGTAGGCATCGCCGTCGGCGTTAAATCTAATTTCAGTCCCTTGTCGACCTGAAACAGAAAAAAAATTCCCGTGACAGACAATAAGTTTCCATTTAGGATCTCCTTAATGGAGATCGCTTTCTGAAACACTAAATAAAACGCAATTATTACTTTCAGTTTATTATCAGAAATTAACCAAGTAGCAGAAAATTTTGAAAAAACAGTTTTCAAAATAAAATTCACAATTCAAAATTTTTCTTACCTTTTTTATAATTTTTCTTTTCAAATATTTTCAATTTTAAAATTAATGTATTGAAAATCATCGAATTATTGCAAAGAATTTTATCAAAAAATTTGATAATAATAGAATTCCTTCAAAGAATTTTATTATTTAGAAAAATAACTGAATTCTAGCGATGAATTTTATTAAAATTTTTAAAAATTCTATAATTAAATTCTTTTGAAGAATTACTTTGAATTTTTTTAAAACAAATAGAATTTTTTCTTAATAATTTTAATTGAAAATTTTGAAAGCAATTTATTGAATTTTATGAAGAATAATTTTATTAAAATTGTATTGAAAATAATTGAATGAAATTCAAAATCAGAAATGAAATCAAAATAAAATTTGAAATTAAACATGATAATAAAAATTAGAAATGAAATTCAAATAAAATTAAAAATTCAGAATGCAATTCTAATTTAGAAATTAATTTAATAATTAAAAATAAAATTGAAATTAAATTCGAAACATTAAAAATCAATGTATTTTGAAATTATTCTGTTCTGAATTTTTTAGACAAGAAGATAAAATTTTTTGTGCTGTTTTAAAATGCAACAAAAAGTTGGAGGAGTCAGAATTCGACCTGAGAAAATAAGAGAACAAAAAACCACCACCATCAACCAACGTTAACTGAAATCGAACAAGAACTGAAGTAACTTCGGATCGATAAATAATTTAGATTGCTCCAACAATTGAATCACTCGTCCTATTTACGCAGAACAATTCAGCCTTTTCGAAACCTCACCAAATCAAAGATTTCCATGTCACTTTCAATTCACTTCCGCTGAACAGAATTTCTCTTAAAAAATATATATATATATCGGAGCGAAAAAATAAAAAAAGAAGCAAAAATCGTTTTCTGTTCAATAAAAAACGGTTCCGATTTATTCTAGACAATAATAATGGTCTTTTTTTAAGACAACAAAAATCGTCCTAATTTCCCTCTTTTCTTAATTGTAAATTTGTCTCATTTAGTAAATTTAATTAAAAAAGAACAATAGACGCGTTTTCTCGCAATGTTTGCGACAATTTGAATGAATGACAATTTTTTTACAATAGAAAAACTGCTTCATTGTTTTTAGTTTAAAAAAAATTTCCATTTTCATTAGATTAATTAAAAAACGAAAACAAAAATTATAAATGAAAATGAATTACTTTAATTAAAATGTAATAATATAGACAAAAAATCTCGTTCATTACTCGAGAATAATAATTTTTTTGATTTAATTTAATTATCAAAATATATAATTCAAGTTTTTAAATAATTAAAGTTTTGTAAAATTTCAATGGAAATAATTAATTTTTTAAATATTACATTAACATTTTTGAAAAACAAATTTTAAAAAATATTTATCGTAAATGAAGAAAAAAATTAAATTCTCAAAAATTTTAATAGAACAGTTTTAAATGAAAATTGTAATAAAAGTTGTCTTTGAAAAATTAAATTATAATTTAAATTGAAATTAAATAAAAATATTTTTTAAAAAAGTAATTCTTAGAACAATTTTATTAAAAGTTTGTAAGATTCAATTATTTTCAATTATTTTTAATTACACACTGGAAAAAAAAATTTATTTGATTCAAATAACCGATTAATTGACTATTATCAATTAAATATTTAATTGAATCAAATAATATTTATTGGAGTCAATTAAATGATATTTTCTTCAAATACTGAAATTATTGGTTCAAATTAATTGACTCCAATAAATATTATTTGATGCAAGTAAATATTACTTACACTTTAATAAAATAAATATTTTTTTCAGTGCATATTTCCTAAAATTCAAATATCTGCAAAAAATAATAAAATTAAAACATTTTTAAAAAATCTAAGTTTTCTACAAATATTTTTAAAATTTTTGAGAAATCAATCATTTTCAAAATATTTTTAATTACCTACAATTCTTCAAAAAATTGATTAGTTTTTTTTAATAATTTAATTTCTTTGCAGAAATTTAATTATTTTCAAAAATTTGAATAACATTTTTTTATTTTTTACAAAAATTGAATGATTTTCATTAAAAAAATGAAAATCTTCACAAGAATTCAATTATTTTCAGATACAATTTAAATTTAATAAAATTCTCTTAAAGGATTCAATTATAAGAAATTTTAATTAAATTTTTCGTAGAAATATTGGATAATTTGTAATACATTTTTAATCAAATTACTCAAACAAAAAAAAATAATAATTTTTAATTACATATTTCCTAAAATTCAAATATTTTTGAAAAATCTAAGTTTTCTACAAATATTTTTTAAATTTTGGAGAAATCAATCATTTTAAAAATATTTCTAATTATCTACAGTTCTTCAAAAAATTGATTATTTTTTTTTTAATTATCCAAATATCTATTCGCAGGAATTCAATTATTTTCGACAATTTTGATAAAATTCTTTCCAAAAATTCAATTAATTCCAATATATTCGAAAAAAAAAAAAATTTCTACAAGATTTTTTTATAGAAAAAATGCATTCGATAAAAAATGTCCTATAAAAATTTTTGTAGAAACAAATTTTCTATAGTTTTCATAGAAAAAATATATTCGATAAAAAGTGTTCTATAAGATATTTTATAGAATAAAGTTTTCTGTCATTTTTATAGAAAAAATGTATAAGAAAATTCTATGTAGGTTTCTTAAAGAAAAATATAATTTTTATGAAAAATATTTGTCCTAATAATTTTTTTTGTAAAAAAATTATTTTCAAAAAATTTTTTCTTTTCATAAATATTGTAAAAGTTTTGAAAATTGAGCGATTCGAGTTATTTTATAAATATCAAGAATTAAATTAGCCGTGACAACATATATATGTATATGCATCGCGAAGAAAAATGCTTTTTGGTTTACGCTCTACATTTTTACCGCCCCAGAAGAAGATGTTGCGCCATAAACATAAACGTATAAAAATTTATAGCCACCGAGAGACACGAACAGAAAAACCATCGACTAGAATGGATTTTTTTTTTCAAAACGCAACTGTGCTCTCGACGTAAATAAAAAATAATAAAATATTTCCAAAAAAAAAGAAGAGAAAAAATCCCCAAATTTCTTTAAGTGAGAAATTACTTATTTATACAAAAATAGTAATTATTTGCGTATAATAAAACGCTTAGGGTAAACAAAAATGCAAGTTTGTAACAAATGCCTTTTTGGGGGAGAAAATTCCCTGAAGTGGAGTCAAGGATGTAACGAAGAGAAAAATAAACTCAACCGTCTCGTCCATTACTCGTTCTTGAAAATTAACCATTTCCCCAGTGACATTTTAGCTGAGAAATAAATTCACTATTTTTTTTTCTTCTAAAAAAAAAATGTCCCTCTCTCACCTATTCCAATCGAGTGTAATTTTGAAAATTGACAATAAATTTCAGTTCGTAGCTTCTATCAGTAAAAAAAAATTTTTTGATTTATTAAAAGTTGATTAAAAAATGAAAATGTAATATTTTCTGTCTCTGAGCAACACTATACTTTTAATGTATAAGAAATAGAAGTGTTCCCTCATAAAAAATTTAAACTCACCTCGTACAGTGAATATTTTTAATTCTAAAAGTACTCATTTGTGCGACAGATTGCTTTCGAAAAGAAGCAAAAGAAAAAAAAAAAAAAAAATAACAAAAGAATATTCCAAGGGTTTGATAAATTTTTTTTACAATTTCGTTTTCTGCTCAATCTGCCTTTTTTTGCTGCTTTAGCATTTAATTAAATTTTTAAAGTAAATCGTATCACTGTAAAAAAGTATGTCGAAACATCTGAAGCTAAATTTTTCCCATATGCAAAAGGTAAAAAAAAATTCAATTAAAAGATGCAATGCGCATATTAATGAAAATTATCCCAGATTAAACTTTTCTATCGTTTTTTTTTTCTTGCTCATCAAAAAAAGTATTTCGTTTGAAATGAAAATTTTCAAAATCAATGGGATTTTAGTGCATGTAAAATATGTAAAAAAACGATTTTCAAGTGAGAAGTGATTCGAAAATAATAAATAAAATTTTTCTGAAAATTTTGAGTATAAAAATAAAGTATATATATAATATTGATTTAAGTCTTTCATATAGAAGTACTTATTTGCGGTAAAAGGAATTCGTTTACAATGGATAGTAGGAGAAAAGAATTTCATTTAGATAAAATCCTTTTTATGTTACGTTATAACCGAGAGTTGACTTCCTTAAGAAAATTTATTAGTTTTCATAAAATGATGAATTTTGAGCAAACACTTTATTCTCTCGAAATGCTAATCGAGACGCTGAATCATCTCGAATAATTCACTTTCGAGTTATAATAAAAAACGAGGAAGTTAATTTTAAAAAATTAATTTACACATTATTTATTTATTTTGCAATATATATCAGAATAAAATTTAGTAATTATTTCTTTTTTTCAATTTTGTTGAAAAATTAATTTTTTCTTGTAATTATAAAAAAATAACATTTTTGTTAAAAAAAATGTCACCAACAATTTTTGTAAATTTTATCATTCTAAATCAGAAACAATTTAAATCTTGAATAGAATTTTAATAAAATTGTGGAGAATAATAATTAATAATAATAATTGTTGTGAATTATCTAAAAAATTGCATTGAAATAATTTAATTCTTATAGAGAATTTAATTAAAAATTTTTAAAAATAATTAAATTCTTTCGAAGAGTTTTATTACAATTTTTTAAAATAATTGCATTTTTTGAAGAAAATTGATTTAAAAAATGCATTACAAATTATCCAATATTTCTACGAAGAATTTTATTAAAATTTCTCAAAAATAGTTGAATCCTTTGATAGAATTTTATTAAAATTCAAAAAAATAATTGAATTTTTTCGAGAAAATTTTATTAAAATTGAAATTGTATTGAAAATAATTGAATTCTTGTCAAGATTTTCATTTTTTTACGAAAATCATTCAATTTTTGTAAAAAATGTTATTGAAATTTTTTAAAATAATTAAATTTCTTCAAAACATTCGATTTTAAAAAATAATTTAATTCCTTTCTGAAAAATCTTATTAAAACTGTATTGAAAATGCTAAAAATAATTAATTAATTTAATAAATTTCCTGCAAAGAATTATGTTAAAATTTTTGAAAATAATTGTATTCTTTCGAAGAATTTCATTAAAAGTTTAAAAATAAAATGGAATTTTTGAGAGAAATTTTATAAAATTGTATTGAAAATCATTGAATTCCTGCGAATAGAAATTAAATAATTAAAAAAACTAATCAATTTTTTGAAGAATTGTAGGTAATTAAAAATATTTTGAAAATGATTGATTTTTTCCAAAATTTATTTGATATTTGAATTTTAGGAAATATGTAATTGGAAATTATATATTTTTTTAAGTAATTTGATTAAATATGTATTAAAAATTATCCATTACTTCTACGAAGAATTTTATTAATTAATTAATTGAAAATCATTCAATTCTTGTAAAAAATTTTATTCAAATTTTTGAAAATAAATACATTTTTGCAAATAATTCGTCGATTTTAAAAAATAATTTTAATTCTTTCTGAAAAATCTTATTTAAACTGTATTGGAAATGCTAAAAATAATTAATTAATAATAAATTTCCTGCGAAGAATTTTGTTAAATTTTTTAAAAATAATTGTATTCTTTCCAAGAATTTCATTAAGAATTTTCAAAATAATTGAATTCTTTAGAGAAATATTATAAAATTGTATTGAAAATAATTGAATTCCTGCGAATAGAAATTAAATAATTAAAAAAACTAATCAATTTTTTGAAGAATTGTAGGTAATTAAAAATATTTTGAAAATGATTGATTTCTCCAAAATTTAAAAAATATTTTTAGAAAACTTAGATTTTTTAGAAATATCTTAATTTTATTATTTTTTGAAGATATTTGAATTTTAGGAAATATGTAATTGGAAATTATTTATTTTTTTAAAGTAATTTGATTAAAAATGTATTAAAAATTATCCATTACTTCTACGAAGAATTTTATTAATTAATTAATTAATTGCATTGAAAATCATTCAATTCTTGTAAAAAATTTTATTCAAATTTTTAAAAATAAATACATTTTTGCAAATAATTCGTCGATTTTAAAAAATAATTTTAATTCTTTCTGAAAAATCTTATTTAAACTGTATTGGAAATGCTAAAAATAATTAATAATAAATTTCCTGCGAAGAATTTTGTTAAATTTTTTGAAAATAATTGTATTCTTTCCAAGAATTTCATTAAGAATTTCAAAAATAATTGAATTCTTTAGAGAAATATTATAAAATTGTATTGAAAATAATTGAATTCCTGCGAATAGAAATTAAATAATTAAAAAAACTAATCAATTTTTTGAAGAATTGTAAGTAATTAAAAATATTTTGAAAATAATTATTGCTTTCTCCAAAATTTAAAAATTATTCGTAGAAAACTTAGATTTTAAAAAAATATTTGAATTTAATTATTTTTGTCAGATATTGAATTTTAGGAAATATGTAATTGTAAATATTGAAAATAATTGAATCTTACAAACTTTTAATAAAATTCTTATAAGAATTACTTTTTTAAAAAATATTTGTATTTATTTTTAATTTAAATTTTTATATAATTTTTTAAAGACAACTTTCATTAAAATTTTCATTTGGAACTTTTCTATTAAAATTTTTGAGAATTTAATTTTTTCTTAATTTACAATAAATATTCTTCAAAATTTGTTTTTTCAAAAACTTTCCAAAGTTTGCAATGAAATAAAGTCAAATAAAATGAAGTAAAATAAAATAAATTAAAATGGAGTAAAATAAAGTGAATTGAAAAAAATGTAAAGTAAAATAAAGAAAGTAAAAATAATATAAAAATGAAAAAACGGATTACGGATTAATTAAGAATAAATTTGACTCTAAACGATAAATGTTATTATTTGGCGGTAAATTTAGCTAAGAGACATGGAAAGGGCTTAAGAATATCTCATAAATTTTAATCTGATAATAATTGGGTTTAACACCGGATTTTAATACATATTGTAATTAAAACGTTCATTTTCCAGGAGGGGGAGAGAGAAAGATAACGATCAAGCCTTATTGGTTACATGGGATTCTGTATTAATGCACGAATTTGGAAATTTTAGCCTGATTTCGTTTAGTGCCTCGTTGTAAACGTTAGTAATTGCCTCTCGGAAAATTGGGAAACTAAATTGATCCTCCATAATTTAGTGAAGAAAATTGAACTCGATTAAAGTCTTATCAATGAAAAAGAATAAATAATTATCGCAATCATTTTTTTTCTCATAGATAACAAACAGAAAAGGCAATGAAATATATTATCAATCAATTTTATTTCCTATATATCTTTCACACAACAATAGATACGCTATAATAATAATATTTTAAAATAATAGAAAAAAAGAAAAATATTTTTTTTAGTGTCACTAATTTTTCATTTGAAAAATCTACAAAATCTAGTTTGTCTTTAAGAGATATATTTGACAAATGACTATTTCTCTGGGTGAAAAAGTGAAAACTATTAAAGAGAAATTACATGCGAAACGAATAATAATAAATAGAGTGTGACAAGTTTGTATGAATGACGTAGAAAAATATTCAATAGAAAGAGAAAAAAAGTGTGAGATTAGGGGTCGTTACTTTTGACAATGATATTTCATCGTATGAGAGAAATTGGACGACACACTATAAAGCTCGTAATTTTTCCTATCGAAATCCATCATTTTTCTTTGCAAAAGCGCCAAGTGACAATAATAACACGACTAGCGAGGTGTTTTTTTTCTTCTTTTTTTTTGTTCTCTATTGTAAAGGACATGCTTTTTGGCGATTCGACACGAGCCAGTGAAGGTACGAAAAATCTCTGATTTTTCTTTTTTTTTTTTATTTGACCTTTTTCCTCGTTCGAGATAAACGAAACACGTAAATATACCATGGCCACTCACTATATAGAAATTTATTTAGTTTCCATGATTTTTTCTCGAGAAAAATTGCTTCTATTTTATTGCAAAAATTTTTTTTTGTTCCTCTTTAACAATTTTTTCTCTTTATTACTTTCAATTTACTTTAAATTACCAGTTGACTAAATTTTCAAAAAATACGCAATTTCCGAAATTTTTTTGATGTAATTCTGTTTGTATTTTTGTATTTAATTTTATATAATGTAATTTTATAAAAAAAAAATTTTTTGTAAATTTTTAAAATTTTACTTTGTAGTTTTTTCGTTAATAAATATAAAAATAAAATAAATATAATATAATAAAATAATAATAATAATAATAATAATAATAATAAAAATAGTAAAAATAAAAGTAAGAATTAGAAGAGATTAGGAGGATTTTTAGCAGAAATGTTGGATTTAACATTTTAAAAATGGTAATAATAAAAAAAGTGGAAATACTGTTTTTTTTAATCAAAGAGAGAATGTTTGAAAGCTTTTGATGTCTGATCACACCTATCAGTCAGCAAACATTTCAGGACGTATTTCTCTAGTTTGAATGATCATTGATTACTGTTAGCTTGTAATTTATAGAAAGGTAATTACAAATTTATTTTTAGCTCTCAATTTTTTTTTATAAAATCACACTTTTACATTTCTGTTGAAAAAAATTATTAAAATTTTTTTTTTACAAACTATTACTTTATTGAAGCTTTTGTTTTTAATTGATTTCTATCAGAGTAATAAAAACAAAAAATAACAATAATTGAAGGAAAAAAAAGATTTATCTTTGATACAGCTATGTTTAATATTTTTATTCGAAATATTTCATTTTTAAAAAAATATTTTTAATTTTACTTCAAATTGTTAATTTGAATTTAGGATTTTATTTAAAATTTTAGTAAAAATTTAGAAAATAATTAAATTCTGTCGAGAAATTTAATAACAAATTGTTTTGAAAATAATTAAATTCTTTTGAAAAAATTTGAATAAAATGTTTCAATTTGTTCGAAGAATTTTATTATAATTTTTGAAAATAATTAAATTCTTATAAACAAGTTTTATGGAAAATTTTGAAAATAATTGAATTTTTCTCGACGTAGTTCATGAAAATTGTAATGAAAAAAATTAAATGTCTCTCATGAATTTTCTTCTTTATGGAAATAATTGAATTCTAGTGAAGAATTTTATTAAAATTTTTGTATAATAATTAAATTCTTTCTAAGAATTTAATTAAAATTGTATTCAAAATAATATAATTTCGACATAGAATTTTATTACATTTTTTTTTAATATTTGAATTTGTTCGAAGAATTTTATTATAATTTTTGAAAATTTTATGAAAATTTTGAAAATAATGGAATTTTTTTCGACAAATTTAATTGAAATTGTATTGAAAATAATTGAATTTTTATAAACAAGTTTTATCGTAATTTTGGAAAATAATTGAATTCTTCTAAACAAGTTTTATGGAAAAGTTTGAAAATAATTTAATTTCGGACAAGAATTTTATTAAAATTTTTTTAAAATATTTGATTTTGTTCGATGAATTTTATTATAATTTTTGAAAATAATTGTTAATTCTTTTAAAAACAAATTTTATGAAAAATTTTGAAAATAATTGAATTGTTTTCGACAAATTTCATGAAAATTATAATGAAAATAATTAAATTTCTTTCATGAATTTTCTCTTCTTTATGGAAATAATTGAATTCTAGTAAAGAATTTTATTAAAATTTCTGTGTATGTATTAAATTCTTTTAAGAAATTCAATTAAAATTGTATTGAAAATAATTTAATTTCGACAAAGAATTTTATTAGGATTTTTTTAAAATATTTAAATTTGTTCGAAGAATTTTATTATAATTTTTGAAAATAAATGAATTCTTTTAAAAACAAAGGCCGTAGCAGTATAAGCATGTAAAAAGTGCCCCCTCTTGGATTGGGTCCATATTTAGGGAATAATTTTGACCTATTATGAGACTTATTTTCACCAAGTTTCAACTCGAAAAAAAATTTTGTTTTTGAGTTATACAATTTTTTTGAAAAATTCAAAAAAATTCAAAAATTTTTTTTCCCTCCAAAATGGTTGAACCGATTTTCATGAAAAAATTTTTTTTTGTACAATAAAATATGAACAGTTAATAAAAAAAATTTTTCGACCAAATTCTAACAAAGAAAGTGAGTAAAAAGTCAGTAAAAAAAAATTTTTTTTTTATTTTTTTTTTTTTAAAAAACATTTTTTTTTTTATTGAAATTTTTTTGCACCACCGCCATTTTTTTTCTATAAAATAATAGTCATTTCAAGAGTAACATATATTTTTTGCAAGAATGATTGAAAGGGTAACTTCATACTTTAAAAAAATAAAAAACCGATTTTTGGCCCCCTAAATAGTACAGTTTTTCTATATAAACGAGGGGCCAACATTTTTTAAAATTACATATAAAAATTAATTAATACTTAAATTAAATTTTTAAAAAAAGTTAATAATATATGCCTGTTTTATTGTAAATATTGATTTTTTAGTCAACTTTTCAAAAAAAAATTTACAAAAAAAAAATTTTTTTTTTGAAGTGTTTTTTAACTTTGGCATATTTTTTAATAATTGTAGAAAAAATTTGAAATTTACATAGGTTTAAGTTTTATCTTTAACTTAAGACCAAAAGAGTTTTAAAATCTTAATCGGTTTGTGAGATCCCAATATATATAGAAAATATCTACTGCTTAGGCCTGTGCGGTTATTGAATTCTGTAACCGGTTTCCGGTTATTGAAATAAACCGTTATAAAACCCGGTTAACTGGTTACAGATAAATAACCGGTTATTCGGTTATAACCGGTTTTAACCATATAACCGATTAACCGGTCTTCGGTTATTATGAAATAACCGATTATCCGTTTATTCGGTTATTATAAAATAACCGGTTAACCGTTTTTTCGGTTCTTTTGAAGTAACGAGTTACAACGGTTTTCACAGATTATTTTGAAATTATAGGGAAAGAGAATCATTATTTTTATTTGTGTAGAAAAAATTGTTTCTTAAACATCTAATTTGCAAAACGGAAGGTAAAATTTTCAAATCTAAATTTTAAATATTTTAATAGTTTCTTAGATTTTTTAATGTAATTTTTAAAAAGTGAATTTTTCTTTAAGGGGACCGTACACCCACTTTTGCGTGTTTTTTTCAATATTTACTTATTCAAAGTAAAATGTATTGAAACACTGGGCTCTTTTCACACATATTAACACACATATTGAGGATTAAGAAAAAAATATTTTTTTTTATTTAGTCTGCCCTTCATGGCGACAAATGACGGCTGAAGTGATTGTCCGGAAAAAACTGGTTGACACGATATCTCTGCTTCAAAAAATGTCGGAAACAAAAAATCAAAAGAATTTCTTAAAATATATGTCAGTGGCTATGGCCTGAACCACAACCAACATTCTACATCCATTTTTAACCCATTTTTTTTTACCGTTTTTAGGGGTGGAAAAGGGGTAAAAAAAATTTAAACCGTCGCCATTTTTCTTATTTTTTATTCAAATTCATTTTTTTTCGGTTTACTGACATATATTTTAAGAAATTCTTTTGATTTTTTGTTTCCGACATTTTTGAAGCAGAGATATCGTGTCAACCAGTTTTTTCCGGACAATCACTTCAGCCGTCATTTTGTCGCCATGAAGGGCAGACTAAATAAAAAATTATTTTTTTCATAACGCGGTGCAAAAAAGGGCACTTTTTTTGCACCTTGTTATGAAAAATATCGTTCGTAACTAGTGCTAGCAGTTGCCAATTTTTAAACGAGCACTTTTTTTGGAACAAACTGTAGGCGAAGCTTCGCTTCGCCTACAGTTTGTTCCTAAAAAAGTGCTCATTCAAAAATTGGACAACTGCTCGCACTCGTTACGAAATATATACTATTTCCTAATCCTCAATATGTATGTTAATAAGTGTGAAAAGAGCCCAGTTTTTCGATACATTTTACTATGAAAAAATAAATGTTGAAAAAAACACGCAAAAGTGGTGTACGGTCCCCTTAAGCACATAGAGTTTAATTGCACACACTAATTTTATGTTTTTTGAAAATAGAAAATGAATAAACAATCGTTATTCTAAAATAACCAGTTATTCCCAGGTTATTCTAAAATAACCGGTTATTTCAAAATAACCGGTTATTCCAAAATAACCGGTTATTCCTAAATAACCGGTTATTTTCAAAATAACCGAAAAAAGGTTAACCGTTTGCTCAAAAATTTTTATAACCGGTTAACCGGTTATGACAATAACCGGTTTTATAACCAGTTAACCGGTTAACGCACAGGCCTACTACTGCTGTTGATTCAAAAATAATATTTGTTTTTGAATAATTGTGTTTTAATTCAAATATATTTTCTGTTTTGGTTTAAACAAAGAATATGTTTTTTTAAAAAATGTTATGTTTGATCCAAACTTAAATGTTGATTAGAAATAATTTAAAATCAACCATAAATTTTGTTTGAATTGAATATATTATTTCTATAAATGAACCAAAAAATATGTTTTTTCTCAGTGATTGACATGTTTTTGGGCCGTGCGCGTGCAGCCGTACCGTAATTCCCGACGGTAGTGTACGTCCATTTACTTTTTTTAATTAACCTTGTACATACTAAAAAAATCAATAATTTACAATAAACAGGCATATATTATTAACTTTTTTAGAAATTTAATTTAAGTATTAATTAATTTTTAATGTAATTTTAAAAAAATGTTGGCCCCCTCGTTTATATAGAAAACTGTACTATTTAGGGGCCAAAAATCGTGTTTTTTATTTTTTAAAGTATGAAGTACCCTTTCAATCATCTTGCTAAAAAATATATGTTACTCTTGAAAATGACTATTATTTTATAGAAAAAAAATGGCGGTGGTGCAAAAAAAATTTCAATAAAAAAAAAATGTTTTTTAAAAAAAAATAAAAAAAAAATTTTTTTTTTACTGACTTTTTACTCACTTTCTTTGTTAGAATTTGTCGAAAATTTTTTTTTATTAACTGTTCATATTTTATTGTTACAAAAAAAATTTTTTCATAAAAATCGGTTCAACCATTTTGGAGGGAAAAAAAATTTTTGAATTTTTTTGAATTTTTCAAAAAATTGTATAACTCAAAAACAAAATTTTTTTTTCGAGTTGAAACTTGGTGAAAAGAAGTCTCATAATAGGTCAAAATTATTCCCTAAATATGGACCCAATCCAAGAGGGGGCACTTTTTAACATGCTTATACTGCTACGGCCTTTTATGGAAAATTTTGAAAATAATGCAATTTTTTTCGACGATTTTCATGAAAATTGCAATGAATATAATTAAATGTCTCTCATGAATTTTCCTCCTTATGGAAATAGTTGAATTCTAGTGAAGAATTTTATTAAAATTTCTGTATGTAATTAAATCCTTTCGATGAATTTAATAAAAATTGTTTTGAAAATAATTAAATTCTTATAAACAAGTTTTATGGAAAATTTTGAAAATAATTGAATTTTTTCGACGAATTCCATGGAAATTGTATTGAAAAAGTTGAATTCCAGCGAAGAATTTTATTATTTATTAAAATAATTGAATTTTTCAAACAATTTTGTTGAAATGTTTAAACATATTTGAATTTTTTTTGAAAAATTTTTAATTTGCATTGAAAATAATTAATTCCCGCTGAGAATATTATGTTTTTTTTTTAAGAATAATTGAATATTTCTGATGAATTAGAAAATTTTTTTAAAAATAATTAATAATAATTAATTTGTTAATTAGTTAGTAAGTGATTTTCTTTTAATTTCAAATCTAATATTATTCAAATATAGAAGTTGATTTTTGAAAGTAAAAAATTTTGCAATTTGCATAATGAAAAAAAAATGTAAGTCCATATTTGACGCATGAGCATATGACATTGGTAGATAATAAATAAATTAGTAGATAACAAATAAGTGAGCAATTAATAATAAATACAATAATAAACAAAATAAATGAAAGAAATCCATGAAAGGATAAATTTTTCATATGTAAATTTTTATATGTAAATAAATAAATTAATGAAGAAATAGATAAATAAATAAATAAAATTAAAAATCCTAAAAAATAGTTTTCTCTATTTTATGCTATAAATATTTGCTTTTTGTCATTTAAAGTTAATAATAATGTAAATATGCAAATTAAAATTACGGTAAATTTTAAAACTCCGCTAAAGTGAATCGCAATTAATTTCAAGATAGTATTTAAAAAGAAAGACTCATTTTCCTAATGTAAATTTAATTTAAGAAAAGAGAAAAATATGTTTACGATAAGAAAAGGTAATTATACGAAATTTTTATGTATCAAGGTTAGCATTGAAATAATTTACGACGTCTTTTGTCATAAAAAAAAGGAAAAAGGCAAAGAGTTCACGTTTACTTGAACAGTGACTCTTGTGTTTACTTTCCATGAAATTAGAGTTCTGCAAAGGTAAGTGGTAATATTTACCACGCTAATATTTAATGAAATTGAGAATTCTTTCTTTTTTTTTCTTGCTTTGCAAATAAAGGTAAAGTGCAATATTGATTAAAGAATAATTGCTTGAAGAAGAAGACAGAAGAAGACTCCTGGTGTTTAAATATTGATCACATTGGACCACCGTTTAATGAAAACGAGAAGGGGGTAAAAGGGGGAGAGAAAAAAGAGCACGAAATTAACGAACCTTTCTTTTCTTCCTAATGGTCCTACATTCTTTATGTCAGAACAAAGTTGGAAGAACGTTGATAATTAATCAAAGCGAGATAAAGAGCAAAATGTGTGTTTGAATTTTCCTTGATTAACCTCTGAATTGATATCGATTATCTCAAATACAATAAAGAATTATTTCTATTTTTCTTCAACTTCTTGTTTCGGATAATTTCATTTTTAGTTTTTGTGAAATAAAAAAGAAATTTGTAATTATTATTAAAAATTATTCCTTTTTTTTCTGTTTTTTTTTATTTTGACATTAATTTTTCATTAGAAAAATATAGTTCATGTATCAATTTGTTAAGGGTAAAGTTTTCACTTACCTATAAAAGTGACGTTACGAATATATTGCAAAAGTTGTTGCCCCCGGGGTGCTGGTTTCAAACTGTCACATAAATAATGTTCGGATTCGTCGGTTTCGACACACACGTCCTCAATCAGATTATGAATCCCATGTGCCATTGCATAAACAGCATCCACTGTGAAAAAGAAAAAATTATTTTAATCTTCTCTTTCATAAATTTTGTCAAAAAAAAAAAATAATAATAATAATATTGTTACTTTAAAAAAGTTAACAAAAATATTTTTAAAAATACCCTCAATCTTTTAAATTAATTACACAGGAATACAAGGTTTTTGACCCGAGCAACAAAGGTAAATTTGAACGCTGAATTCAAATCCACAGTCAGTTTTTTTTACTACAGGGCGCAGGTTATTGAGATAATTGCAATTTTATTTTTTTATTACATTAAATAATTGTTTCTGACAATAAAAAATATTTATATTTATTATTATTATTATATTTAATGTTAGTTGTTTTTATTTGCTTTTTCGATTGAGTGAAGAAATTAATTTTTATATTTATTTTATTGAAAACAAAAAATTTATTAGTAGCAACATAATTTATTTTATGAAAAATTTGAACTGTTATTTTACTTATTGATTCACCTTCTACAGAATTAATAAAAATCAATAATAATTTTAATTAGTAACAGACTTTTTGCTTTCGAATTACTAAAATACTACGTAATAAACATTTTTCAAAATCTATTAATTTTATAAGTAACTTTTAATTATTTCAAAAGCAAAAAAACAAACATTTATTCTAATTGGTTGAAAATTTTACTAATTCAGATTTAGAAAATCAGTATTGTGATACTATTATTGCAAGAAAAATTTAAAGATTATTTAATAGAAATATTTGGAAATTATTTTATTTTCCATATAATTTTGCGTTAATAACTAAATTTAAAAAAAGTTATATTTTTTATTTTAGTAAAATTGTATTGAAAGTAATTGAATTTCTGTGAGGAATTTTATTTTAATTTTGAAAATAATTGAATTCTGTTGAAGAAATTTATTAAAAGTTTTTAAAATAAATGAATTCTGTCAAGAAATTTAGTTAAAATTATTGAATTTTATAAAATATTAGAATTTTTGTAGAGAATTTTATTTATTTATGAAAATAATTAAATTTTTTTAAAGGAATTTAAATAATACTATATGAAAAATTATTGATTAAGGATTTTATGAAATTTTTTTTTAATAATTAAATTATTTCGAAGAATTAAACTGAAATTTTTAAAAACAAATGGATTCTGTTAAGAAATTTAGTTAAAATTGTTGAATTTTAGAAAATATTTGAATTCTTGTAAAGAATTTTCTTTAGTTAAAAATTTAGGATTTAAATTCTTGTAAAGAATTTTTTTATATTTATGAAAATAATTGAATTCTTGTAAAGAATTTTCTTTATTTATGAAAATAATTGGATTCTTATAAAGAATTTTATCAAAACGCATAAAAATAATTGAATTATTATGAAGAATTTGTTAAATTTGTGGAAAATAATTAAATTTTTTAAAGGAATTTAATTAAAACTATATTGAAAATTATTGAATTTTTATAAAGGATTTAATCAAAATTTTTTAAACAATTAAATTATTTCGAAGAGTTTAACTGAAATTTTTTAAAATAAATGGATTTCTGCAAAGAATTTTATTAAAATACTTGAAAATAATTTGTAAAAATAATTTAATTTTGTCAATAATTTTACTAAACTTTAAGAATAAGTAAATTAGTGCTAAGAATTTTATGAACATTTCTGAAATTAATTAAATTTTTTTTGAGGAATTTTATATAAATTGTATTGAAAATAATTGAATCCCTCTGAAGAATTCTATATTATTTTTATAAAAAGTAATTGAACTCTTGCGAGGGATTTTTAGAAAAGTTATGACAATAATTGAATTGTTTCGAATAAACTTTTTGAAATTCTGTAAAGTAATTCAATTTTGTCTAGGAAATTAATTATAATAATCTATTAAACTAAAAAGAATGGAATTTTTATAAAAAATTAAAATTTTTTTTTTTGAAATTCATGAATTCTTTCAAAGAATATTATTAATGTTTCGAAAAATAATTGAATTTTGTCGAAAAATTATATTAAAATTTTTGAATAAAATTCTACTCCTCTGATAAATGTTATTAACTATAAAAATTGTTTAATTTTTTTCGAAGATTTTTATTAACAGTTTTGAAAATAATAGATCATAGTAATCAATTAATTACTTAATTATTATTAAATGATTTTTTGCAATTTTAAATCTTTTTTTGCATTTAAAATATTTAAAAAATAAAGTTGTCATTTAAAAATGAAAAATTTTGTAATTCGCATGATTATAGTAAATTGAGTAAAACATTTATCGCCCACATAATATTTTCCAGTAATAAATAATTATTTGATAAATAAAAAAAAAAATAGTCTGAAAAAATAATTTTACGAGTGAGAAAAATTGATGTTTTTCTTGGATCATCAATTCACTTGGGGAGTAAATTTATCAATGGCCGAAAAGAATGAGAAAAGAAAATAGTGTCTTTATATAAAAACGACGAAATGAATGAAAGTTTAAAGGATAATTGGATAAGGATGTTATATAGAAGTGGCTTGAAGCAAAAAAAAAAAAAAAAAAAGAAAGAAAAAAATTCGAAAGGAATAAAATGTATAAAGGATGTGGAAATATTGGTGTCAAGTTGAGAAAAAGAGAGAGACAGAGAGAGAGAGAGACGAAAGAAGGTTTTGGAGGATAGTTTAGAGAAATACTGGGAAATTCGAGACACAACGAGAACGATAATGATCACTAGAAGAACTGAGCTTTTCAAAAGAAGAAAGAGATAAGGGTAGACAAAGCGTTTTCATGTGAAAAAAAAGAAAGAAGAAAAGAATCCGGGCGCGGGTGTAGATATGTAGAGCTAAAAAATTCACTGCTAAAAAGAAAAGTTGTTTTTCCTTAACACTAAATAGAGAGAATGTTTCTAATAAAATGACAAAAATATACAAATTTTATTTTCTTTAAGAGAAAAGAAATTTACGAAAAAGAAAAGAATTTACAATATTTTATATAGAAACATTTTTTCTGATTTATTTTGTTCTATACTTATTCTATTTTTATTCTATTTTTATTCTATTTTTTATTCTTTTCTATTCTTTTCTATTCTTTTCTATTCTTTTCTATTCTTTTCTATTCTTTTCTATTCTTATCTATTCTTTTCTATTCTTTCGTAATATTTTTTTACAACTAGAGAAGAAAATTCTTAATGTAAATAAAAAAAAATCTTATTTCTACTTACATTTTTCGTAAAGAATTTAAAAAATTAGAAATACCAGTTAATTAATTAACTATAAAGATTAAGAGATAAAAGATCAGTTAAAACAAAGGTTTAAAAAGAATTTACTGTTTGAATTCTTTAGAAAGAAAGAGAGAGAGAGAGAGAGAGAGAGAGAAAATAGTTTTTTCTACTCCTCTTGTGAAAAATTCTCTTCATAAAATATCTCCGCGACAGCTGTGATCTTAAGTCTAATGAATACCTTATTCTAAAGGCGTGACACCTTGGCAGTCATAAAGCGAAACATAAAATTTTGAAACGTGCCACTCAAGAATCGTGAATAACCTTTCTCTCTACCGATTCGAAAATGTGAACCATATATATATATATATATATATATATATATTATATATATATAGGTTGACAGAGCAAAGTGTGCTAAAACTCTTGGGACGAAAACAGGGTAACAAAATTGAAATTACGCAGTAAACTTTTGCCGCACACTGAAGTCAAACCAAGTAAATGACGTAAATTTTATAGTAATTGGAAAATGTATTTTCCTCAAGTGTGAGTAATATATATATTTAATTTAAGAAGGTGAATAAAATATTCAGACAATTATGTAAAAATAAATTAAGTATTCCGAATCAATCACTAAAATTAATTATTGCACTTTCGTTTGGGAAAAATCTCTTTTTAATTTTGATACAATTTTTTTTCGTTGTATTTACTTATTTCTTTTTCTCAATTTATCTACTTATATATGTTAAATATGTAAATTATTGATTAATTAAATAAAAATTATATAACAATAAAATAAACAAAATGTAAATAAAAATAAAATAGAACGAATAAAAACTAGAAAATTTTCCATTTTTTAGAAAAAAATAAAAAATGTTTGGTTTATTATTTCCAATAAAAAATTATTATTAAATTATTAAAAAATTATTTTTTACATTTCTCTTTTGATTTTAATAAAATAACAAAATTGTAATTTTCAATTAGAAATTATTTTATTTTAAATTTCAATAAATTTTATGTTTTGTTCTGAATTAATTTATTTGGAATTATGTTTTAATATTTTGTTTTAATTTTAATGAGCACGTTTTCTTTCTTGCCTTTTGATAAATTTGTTGGCAATTATTTTGGTTAAAACCTTTTGTTACGATTTTAATTAATAAATAATTTTCCAACGATTAATTCATTGTAAGTTATTTTTCAAATTTTTCGTTGATTTTCTGATATTTAATAATTGAAAATTTTGCTTCGCTCTATATCCACCCTCATTATTCACTCGTCGATGTAAATTGTTATAATATTTATCAAAACCTAATAAAACATGAAAAATATTAGTTTTTAAATTTTCGATTTTAATGCCCTTTTCAAATTCAGTGGAAAATTCACGTTTCCTATGGAATTCAATGAATAAATTGGTATTCGAGTAAATATTACAATGTTAATAAATAAGAGAATAAATTTATATGTAAACAGACAAATAGTTATAATTAAATAAATACGTAAATAAAAATTAATAAGTATATAAATAAATAGATAAACAGATAAGGAAATAAATAGAAAAATAAATTAGTAAATGAATAGGTAAATAATTAAATATGCAAATAAATAAATAAGTAAATAAATAAAACAAGAAAAATAAATAAATAGAGTAAAATGAAATTAAAAGAAAGTGAAAATAATATAATTGTAGGGAAAAAATGAATGAATTACCAACGAAAGGTACCAATCCTTCTTGCTCGTAATTTCGTAATTGCTCCTTGCCCGTGCACTGTGGTTTTCCATCTTTTTTCGGTCCAAAAGAACATCGATGATGCTGCTGCCAAAATTCGCGAAACCAAAGATTTCGACAATTTACTATTTTTCCCGGCAACGTTGGATGTTCGACATTTTGCTCCGCTTGGTTTCCGCACTCGTCGTTCATTCGTGGACGCAAATTGTTGTAATACTTGTCAAAACCTAGAAAAAAGATTGAAAATTCATTAATTATTATTTTTTCCATAAGACTTGAAGTGTATTTTACGATATTAAATGAAGTAATTTTCACTTAAAATAAGTTCTGTCTGAACAAAAAATTGACTTGTTCCCCTTTAAAACTAATCACACACTAGAGGAAAATGGAAAATTTACCGTCTGACTAGAAAAATCTTTTACTACTGCAAATGAAAGACGTAACTTCTGCTTGTCTGACTTAAATGTTATTTTACTACTGAATGCACTAATTGTTAGAAAAAATATTCATGTTTGACCAAAAATTGACTTGTTCTACTGCTAAAATATAACAACAATAGATTTTCTGACTCAAATACTGTTTTTCTATTTGATACTAAAATTAGTTCAAACAGGTTGAATGCAGATCAAATGAAAATTGATCTAAATTTTTGTCTACAATTGATATTAGTATCAATTATTAATTATTATTAATTATTATTATTATTATTAATTATTATTAATTAAATTAATACTTTCAAGATTCCTGCTTTTTCTATATTTTAAACTGTATTTTGCTAAACTGAAAAAAAATTTATTTGATACAAATAATCGATTACTATTAAATTGACTCAAATAAAAATTATTTAATTCAAGTAAATATTTAATTAATAAAACAATCAAGTAATCGTTTATTTGAATCGAATAAATTTTCTGTTCCATTGTACGAAATACACTAATTGCACTTAAAATTATTCTGTTTGTCTGACTTAAACCGTATTTTACTACTGATTTTAATAATTTCAGTTTAAAATGGTTTTGTTTGATAAAATGTTGACTTGTTCTACTGCAAAACTAATCGCAAAGCAAATAATATGTTAAAAATGTCCCGTATGACTAAAAATAATTTTCACTACTACAAGATACAAATAGAATGCGTGAAAAATTTAGAATTTCCGCATAAAAATTATCTACTATTGTAAGATATAAAAAAAAAATTTGTGTTGAGAGAAATTGTCTTTTATTACATGATTCCAGTACTAGACTGAATGAACTTCTGCTTGTCTGACGTAAACTGTATTTTACTACTAATTATACTAATTACACTAATTGCACTAAATACATTCGTGTTTCACCGAAAATTGACTTGTTCTACTGCGAAATTAATTGCAATGAACAGAACGGTAAAAATTTCAAACGGTAAATTTAAATCAGCGAAAAATCGCTGATTCAAATTTAGAGAGTAAAAATTTAAAAAATTTAAAAAATTTAAAATAGTAAAAAATTTACTACAAAGAAAAAGCAACTTAAAATATTTAGAAACTTGAACTACAAATTTTTTATTATTCACAAATGTACACAGTTTTTTTTAAATATATAAAATTTTGATACATTGTTTGTCTCAATTTAAAATCGTTAGTAATCCACTTAAATTCCACTTAAATTATTCCATTTAAAATAGTGTATGACCAAAAATTGACTTGTTCTACTGTGAAACTACAAACTAATAACAAAGCAAATAACAATGATAGAAAATTACCGTCTGACTAAAATTAACTTTTACTACTGCAAATGAAAAATATGTAAAATGTTTACAGATATTGACAATAGAAACAGTTTATTATTATGAAAAATACGGAAATCTTCAATGATGTCTGACTGCAATCGACTTTAACTACTGGATTCTAAAATTATTATTCCTAGTGAAGTTCTGCTTGTCTGCCATAAATATAGTCGTTTTTCAATTTTTTGGTGTCAATTTTTTTTTCTTTAGAAATTTCTAAATTTATATTGTTAATAACTAATAACTGTATATACTGAGAAATGACATTTAAAAGTGTGGAGTCTAAAAATTGACTCTTTCTACTTCAAAAATAATTAGAATTCTAAAAAGAAAATTAGAAAACAATAAAAGAAATTGATCGCCTGCGTACAATGAATGTTACTGCTCCAGAAAAAAACGAAAATATTTGAGACTTTAGATTAGATACAATCTTGTCTGACTATAGTCGACTTGTACTACTTGATTTCAGAATTAGTCCAAACTAATTAGTTTTTTTCCTGACTTAAAATATAAATTTGCTTACTAAATACACTAATTTCACTTGAAAGAGATGTGTCTGACCAAATATTGACTTGTTCTACTGTGAAACTAATAGCAAAGCAAATAACAACGATAGAAATTTACCGTCTGACTAAAAATAATTTTTACTACTGTAAATGAAAAATGTAAAATGTTTAGAGATTTTGACAAGAAACTATTTATTATTGTAAAAATAAAATACGTAAATCGCTAACGATGCCTGACTGAAATCGACTTTTACTACTGAATTCTAGTATTAATTCCAATGAAGTTCTCCTTGTCAGACATGAATAATAAAAAATAATAAAAAATTGTTGTCTGACTAAAAATGCCTTTTACTACTGCAAGCAAAAAATGTACAGTATTTAAACATTTGGAATAAAAACTACGTTTATTTTTCAAATATACAAAATACAAAAGAAGTGTCTGACTAAAAATTTATAATACAATAATCATTGTCTGACTTTCTATTGACTCTTACTACTGATTTTGTTACTGAATCGTTTACTACATTATTAGAGATTTAAATCTTCTTTTACTGACTATATTATTCGATTTTACAATTTTTTTTTCTGCATTTAGAAAATCATTATTCAATTTTAAGTAAACAATAATTAATACTAATAATAGTATTCAGAGGCCTTTTAATATCGTAAAAGGCTTCTGAATACTATTATCAATATTATTAAAAAAAACGGTTCTTAAATAAATTTATTAATAATTAATACTGTTTTTAGTCCCATTTTATAACCGAAAAAAACCATATTTTTTTAAATGTTCAAATATTTTTTACACAACTATTTACTATTTAGTAATTTAATGCCGTAAGTCCTCAATTTTGATAACAAACAATTAATAATTATTTATTCAATTAACTTTTGTTTTTAATTTTTATAAATTTTATTTTTAAAAATTTCATTACACAAAATTTTCACAAAAAAATATTAAAATCATCAATCTCTATAAAAATTGCACCTAATTTTCTTCCAGAAATAAATTAATAATATAATACATATTGAAAAAAAAATAAATCCCCGATGTTGCCAATAAATTATATTGAATTTAAGAAATAAAAAAAAAAAAATGTTAAAAAAATTGAAATCCGAGGGAAATGGTAACGATTGAAGATAAGCGTTATGATTGTCGTCTTGAGAAATGAGAATAAAATTGCAAATGATGGGAATAATGAAATTCGGCAAAAGGAGTGGCGCGCATTGTCAATAATCTTAAAGAGATGGATGCGCGATATCAAATTTTATTAGGAATCGATTCGTTTAAAATGCAAAATCATGAAAACGCTTACTGGCAATTCCGTCGAGACGTGATTATAAAATCGTGTGTATATGTATACATGTGTTTTATATGTACGTATATACAAAGGTCGATTTATTTGTTGACCCCTGTTAATTCGAGGTTGTCCTATTTGTAGGAATAATTTCTTTTCTGTTATCTGAAATTGTCTTTATTTTCGTTTACGTTATACTTTCAAATATTTTCAGTCTCTATAAAATATTTATGTATTTTTAAAATATTTGTAATTAAATTAAATTAAATTAATTATTTTCAAATCTGCTTTCAACTTTCCCACAAAATTAATATTTAACATGTTTTTTTAGTAATATTATAATCGAAAAATAAATTTTTTCTTTGAAAAGAAAATTGACTTAATTGGAAAGGACCCAAAAAAGTGTACTTTCCTCGATTCTTCACACAGGAATCATGAAGTTTATAATATGATTTATTTTACACAAAGCCTATTTTAATCTTGTTTTTATTTATTTCATATTTGAAACTTAATCTCAAAAAGTAAGTTTTCTTGTGTTGTTTTCCAATTTTCATTTATAAATTTGTGTAAAAATATTTTTTTTAATACTTTCCCCGCTATTTTTTTATTTGGAAGTGGAGTTTACATTTTCATTTGTTTTCCTTTTTTTCACATTTTCAGTTCGTTTTTACTTCCAATTTATATTATTAAGTTAAAAAGTTGTATTTTATGTAAGTGTTTATTTTTATTTAAAAATTTATTTTTTCTACCGTTAAAAATTGTTAAAAATTGTTTTGTTTTGAAATGTTTTGTAATATTATTTAATTGTCGATTAATAAGCTTGATTGGAATATATTTTATTTGTTTTTTTACACTATTTATATTATTAATAGACAAAATTTTATTTTTCTTAATTTATTATTTAACCTCTAAACGAAATTTTTCAAAATTGTTTATATAAGATTAAAATATACATTTAAGTTCAAATATCAACAAAATAATTATTTTCAAGCTTTATCATAAAGATCTACAACGAAAATTTTTTCAAAAATATTAACATTTTTAGAAAAAAACTATAGTCAAAAGTTACCACTTCGTATGGAGAATCACACAAATAATGAATTGTGATTTAATTTCAAATTACAGTTATTACTATTAATTTATAAATGAATATAAAGCAAACATACAAGTGACAAGCAAATATATACCTACAAGTATACCCAAACGTTTGTATATTACTATTGTATTAATATATTTAATGGGATTTAGATAGTGATTAATAGTTGTTCGTGTTGATAATAATAATTCAAAATTAGTACCTAACTCGACCCTTCAGGGCGTTGCAACTAGATGTTACAAATTAATGATATGAATGATAGATTAGGAAAATGTCATGTGATCTCGAATAATTACATGCCGATTAACGGCTCTCCAGTGTATAACCGTAAACAATTCAGAGAATCTGCATCTGAAATGTCTCACACGCCTGGTCCAGTTTACTGTTGTAAGTAAATTCTATATGAATTATACTATATCCGCAAACCGCATCATTATACCTATGCTTTGAATATTACACGCAATCACTACAAGAATTAGTTACTACATTACAGGAGAGTTATTCTTTTAAATTCAACAATTTCAATTTAAATATTAAGTCAACATTTATTCCACTACGATTCAAATTCAAATGTTAATAAAAATAAAATAATAATTTATAACAATAATATTAATAATATTTTATATTATGTAATACACTAGTCGTCGAACCCGCCTTCGAAGCTTTTTGGTATACCTGACATTGCATTTCAACTATTTTCTTTACTTTACACAAAACTTTTGTTTAAAATTTATGAGATTTTTAATTATTAAAAAGTGCTTAAATACAAATATTTTCAAAATATTTTTTCCAAGATGTGATACGTAATGATACTTATAATGAAACGTCTAAAAGAAATAATTTAAAAACAAGATTTCCACAAAACTTTAATTTTGTTTATCCCTGATTTCCAGACAAAATTTTGACTTTTTCCCTGACACTAAAGAATATGATGATTCACTCTAAAAATGATTAGATACTCAAAAAAATGTTCTATTATATTTATTTACAAATTGCTTTAATTGTAAAACAAAAAAAAAAATTGTAAAAAATGTCTTGTGATAAAGTTCTTTTGAGAAATTTCAAATTCATTTGTTTACATTTACGAAATTTAGATTACTCGGAAATTCTTCAATTAAATATACGTTAGAAAATAAAAACTTGAAATAATTTTAAATAAAATGTCGATTAAACTTTTTGAAAAAAATTAGTTCCATAGAATTTTTAACTAAAAGAATGGAAAATTCAAATTTTCGAAGATTTTAATTTGAAACTTTTACAAAATTTAAATATTTCTAAAAATTGGAATTATTAGTCACTTCTCAAAAATTTAATCATCTAAAATTTTAACTGCAATTAATTTATAAATCAATTTTTATTAGAAAATCTATACGAGAATTCAATTATTTAAATTTACAAACTTAGATAATTTATTGAATAATTCAATCTTTTTTAAAATTTAATTCTCATAAAGAATTTTATCAACAAATTTGTAAATATAATTATATTCTTTTGACAAATTTTAATAAAATTTTTTAGAATAGTTATATTTTTCAAGAAATTTGATTGAAATTGTATTAAAAAGAATTGAAATTCCGCAATGATTTTTATTATTTATGAAAATAATTGAATTATTGCGAAGAATTTTTTAAAAAAGATTCAAATAATTGATTTTTTTTGAAAAAAATTATGCAAATTCTATTTTTAATAATTCAACTCCTGTGAAATTTTCATTATTTTAGAAAATAATTAAATATTCGTGTAGAACTTTATCAAAATATTTTTTAAATAATTGAATTCTTTCGGGAAATTTTATTAAAATAATAAATATACAAATTATTGAATTGTGAACAATTTTTGAAAATAATTTAAATTTTGTAATAAATTTTATTAAAATTTTTTTAAAATAATTAAATTTTATTAATTTTAAAAATAATTGAATTCTCGTGTTGAATATTGTTATTTATGAAAATAATTTACTTTCTTTAAATGATTTTATTATTTATAAAAATAATTAAATCCCTGAAAAGAATTTTAAACTTTATGAAAATAATTGAATTACTGCGAAGAATGTTGCTATTTATAAATAAAAATAATTAAAATGTTGACGAGAATTTTTTTCGTATTTTTGAAAATATTTGAATTTTTAGAAAGAATTTTGATATTTATTAAGAAAGTTAATTTCTTCATGTTCTATTTTATTAATGATTTATGATTTTAAGAAATTTCAATTTTTCGGAAATTCTTCAATGAAATATTATTTGGAAAATAAAAACTTCAAATAATTTAAAAAGAAACATTTAATAAAAGTTTTTCAAAAAAAAAATAATTCTACAGAATTGTTAATTAAAAATTAGAAAAATTCAGATTTTCAAAGATTTTAATTTGAAACCTTTTCAAAATTCAATTATTTCCAAAAATTCAAGCTATAATAATTTTTATATTCATTTATTATTTCAAATTTTAATTGAAATTCATTTTTAAATCAATTTTTATTTATTTTTATTAAAAAATTCTTGGAGAAATCAATAATTTAAATAAAAACATAAATAATTAATTAAATAATTAAATGTTTCTGAAAATTAAATTCTCATAAAGAATTTTATCAACCAATTTGAAAATAAATAAATTTTTTCGACGAATTTTAATCAAATAAAACATGAAGAAATCAATCATTCCGAGTGATTGATGTCTTCATGTTTAATAATAATTAACGATGATCGAGTGATAAAATTATTATTTTTTATTATAAGCATAGAATTTTTAACTAAAATTCTTCTGCAAATCAATTACTTTTAAATTTTTAATAATTTTTGAAAAAAGTTCTTTAAGTATTTTTAAATCCATTTGTTTACAATTCAATTTTACGAAATTATTTCTGAAAATCTATAATGCTTTTAATATTCAATTAAATTATCTAAAATTTTAACTGAACATCATTTTTAAATAAACTTTTATAAGAAAATTCTACAAGAATTCGAATATTTAAATACAAAAATTAATAATTTATTGAATAATTGAATGTTTTTTTAAATTGAATTCTCCTAAAGAATTTTATCAACAAATTTTTTAATTGAATTTTTTCGAAGAATTTTAATAAAAGTTTCAAGAATAATTACATTTTTCGAGAAATTCGATTAAAATTGTATTAAAAATCCCGCTCATTTCCTTCACTAATTCTATACAATAATAAATTAATCTTTAAAATAATAATTAATATTTAAAATTTGTAATTATAATTCGGATAATTACGAATATAGTTTTCTATTTTTTCAGCAATAGTACTAAAATATTTTACCATTAAATTATTATTGACAATATTATTGTGGTGAATAAAAAAAATTTTTCAATATCTCAGTAAAGCAAGAGTTAATAATAATTTAGAAAAAAAACAATCTCTCATCTCCTGAGAATGTAACAGAGTAAAAATTACAAAAATACCAACTGGTAACGCTTATCTCTAAGAATAATCATTTTTAATTAAATTTTTCATAAAGAAAGAATGTTTAAAAAGAATGTTATCATTCTTAAAATAGCAGAATTTTCAGTATATCAAGAAGTGAATAAATTTTTTAATATAATCCCGATAGCTATGTCTAAAATAACTGCCAGTGTCTGGATTTATTATGTGAAAAAACTTTTATAAGAAACATCTTAAAAAAACTGAAAAAAACAGTTTTCTATTATTTCAGTGAAATAATTTCTTTTTCCATTTTCGAAATAATGTTTTTCAAATAAACATCAATACTTCATTTAACGTAAGAATTTTGAAATTAATTCCAACTATACGATTTTGAATTGTTCTCTTGATTATTCGAAATTATTTTTCATTTGTTTCCAATTAATTCTCAGTAATCAAATAAATTTGAAGTATAATTTTAATGAAAATTCTTTGTGTTCGAAATTTTTTCATTATTTTCAAAAAAGTAGTGTATTTTTCATTTTGATTTAAATGATATTTTCTGTTATATAAAAAAGTTTTTATAATTAAACAATTTTTTTTCTAATTTTTATTTTTATTTAATTGAAAAGTTGACTAAGAATTATAAAGAAAAAATTGTGTGGGAATTTTTTTTTTCATTTGTAAGGAAAAAATAAAGCACTATATTTTGAATGCGCGTCTAAGAAGGATTCAAAATTTCCCATCATCTTGAAATGATTAACGCTTTTAATCTGATAAGGAAGAAATTACACTCTTTACCTCAAAGTGAAACTTTCAATTACGCTAAGGACGACAGTTTGGTTAGATATCGCTCTGGGGGGAGAAAATAGTTAACAGAGAGTAACTGGGGCAAAGCAATGGACGTTAAATCTTGGACTTAGAATTGAAAAAACGTTGAAAATAAATACAATTTTCAATATTTTAATTCTCCTTTGAATAATTATTTTCTTTTTTGGAAATAATTTTTAATTGAAAAATTAACTATAATAATTTGAATGTTCTTTCATTCATTCACATTTTCTGCGCGGAACGTGATATTCAATTTATTATTGTTATGCAAATTACAAAATTATTTATTTTCAAATATAAATTTTTTAAATAATTTCATAATCAAAATTTAAAAAATTCACTTAAGTACAAAATTAATTATTACTGTTCATATTTTCAAAAATATTAATAATATTTCACGAAAGAATTCAATTTCTAAAATTTTAATAAAACCTTCTAAACAATTCACTTATTTTTTAAAAATTGTAAAATCTTTACAAAAATTCCATGATTTTCAAAACAACTTTAATTGAATTCCTCGGAAGAATTCAATTTTTTAAAAAAAAATTGTAACACAATTTGAAAAAATTCAATTTTTTTCTAAAATTTTAATAAATCCTTCGAAAAAAATTCAATTATTTTTATAGATAGTAAAATTCTTCGCAAGAATTCAATTAATTTTATAAATAGTAAAATTCTTTCAATTAAAGTTGTTTTGAAGATAATTGAATTCCTCGGATGAATTCAAATATTTTTAAATATTTCCATAAATTTCAATTATTTCCTAAAATTTTAATAAAGTCTTCGAAACCATTCAACTATTTATATAAATAAAAAAATTCTTTTCAGGAATTATATTATATTTTTAATTAAATTTAAATAAAATTACATGAGAGAATTTAATTATTTTCAAAAATTTCCATAAAATTTAATTTCAACAAGAATTTAGAATTCTCTAATATAATAATTCAATTATTCTCAAAATATTTTTAAAAAATTCTATTTAAAATTAAATTACTTTCAATGCAATTTTTAAATATATTCATCAAATAAATTGAAAGAATTCAATTATTTTCAAAAAATAATAAAATTCTTGTGATGAATTCAATTATTTTGAATATATGTACTTAATTTTAATAAAATACTTAGAAATTCTATTATTTTTGAAACAATAAAAATTTTCATAACAATTTAATTATTTCTTAATATTTTAATAAATTCTTGACAACATTTCAATTATTTTTATAAATAGTAAAATTCTTTGCAATAATTCAATTATTTTCAATTCACTTTTAATAAAATTCTGCTTCATAAAATTCAATTGCTTTCAAAAATTTCAATTAAAATTATTAAAGAAACTCCATTATTATTATATTTAGTATTATTACTATATTATCGATATTATTATTATCTGTCGAGAAGCAAATTTTATTTTCTACACGAGTTTACTTAAATTCATTTCACGTATGTACATAATTATAGATTATTATTCTCGGAAGAGTTGAAAAAAAGGGATTATTGCAGACACTGAAAGTAAACAACGTTGTTTGCGAATTTCAAAAAGTTTTGAAAAGCTAATAAAGAATATACTTGGTTCGGCCTTTAAATGTAAATAGAGAAAGAAAATTTTCAAAAATAAATAGCAGTGTAAAATTCAACAAGAAACTTAAATTATAAATTAATAAAGCAAATATAATATTAAATACTCGTGTTCCATTAGAAAATGAACATAAATATTCTATAAAATTATATTATTCATAAAGTAAATTATAAAAAAAAATTGTTTTTTCATCAAGAAACGCATAGAAAATTGATATGAGAAAATAAAAAATATATATTAATTATAAATGAATGTAAAATGAAAATAATATCATCCATTTGTATATCTAAATAAATAAAAAGTAGAAAAAATAAAATAAAATATAAAATAAAAACAACAAAAAATATAAAATAAAATAAATAATGAAATGAAATGAAAAATAACAGAAAATAAAAAAATAAGGAAAGTAGAAAAAAATAAAATAAAATTCGAAATGAATAAAACATTCCAGTAACAAATAACAAAAGAAAGAAGGTAAATAAAACAAAAAAAATTATTAGTAAGTAAAAGGAAATAATGAATAAGAAGAAGAAATTTTTTTCCAATAGAATAGAGAAATGAAAAGAAAATCCCGTAAACACACAAAATGAATTTAATGTCGCTCAAATCGATTCAATTTTCATTCATTAACGATGAAACTTTGTAATGAGTTTCTGATGTCACTTCAATCGAACTAATAGACAAGTTTATATATAATATTTAACGTGATTGAAAAAATTTTTCTTATCTTCTTTTGCACAATAAAAAAACATTAATTTATTAAAAATAACTTCAAACATATATATATATATATATATGTAGATTATAGAGATTTTTTTATACTTAAAGGCTCTTTGTTATTTAAGAAATAAATAAAACATAAATTAATTTATTAACAAATCAGGACAATAATGACAATATTAATAAAGTTAAATATTAAATACAAATAAAAATAAATAAAAATTCATTTGAATTATTGTTAAAAATACGACGAAACAAAAAAAAAAAATGTTTTACCTTCGAGAGAATTTTTAAAAGGTAAGATTGTGATTGCTCCCTCTGCGGCGAATTCTTGTTCTTTGACAGGATGTGCTTTAGCTCCCCAAGAATCACTACCAATCCACATAAAATGACCTGTCCGATTGGCCTTTATTGTAGCATGCAGCAATTTCCTGAAACAAAACAAAGTCCAATTCGAGATAAATAATAACGTTTTTTTTATCCTAAATTAATTGTTCAATTAGAAATAAATTAAATTTTATAATATGAAGATTATTTCTATTAATTATTATTAGTTATTCTTTTTTTTATTATCTATTTTATTATTCATCATTATTATAATATTTATTAATAAATATAGAAATTACAAGTCCATTTATGGTTTTTGTTTAAATAAACGAATAAATAAATAGTAAACGAGTAGATAATAATATAATAATAATATAAACGAGTAAATAAACGAATAAACAGAGAAAAAAAATTTTAAATAATAAATATTAATATTAGTTCACCATAAATATAATAATTAATATTCAATTGCTGTCATTTTTAAGAATATTTTCATTTTCCCTTGTTTAAAAAAAAAAATTCTTCATAGTGCTACTATTAATAATAATTCTATTTTTTGTTAGACTATTTATATATGGAGAAGTAACAAAATAAATAATATTAAAATATAAGTATAAAAGTTAAAAAAAACATAAAAAAGTTTTAAAAAATGATAGAATAGAATTATTTTTTTAAATTAGTGTAGAAATGAGAAAATATTGTTGGTATGTACCTATAAAATTAAAAAAAAAAAATATGTAGAATGTGCAATCAAATAAATCTTTCTATTCTTTTAAAAAATAAACAGCAACTCTTAAATCAATGTGCGAGAATTGATTTTGGAAAACTCAAATAATTCCTCTGTATTTTCAGGGATAGTTTTAGAACACGTCAACAAGTCGGGAAAGGATTAAATGCTCTCGAGAGCCAATCAATTAAGTGATTAATAAAGTTTTAAAACTAAATTCCAGAGATAAGCCTCGAGAAAAAATAATCGCTTGTAATTTAAATAAACTTTTAATTATTATTACACTAAATTTTATTGTAATGAATTATTTATTTTAATTTTTTTTTCAATATGTAATTAAAGTTGTTTCTAGTTATTTAATTTATTTTCTCATTTATAATATTACATGATTTTTATTATATATTGTAGATCATGTGCTTACATTTAATAATAATTATTAATTATTACCTATTAATATTAATTATTTTATTATTATTATTATTATTATTATTATTATTATTATTATTATTATTATTATTATTATTACTAGCAACAAATCGCACGCCAAAGCGCGCGGCTAAATTCTTACTTACTTTTTACAATAAAATTAGCAATTTTAAAAATAATAGAATTAAAAAATTTTTAATCCAAATTTTTGTTGAAAACACCAAAAAACATTCAATTTTAGAGAAATTACAAATAATTGCAGAAATTCATTTATTTAAAAGAAAAGAAAAATCAATTATGTTCAAAATTAAAAAAAAATTATCGTCAAAATCCCAATTACACAAACATTTAATTATTTTTATAAACAATAAAAATTTTACATGAATTTAATTATTTACAAATTTTTTTACAAATTCCTTCGCAATAATTTTATTATTTTCATAAAAAATATTTAAAAATTCTAGAAAATAATAATTGAATTTAAATGATGAAAATAATTTTGAAAAAGTTACTGTAATAATATTATTGTAATATAAAATAATGATTTTATCACTCGTTAAATTATTAATTATTATAAAATAATAATAATTTTAATAATAATAATAATAATAATAATAATAATAATAATAATAATAATTTTTCCTTTATTTTCTAAAAATTTTAAATAATTTTTGTAACAAAATCAACAAAAATTTTATTTTTTATTTTTATTGTTATTATTCTTATAATAATAATAATAATTATTATTTTTTGACTATTATAGTAATTAATTATTAAAATATTTTGACATTATTTTAAATTCAATAATTTATTGTCAACATCAGGAATTGTTTTTTTCCAAAATGTATTATTTTATTAATTTGTTTCCGAAATAAAATTAGCCGCAATTTTTATAGGGATGGCTGTTTTTAATATTTTTCATAAAACATTTGTGAAATGAAATTTTCAAAAATAAAATTTATGAAAATAAAAAAAAGTTAATTAAATAAATAACTATTAATTATTTATTATTAAATAGTTTATAACTTCTGGCTTCAAATTATTAAATAATAAATAGTTGTAAAGAAATATTTTAACAAAAAAATATATCGTTTTACGGATATCAGTAGTAAACAACAGTTTTGGTCAGACATAAAAAATTAACTTTCTGTTGATTGAAATAATAGTAGTATCATACATTCTTAGTCAGACATTTTTTTCCATTTGAAAAATAAATGTAGTTTTTATTCTAAGTCTTTAAATATTGTACTTTTTTTTGTTGGCAGTGGTAAAAGTCATTTTTAGTCAGGCAGTAAATTTTTTATTGTTGTTATCCGCTTCGCTATTAATTTCTTAGGAGAACAAGTAAATTTTTAGTCAGACATGATTCTTGTAACAAAAGTGTAATAAGTGCAGTCAGTAGTAAAAAACAATTTTAGTCAGACAAACAGAACTTCAATCGTACTAATACTAGAATCTAGAATTTATGGTCTATCAAGTAGTAAAAGTCGATTATAATCAGACAAGATTGTATCTAATCTAAAGTCTTAAATATTTTTGTTTTTTTCTGGAACAGTAACATTCATTGTATGCAGGAAAGCAATTTATTTTATTGTTTTCTAATTTTCTTCTTAGAATTCTAATTATTTTTGAAGTAGAAAGATAATTTTTTATTCCGACGTAATTCTTTTATAAGTGTAATTTTTTGAGTAATTCTTTATTGACAATATAAATTCAAAATATTTTAAGAAAAAAAAGCCCAACGTTAAATTATTGACACGGAAAAATTGAGAAAGTGTGACAAATAATACGTAGGCTTGGAATTCGCTTTCATTCTTAAAAGCAGAAATTGAAAATTCTCAGTTTGTCGACTTTTCGTTTTTCTTTCTCCTCTCTTTCTCTCTCAGGATTTTTCGATTTTCCATCCTACCATCTTTCAATCTCTTTCTTTTCATTATAGATAAAAGTACCTCGGAGTGCATCTTGAGTTATTTTAACCATTCGAAAAGCAAAAATAAAAAAAAGGAAAAATTGAAAAAAATTGAAATATAGAAACAAAATGAAATATCATTTTTGTATCTTTCAACTGTATACACTGAACAATGTAAAAGAATATAGAGAATGAAATTTTAAATTTATAATTCAATTTAAAATTACTTTTGCTTTATCTCCAAATCGGTATTGCCCTTTGGCTCTTTTCTTTCTTTTCTTTTTATAAGTCAATTGGTTTCTTACAACTGAAGAAACTCCTCGTGCAAGCTTAGGAATTTTTTTTATTTTTTATTTTATTGAAATATGCTACTAAAGCACTTTTCAAATCGTTGACAAAAATAGATCGTAATCAGAAATTTTCAATTGTTTTTATTTTATATTCCTCATTTTTATCTGAATCGAAGAAAATTAAGTAACAAAGAAAGTAATGAAATGTGAAGAATAAAGTAAGCTAGAGGAAAAATATAAATAAGAAATAAAGTTAAGAAAAATAAATAAAAAGAAAGTAATGAAAAATAAATAAAAAAAAGAATGTAGAGAATGCTAAAGACGTAATAAAAAATAAATAAAACAGGATGTATTGGAAAATAAATAAAGATGAGTGTGGACAAATAAATAAATTCACTTAAATTCATGAAATAAAATACGAATTAATGAATGATCAATGATTTTTAATAGGTATCTACTATTCTAATAAAATTTTTCCAAAACAATTCAATTATTTAAAACAAATTTTTATAAAATTCTACAAAAAAATCTAATTATTCTCACAAATAAAAAAATTATCACAGGAATTCAATTATTTAGAAATTTATTATAAATAAATTATTTATTATTCAATCATCTTCAATTTATTTTCAATCAAATTTCTCAAAAAATGTAATTATTCTTAAAAATTTTATTAAAATTTGTCGAAAGAATTTAATAATTTAAAAATTTATTGATAAAATTCTTTATGAGAATTTAATTTTGAGAAACATTCAATTATTCAATAAATTATTTATTTTTGTATTTAATTGATTGTAAAATAAAGAAGAAAAAAAATTGAATTATCGTAAAATTTTCTAATAAATATCGATTAAAAAATGGATTTCAGTTAAAATTTTAGATAATAATTGAACATTAAATAAGAAATAATTTAATTTTGAAAAGGTTTTAAATTAAAATCTTTGACAATCTGAATTATTCATACTTTTACCTAAAAATTCTGAAAAACTAATTTTTACATTCTCATCACATGAGAAAGTATTAGTTTTGGTCAAAAAATTGACTTTCGCTAATTTCATGAAATCTCGACGTTTTGGGGTCTCCTGAACCCAAAAAACATGGTCCGGCGATGGTGTCTGTCTGTTCGTCTGTCTGTCTGTCTGTCTGTCTGTAGACCAAAAATTTTGTTCCCACGATAACTCTTGAAAAACTTATCCGATCGTTTTTAAATTTAACACACTTAAAGTTGGTGCAAAAATGAAGGCCAAGTTCGTTAACCAGCCATTTTCGTTAAAAAATATTTTTTTTTTCTTAGTTTTTGGGTCAGTCAGTTTAACCTAACCCGTTGGCTGCTTCCGACCCACGGGTGGGTCGTGAGAAAGTATGGCCATAACTGTTTCCGACCCACCCGTGGGTCGTGTTCACTATCACTCAAAATAAATATAATTTGTAAATAAAATGATAGATATTTTTCTTTATATCAATAATATAAGAAATTATAAGGGTCATTAATGATCTTTTAAAAAATAATTGAATAATTAATTATAATTTGAATATATATTACTATTTGAAAAAGTATCAGATTCCGCTGGACAATCATGTTGTATTTTCCTGATTCATGATTTTTATCAGGATTTTTTTCATGATTTTTTTAACGATTTTTTTCAGGATTTCTTTCAGGATTTCTTTCATGATTTTTTTCAGGATTTTTTTCATGATTTTTTTCAGGATTTTTATCAGGATTTTTTTATGATTTTTTTCAGGATTTTTTTCATGATTTTTTTCAGGATATTTTCACGATTTTTTTCAGGATTTTTGTCAGGATTTTTTTCACGAATTTTTTTAGGATTTTTTTCTGGATTTTTATCAGGATTTTTTTCAGGATTTTTTTCATGATTTTTTTCAGGATTTTTTTCATGATTTTTTTCACGAATTTTTTTAGGATTTTTTTCTGGATTTTTATCAGGATTTTTTTCAGGATTTTTTTCACGATTTTTTTCATGATTTTTTTCACGATTTTTTTCATGATTTTTTTCAGGATTTTTTTCATGATTTTTTTTATGATTTTTATCAGGATTTTTTTCATGATTTTTTTCAGGATTTTTTTCATTATTTTTTTCACGATTTTTTTGAGGATTTTTTTCGGGATTTTTTTCACGATTTTTTTCAGGATTTTTTTTAGGATTTTTTTCAGGATTTTTTTCATGATTTTTTTCAGGATTTATTTCAGGATTTTTTTCACGATTTTTTTCATGATTTTTTTCACGATTTTTTTCATGATTTTTTTTATGATTTTTATCAGGATTTTTTTCATGATTTTTTTCAGGATTTTTTTCAGGATTTTTTTCATTATTTTTTTCACGATTTTTTTCAGGATTTTTTTCGAAATTTTTTTCACGATTTTTTTCAGGATTTTTTTTAGGATTTTTATCAGGATTTTTTTCAGGATTTTTTTCACGATTTTTTTCTGGATTTTTTTCAGGATTTTTATCAGGATTTTTTTCATGATTTTTTTCAGGATTTTTTTCAGAATTTTTTTCATGATTTTTTTCACGATTTTTTTCGGGATTTTTTTCACGATTTTTTTCAGGATTTTTTTCAGGATTTTTTTCATGATTTTTTTCAGGATATTTTCACGAATTTTTTTAGGATTTTTTTCTGGATTTTTATCAGGATTTTTTTCAGGATTATTTTCAGGATTTTTTTCAGGATTTTTTTCACGATTGTTTTCATGATTTTTTTCACGTTTTTTTTCATGATTTTTTTATGATTTTTAATAGGATTTTTTTCATGATTTTTTTCAGGATTTTTTTCATTATTTTTTTCACGATTTTTTTCAGGATTTTTTTCGGGATTTTTTTCACGATTTTTTTCAGGATTTTTTTTAGGATTTTTATCAGGATTTTTTTCAGGATTTTTTTCACGATTTTTTTCTGGATTTTTTTCAGGATTTTTATCAGGATTTTTTTCATTATTTTTTTCATGATTTTTTTAAGGATATTTTTTCACGATTTTTTTAGGATTTTTTTTAGCATTTTTTTCATGATTTTTTTCATGATTTTTTTCATGATTTTTTTCACGATTTTTGTCACGATTTTTTTCAGGATTTTTTTCAGGATTTTTTTCATTATTTTTTTCAGGATTTTTTTCAGGATTTTTTTCATGATTTTTTTATGATTTTTTTTATGATTTTTATCAGGATTTTTTTCATGATTTTTTTCAGGATTTTTTTCAGGATTTTTTTCATGATTTTTTTCACGATTTTTTTCACGATTTTTTTCGGGATTTTTTTTACGATTTTTTTCAGGATTTTTTTCAGGATTTTTATCAGGATTTTTTTCACAATTTTTTTCAGGATTTTTTTCAGGATTTTTATCAGGATTTTTTTCAGGATTTTTTTCACAATTTTTTTTAGGATTTTTTTCGGGATTTTTTTCAGGATTTTTATCAGGATTTTTTTCATTATTTTTTTCATGATTTTTTTAAGGATATTTTTCACGATTTTTTTAGGATTTTTTTTAGCATTTTTATCAGGATTTTTTTCAGGATTTTTTTCACGATTTTTTTCTGGATTTTTTTCAGGATTTTTATCAGGATTTTTTTCATTATTTTTTTCATGATTTTTTTTATGATTTTTATCAGGATTTTTTTCATGATTTTTTTTATGATTTTTTTTATGATTTTTATCAGGATTTTTTTCATGATTTTTTTCAGGATTTTTTTCAGAATTTTTTTCATGATTTTTTTACGATTTTTTTCACGATTTTTTTCGGGATTTTTTTTACGATTTTTTTCAGGATTTTCTTCAGGATTTTTATCAGGATTTTTTTCATTATTTTTTCATGATGTTTTTAAGGATATTTTTCACGATTTTTTTTAGGATTTTTTTTAGCATTTTTTTCATGATTTTTTTCATGATTTTTTTCAGGATATTTTTCACGATTTTTTTTAGGATTTTTTTCAGGATTTTTTTTATGATTTTATTTATGATTTTTATCAGGATTTTTTTCAGGATTTTTTTCATGATTTTTTTAGGATTTTGCACTGTATTATTTACTACATTTTTCAGTATCTTTTTCTGTAATTTATTCTGCATTTGTTCTGTTTTCTTTTTATTTAATAGTTAGCTATATTTCCCTAATTGTTAATAAATAATAATAAAAAATTCATGGAAAGAGGATGCAGAATTTTAATAGAAAAGTAAAGAGAAAATGATAAAAGAAATTAAATTATTTTATTTATCCTGCATATTATTTTTTTTTCTAAATTATTTCTGCATTCTTTCCATTTAATAATCAGCAATATTTCTCTAATTAATCATGAAGATTAATAAAAAAAACTTGAGGAAAAAAGAATGGAGAAATTTAATTGAGAAATAAAGGAAAAAATGGTAAAAAATTAAATTTGGTTTATTTTTTTGTATTTTTTTCTTCATTCTTTCCTAGGCTTCTTTCTTTAATGTCGTTATATTTTTTCTACATTTTTTAGCTTTTTTTAGCTATTGTTTCAGCATTTTCTTCTAAATATTTATCTAATTTTTATCTAATTTTTATCAGGATTTTAATCACGATTTTTTTCATGATTTTTATCAGGATTTTTTTCAGGATTTTTATCAGGATTTTTTTCATGATTTTTTTATGATTTTTTTCAGGATTTTTTTCATGATTTTTTTCACGATTTTTTTTAGGATTTTTTCAGGATTTTTATCAGGATTTTTTTCACGATTTTTTTCAGGATGTTTTTCATGATTTTTTTCACGATTTTTTTCAGGATTTTTTTTATGATTTTTTTCACGATTTTTTTTAGGATTTTTTTCAGGATTTTTATCAGGATTTTTTTCAGGATTTTTTTCAGGATTTTTTTCATGATTTTTTTCACGATTTTTTTCACGATTTTTATCAGGATTTTTTTCATGTTTTTTTTATGATTTTTTTCAGGATTTTTTTCATGATTTTTTTCACGATTTTTTTTAGGATTTTTTCAGGATTTTTATCAGGATTTTTTTCAGGATTTTTATCAGGATTTTTTTTAGGATTTTTTCAGGATTTTTATCAGGATTTTTTTCAGGATTTTTTTCAGGATGTTTTTCATGATTTTTTTCACGATTTTTTTCAGGATTTTTTTCATGATTTTTTTCACGATTTTTTTTAGGATTTTTTCAGGATTTTTATCAGGATTTTTTTCATGATTTTTTTCACGATTTTTTTTAGGATTTTTTCAGGATTTTTTTCAGGATTTTTTTCATGATTTTTTTAATGATTTTTATCAGGATTTTTTTCAGGATTTTTTTCATGATATTTTTCACGATTTTTTTCAGGATTTTTTTTCGGATTTTTTTCAGGATTTTTTTCAGTATGTTTTTCACGATTTTTTTCAGGATTTTTATCAGGATTTTTTTCATGATTTTTTCACGAATTTTTTTAGGATTTTTTTTCTGGATTTTTATCAGGATTTTTTTCAGGATTTTTTTCATGATTTTTTTCACCATTTTTTTCAGGATTTTTTTCAAGATTTTTATCAGGATTTTTTTCAGGATTTTTTTCACGATTTTTTTTAGGATTTTTTTCAGGATTTTTATCAGGATTTTTTTTACGATTTTTTTTAGGATTTTTATCAGGATTTTTTTCAGGATTTTTATCAGGATTTTTTTTAGGATTTTTTCAGGATTTTTATCAGGATTTTTTTCAGGATTTTTTTCAGGATGTTTTTCATGATTTTTTTCACGATTTTTTTCAGGATTTTTTTCATGATTTTTTTCACGATTTTTTTTAGGATTTTTTCAGGATTTTTATCAGGATTTTTTTCATGATTTTTTTCACGATTTTTTTTAGGATTTTTTCAGGATTTTTATCAGGATTTTTTTCAGGATTTTTTTCAGGATTTTTATAAGGATTTTTTTCATGATTTTTTTCAGGATTTTTTTCATGATTTTTTTAATGATTTTTATCAGGATTTTTTTCAGGATTTTTTTCATGATATTTTTCACGATTTTTTTCAGGATTTTTTTCTGGATTTTTATCAGGATTTTTATCAGGATTTTTTTCAGGATTCTTTTCAGTATGTTTTTCACGATTTTTTTCAGGATTTTTATCAGGATTTTTTTCATGATTTTTTCACGAATTTTTTTAGGATTTTTTTCTGGATTTTTATCAGGATTTTTTTCAGGATTTTTTTCAGGATTTTTTTTCATGATTTTTTTCACCATTTTTTTCAGGATTTTTTTCAAGATTTTTATCAGGATTTTTTTCAGGATTTTTTTTCACGATTTTTTTTAGGATTTTTTTCAGGATTTTTATCAGGATTTTTTTTTCGATTTTTTTTAGGATTTTTATCAGGATTTTTTTCAGGATTTTTATCAGGATTTTTTTCATGATTTTTTTCACGATTTTTTTTAGGATTTTTTTCATGATTTTTATCAGGATTTTTTTCAGGATTTTTATCAGGATTTTTTTCAGGATTTTTTTCGGGATTTTTTTCACGATTTTTTTCAGGATTTTTTTTAGGATTTTTATCAGGATTTTTTTCAGGATTTTTTTCACGATTTTTTTCTGGATTTTTTTCAGGATTTTTATCAGGATTTTTTTCATTATTTTTTTCATGATTTTTTAAGGATATTTTTCACGATTTTTTTAGGATTTTTTTTAGCATTTTTTTCATGATTTTTTTCATGATTTTTTTTCAGGATTTTTTTCATTATTTTTTTCAGGATTTTTTTCAGGATTTTTTTCATGATTTTTTTATGATTTTTTTTATGATTTTTATCAGGATTTTATTTATGATTTTTATCAGGATTTTTTTCAGGATTTTTTTCATGATTTTTTTAGGATTTTGCACTGTATTATTTACTACATTTTTCAGTATCTTTTTCTGTAATTTATTCTGCATTTGTTCTGTTTTCTTTTTATTTAATAGTTAGCTATATTTCCCTAATTGTTAATAAATAATAATAAAAAATTCATGGAAAGAGGATGCAGAATTTTAATAGAAAAGTAAAGAGAAAATGATAAAAGAAATTAAATTATTTTATTTATCCTGCATATTATTTTTTTTTCTAAATTATTTCTGCATTCTTTCCATTTAATAATCAGCAATATTTCTCTAATTAATCATGAAGATTAATAAAAAAAACTTGAGGAAAAAAGAATGGAGAAATTTAATTGAGAAATAAAGGAAAAAATGGTAAAAAATTAAATTTGGTTTATTTTTTTGTATTTTTTTCTTCATTCTTTCCTAGGCTTCTTTCTTTAATGTCGTTATATTTTTCTACATTTTTTAGCTTTTTTTAGCTATTGTTTCAGCATTTTCTTCTAAATATTTATCTAATTTTTATCTAATTTTTATCAGGATTTTAATCACGATTTTTTTCATGATTTTTATCAGGATTTTTTTCAGGATTTTTATCAGGATTTTTTTCATGATTTTTTTATGATTTTTTTCAGGATTTTTTTCATGATTTTTTTCACGATTTTTTTTAGGATTTTTTCAGGATTTTTATCAGGATTTTTTTCAGGATTTTTTTCAGGATGTTTTTCATGATTTTTTTCACGATTTTTTTCAGGATTTTTTTTATGATTTTTTTCACGATTTTTTTTAGGATTTTTTCAGGATTTTTATCAGGATTTTTTTCAGGATTTTTTTCAGGATTTTTTTCATGATTTTTTTCAGGATTTTTTTCATGATTTTTTTCACGATTTTTTTCACGATTTTTATCAGGATTTTTTTCATGATTTTTTTATGATTTTTTTCAGGATTTTTTTCATGATTTTTTTCACGATTTTTTTTAGGATTTTTTTCATGATTTTTATCAGGATTTTTTTCAGGATTTTTATCAGGATTTTTTTCAGGATTTTTTTTCGGGATTTTTTTCACGATTTTTTTCAGGATTTTTTTTAGGATTTTTATCAGGATTTTTTTCAGGATTTTTTTCACGATTTTTTTCTGGATTTTTTTCAGGATTTTTATCAGGATTTTTTTCATTATTTTTTTCATGATTTTTTAAGGATATTTTTCACGATTTTTTTAGGATTTTTTTTAGCATTTTTTTCATGATTTTTTTCATGATTTTTTTCAGGATTTTTTTCATTATTTTTTTCAGGATTTTTTTCAGGATTTTTTTCATGATTTTTTTATGATTTTTTTTATGATTTTTATCAGGATTTTATTTATGATTTTTATCAGGATTTTTTTCAGGATTTTTTTCATGATTTTTTTAGGATTTTGCACTGTATTATTTACTACATTTTTCAGTATCTTTTTCTGTAATTTATTCTGCATTTGTTCTGTTTTCTTTTTATTTAATAGTTAGCTATATTTCCCTAATTGTTAATAAATAATAATAAAAAATTCATGGAAAGAGGATGCAGAATTTTAATAGAAAAGTAAAGAGAAAATGATAAAAGAAATTAAATTATTTTATTTATCCTGCATATTATTTTTTTTTCTAAATTATTTCTGCATTCTTTCCATTTAATAATCAGCAATATTTCTCTAATTAATCATGAAGATTAATAAAAAAAACTTGAGGAAAAAAGAATGGAGAAATTTAATTGAGAAATAAAGGAAAAAATGGTAAAAAATTAAATTTGGTTTATTTTTTTGTATTTTTTTCTTCATTCTTTCCTAGGCTTCTTTCTTTAATGTCGTTATATTTTTCTACATTTTTTAGCTTTTTTTAGCTATTGTTTCAGCATTTTCTTCTAAATATTTATCTAATTTTTATCTAATTTTTATCAGGATTTTAATCACGATTTTTTTCATGATTTTTATCAGGATTTTTTTCAGGATTTTTATCAGGATTTTTTTCATGATTTTTTTATGATTTTTTTCAGGATTTTTTTCATGATTTTTTTCACGATTTTTTTTAGGATTTTTTCAGGATTTTTATCAGGATTTTTTTCAGGATTTTTTTCAGGATGTTTTTCATGATTTTTTTCACGATTTTTTTCAGGATTTTTTTTATGATTTTTTTCACGATTTTTTTTAGGATTTTTTCAGGATTTTTATCAGGATTTTTTTCAGGATTTTTTTCAGGATTTTTTTCATGATTTTTTTCAGGATTTTTTTCATGATTTTTTTCACGATTTTTTTCACGATTTTTATCAGGATTTTTTTCATGATTTTTTTATGATTTTTTTCAGGATTTTTTTCATGATTTTTTTCACGATTTTTTTTAGGATTTTTTTCATGATTTTTATCAGGATTTTTTTCAGGATTTTTATCAGGATTTTTTTCAGGATTTTTTTCGGGATTTTTTTCACGATTTTTTTCAGGATTTTTTTTAGGATTTTTATCAGGATTTTTTTCAGGATTTTTTTCACGATTTTTTTCTGGATTTTTTTCAGGATTTTTATCAGGATTTTTTTCATTATTTTTTTCATGATTTTTTAAGGATATTTTTCACGATTTTTTTAGGATTTTTTTTAGCATTTTTTTCATGATTTTTTTCATGATTTTTTTCAGGATTTTTTTCATTATTTTTTTCAGGATTTTTTTCAGGATTTTTTTCATGATTTTTTTATGATTTTTTTTATGATTTTTATCAGGATTTTATTTATGATTTTTATCAGGTTTTTTTTCAGGATTTTTTTCATGATTTTTTTAGGATTTTGCACTGTATTATTTACTACATTTTTCAGTATCTTTTTCTGTAATTTATTCTGCATTTGTTCTGTTTTCTTTTTATTTAATAGTTAGCTATATTTCCCTAATTGTTAATAAATAATAATAAAAAATTCATGGAAAGAGGATGCAGAATTTTAATAGAAAAGTAAAGAGAAAATGATAAAAGAAATTAAATTATTTTATTTATCCTGCATATTATTTTTTTTTCTAAATTATTTCTGCATTCTTTCCATTTAATAATCAGCAATATTTCTCTAATTAATCATGAAGATTAATAAAAAAAACTTGAGGAAAAAAGAATGGAGAAATTTAATTGAGAAATAAAGGAAAAAATGGTAAAAAATTAAATTTGGTTTATTTTTTTGTATTTTTTTCTTCATTCTTTCCTAGGCTTCTTTCTTTAATGTCGTTATATTTTTCTACATTTTTTAGCTTTTTTTAGCTATTGTTTCAGCATTTTCTTCTAAATATTTATCTAATTTTTATCTAATTTTTATCAGGATTTTAATCACGATTTTTTTCATGATTTTTATCAGGATTTTTTTCAGGATTTTTATCAGGATTTTTTTCATGATTTTTTTATGATTTTTTTCAGGATTTTTTTCATGATTTTTTTCACGATTTTTTTTAGGATTTTTTCAGGATTTTTATCAGGATTTTTTTCAGGATTTTTTTCAGGATGTTTTTCATGATTTTTTTCACGATTTTTTTCAGGATTTTTTTTATGATTTTTTTCACGATTTTTTTTAGGATTTTTTCAGGATTTTTATCAGGATTTTTTTCAGGATTTTTTTCAGGATTTTTTTCATGATTTTTTTAGGATTTTTTTCATGATTTTTTTCACGATTTTTTTCACGATTTTTATCAGGATTTTTTTCATGATTTTTTTATGATTTTTTTCAGGATTTTTTTCATGATTTTTTTCACGATTTTTTTTAGGATTTTTTTCATGATTTTTATCAGGATTTTTTTCAGGATTTTTATCAGGATTTTTTTCAGGATTTTTTTCGGGATTTTTTTCACGATTTTTTTCAGGATTTTTTTTAGGATTTTTATCAGGATTTTTTTCAGGATTTTTTTCACGATTTTTTTCTGGATTTTTTTCAGGATTTTTATCAGGATTTTTTTCATTATTTTTTTCATGATTTTTTAAGGATATTTTTCACGATTTTTTTAGGATTTTTTTTAGCATTTTTTTCATGATTTTTTTCATGATTTTTTTCAGGATTTTTTTCATTATTTTTTTCAGGATTTTTTTCAGGATTTTTTTCATGATTTTTTTATGATTTTTTTTATGATTTTTATCAGGATTTTATTTATGATTTTTATCAGGATTTTTTTCAGGATTTTTTTCATGATTTTTTTAGGATTTTGCACTGTATTATTTACTACATTTTTCAGTATCTTTTTCTGTAATTTATTCTGCATTTGTTCTGTTTTCTTTTTATTTAATAGTTAGCTATATTTCCCTAATTGTTAATAAATAATAATAAAAAATTCATGGAAAGAGGATGCAGAATTTTAATAGAAAAGTAAAGAGAAAATGATAAAAGAAATTAAATTATTTTATTTATCCTGCATATTATTTTTTTTTCTAAATTATTTCTGCATTCTTTCCATTTAATAATCAGCAATATTTCTCTAATTAATCATGAAGATTAATAAAAAAAACTTGAGGAAAAAAGAATGGAGAAATTTAATTGAGAAATAAAGGAAAAAATGGTAAAAAATTAAATTTGGTTTATTTTTTTGTATTTTTTTCTTCATTCTTTCCTAGGCTTCTTTCTTTAATGTCGTTATATTTTTCTACATTTTTTAGCTTCTTTTAGCTATTGTTTCAGCATTTTCTTCTAAATATTTATCTAATTTTTATCTAATTTTTATCAGGATTTTAATCACGATTTTTTTCATGATTTTTATCAGGATTTTTTTCATGATTTTTTTATGATTTTTTTCAGGATTTTTTTTCATGATTTTTTTCACGATTTTTTTTAGGATTTTTTCAGGATTTTTATCAGGATTTTTTTCAGGATTTTTTTCAGGAGGTTTTTCATGATTTTTTTCACGATTTTTTTCAGGATTTTTTTTATGATTTTTTTCACGATTTTTTTTAGGATTTTTTCAGGATTTTTATCAGGATTTTTTTCAGGATTTTTTTCAGGATTTTTTTCATGATTTTTTTCACGATTTTTTTCACGATTTTTATCAGGATTTTTTTCATGATTTTTTTATGATTTTTTTCAGGATTTTTTTCATGAATTTTTTCACGATTTTTTTTAGGATTTTTTTCAGGATTTTTATCAGGATTTTTTTCAGGATTTTTTTCAGGATGTTTTTCATGATTTTTTTCACGATTTTTTTCAGGATTTTTTTCATGATTTTTTTCACGATTTTTTTTAGGATTTTTTCAGGATTTTTATCAGGATTTTTTTCATGATTTTTTTCACGATTTTTTTTAGGATTTTTTCAGGATTTTTATCAGGATTTTTTTCAGGATTTTTTTCAGGATTTTTATAAGGATTTTTTTCATGATTTTTTTCAGGATTTTTTTCATGATTTTTTTAATGATTTTTATCAGGATTTTTTTCAGGATTTTTTTCATGATATTTTTCACGATTTTTTTCAGGATTTTTTTCCGGATTTTTTTCAGGATTTTTATCAGGATTTTTTTCAGGATTTTTTTCAGTATGTTTTTCACGATTTTTTTCAGGATTTTTATCAGGATTTTTTTCATGATTTTTTCACGAATTTTTTTAGGATTTTTTTCTGGATTTTTATCAGGATTTTTTTCAGGATTTTTTTCATGATTTTTTTCACCATTTTTTTCAGGATTTTTTTCAAGATTTTTATCAGGATTTTTTTCAGGATTTTTTTCACGATTTTTTTTAGGATTTTTTTCAGGATTTTTATCAGGATTTTTTTTACGATTTTTTTTAGGATTTTTATCAGGATTTTTTTTATGATTTTTTTCATGATTTTTTTAAGGATATTTTTCACGATTTTTTTTAGGATTTTTTTAGGATTTTTTTCATGATTTTTTTCATGATTTTTTTCAGGATATTTATCACGATTTTTTTCAGGATTTTTTTCACGATTTTTATCAGGATTATTTTCATGATTTTTTTATGATTTTTTTCAGGATTTTTTTCATAATTTTTTTCATGATTTTTTTCACGATTTTTTTTAGGATTTTTTCAGGATTTTTATCAGGATTTTTTTCAGGATTTTTTTCAGGATGTTTTTCATGATTTTTTTCACGATTTTTTTCAGGATTTTTTTTAGCATTTTTTTCATGATTTTTTTCATGATTTTTTTCAGGATATTTTTCACGATTTTTTTTAGGATTTTTTTCATGATTTTATTTATGATTTTTATCAGGATTTTTTTCAGGATTTTTTTCATGATTTTTTTAGGATTTTGCACTGTATTATTTACTACATTTTTCAGTATCTTTTTCTGTAATTTATTCTGCATTTGTTCTGTTTTCTTTTTATTTAATAGTTAGCCATATTTCCCTAATTGTTAATAAATAATAATAAAAAATTCATGGAAAGAGGATGCAGAATTTTAATAGAAAAGTAAAGAGAAAATGATAAAAGAAATTAAATTATTTTATTTATCCTGCATATTATTTTTTTTTCTAAATTATTTCTGCATTCTTTCCATTTAATAATCAGCAATATTTCTCTAATTAATCATGAAGATTAATAAAAAAAACTTGAGGAAAAAAGAATGGAGAAATTTAATTGAGAAATAAAGGAAAAAAATGGTAAAAAATTAAATTTGGTTTATTTTTTTGTATTTTTTTCTTCATTCTTTCCTAGGCTTCTTTCTTTAATGTCGTTATATTTTTCTACATTTTTTAGCTTTTTTTAGCTATTGTTTCAGCATTTTCTTCTAAATATTTATCTAATTTTTATCTAATTTTTATCAGGATTTTAATCACGATTTTTTTCATGATTTTTATCAGGATTTTTTTCAGGATTTTTATCAGGATTTTTTTCATGATTTTTTTATGATTTTTTCAGGATTTTTTTCATGATTTTTTTCACGATTTTTTTTAGGATTTTTTCAGGATTTTTATCAGGATTTTTTTCAGGATTTTTTTCAGGATTTTTTTCAGGATGTTTTTCATGATTTTTTTCACGATTTTTTTCAGGATTTTTTTTATGATTTTTTTCACGATTTTTTTTAGGATTTTTTCAGGATTTTTATCAGGATTTTTTTCAGGATTTTTTTCATGATTTTTTTCACGATTTTTTTCACGATTTTTATCAGGATTTTTTTCATGATTTTTTTATGATTTTTTTCAGGATTTTTTTCATGATTTTTTTCACGATTTTTTTTAGGATTTTTTCAGGATTTTTATCAGGATTTTTTTCAGGATTTTTTTCAGGATGTTTTTCATGATTTTTTTCACGATTTTTTTCAGGATTTTTTTCATGATTTTTTTCACGATTTTTTTTAGGATTTTTTCAGGATTTTTATCAGGATTTTTTTCATGATTTTTTTCACGATTTTTTTTAGGATTTTTTCAGGATTTTTATCAGGATTTTTTTCAGGATTTTTTTCAGGATTTTTATAAGGATTTTTTTCCTGATTTTTTTCAGGATTTTTTTCATGATTTTTTTAATGATTTTTATCAGGATTTTTTTCAGGATTTTTTTCATGATATTTTTCACGATTTTTTTCAGGATTTTTTTCCGGATTTTTTTCAGGATTTTTATCAGGATTTTTTTCAGGATTTTTTTCAGTATGTTTTTCACGATTTTTTTCAGGATTTTTATCAGGATTTTTTTCATGATTTTTTCACGAATTTTTTTAGGATTTTTTTCTGGATTTTTATCAGGATTTTTTTCAGGATTTTTTTCATGATTTTTTTCACCATTTTTTTCAGGATTTTTTTCAAGATTTTTATCAGGATTTTTTTCAGGATTTTTTTCACGATTTTTTTTAGGATTTTTTTCAGGATTTTTATCAGGATTTTTTTTACGATTTTTTTTAGGATTTTTATCAGGATTTTTTTCAGGATTTTTATCAGGATTTTTTTTAGGATTTTTTCAGGATTTTTATCAGGATTTTTTTCAGGATTTTTTTCAGGATGTTTTTCATGATTTTTTTCACGATTTTTTTCAGGATTTTTTTCATGATTTTTTTCACGTTTTTTTTTAGGATTTTTTCAGGATTTTTATCAGGATTTTTTTCATGATTTTTTTCACGATTTTTTTTAGGATTTTTTCAGGATTTTTATCAGGATTTTTTTCAGGATTTTTTTCAGGATTTTTATAAGGATTTTTTTCATGATTTTTTTCAGGATTTTTTTTATGATTTTTTTAATGATTTTTATCAGGATTTTTTTCAGGATTTTTTTCATGATATTTTTCACGATTTTTTTCAGGATTTTTTTCCGGATTTTTATCAGGATTTTTATCAGGATTTTTTTCAGGATTTTTTTCAGTATGTTTTTCACGATTTTTTTCAGGATTTTTATCAGGATTTTTTTCATGATTTTTTCACGAATTTTTTTAGGATTTTTTTCTGGATTTTTATCAGGATTTTTTTCAGGATTTTTTTCATGATTTTTTTCACCATTTTTTTCAGGATTTTTTTCAAGATTTTTATCAGGATTTTTTTCAGGATTTTTTTCACCATTTTTTTTAGGATTTTTTTCAGGATTTTTATCAGGATTTTTTTTACGATTTTTTTTAGGATTTTTATCAGGATTTTTTTCAGGATTTTTATCAGGATTTTTTTTATGATTTTTTTCATGATTTTTTTAAGGATATTTTTCACGATTTTTTTTAGGAATTTTTTAGGATTTTTTTCATGATTTTTTTCATAATTTTTTTCAGGATATTTTTCACGATTTTTTTCAGGATTTTTTTCACGATTTTTATCAGGATTATTTTCATGATTTTTTTATGATTTTTTTCATGATTTTTTTCATAATTTTTTTCATGATTTTTTTCACGATTTTTTTTAGGATTTTTTCAGGATTTTTCTCAGGATTTTTTTCAGGATTTTTTTCAGGATGTTTTTCATGATTTTTTTCACGATTTTTTTCAGGATTTTTTTTAGCATTTTTTTCATGATTTTTTTCATGATTTTTTTCAGGATATTTTTCACGATTTTTTTTAGGATTTTTTTCATGATTTTATTTATGATTTTTATCAGGATTTTTTTCAGGATTTTTTTCATGATTTTTTTAGGATTTTGCACTGTATTATTTACTACATTTTTCAGTATATTTTTCTGTAATTTATTCTGCATTTGTTCTGTTTTCTTTTTATTTAATAGTTAGCTATATTTCCCTAATTGTTAATAAATAATAATAAAAAATTCATGGAAAGAGGATGCAGAATTTTAATAGAAAAGTAAAGAGAAAATGATAAAAGAAATTAAATTATTTTATTTATCCTGCATATTATTTTTTTTTCTAAATTATTTCTGCATTCTTTCCATTTAATAATCAGCAATATTTCTCTAATTAATCATGAAGATTAATAAAAAAAACTTGAGGAAAAAAGAATGGAGAAATTTAATTGAGAAATAAAGGAAAAAATGGTAAAAAATTAAATTTGGTTTATTTTTTTGTATTTTTTTCTTCATTCTTTCCTAGGCTTCTTTCTTTAATGTCGTTATATTTTTCTACATTTTTTAGCTTTTTTTAGCTATTGTTTCAGCATTTTCTTCTAAATATTTATCTAATTTTTATCTAATTTTTATCAGGATTTTAATCACGATTTTTTTCATGATTTTTATCAGGATTTTTTTCAGGATTTTTATCAGGATTTTTTTCATGATTTTTTTTATGATTTTTTTCAGGATTTTTTTCATGATTTTTTTCACGATTTTTTTTAGGATTTTTTCAGGATTTTTATCAGGATTTTTTTCAGGATTTTTTTCAGGATGTTTTTCATGATTTTTTTCACGATTTTTTTCAGGATTTTTTTCATGATTTTTTTCACGATTTTTTTTAGGATTTTTTCAGGATTTTTATCAGGATTTTTTTCACGATTTTTTTTACGATTTTTTTTAGGATTTTTTCAGGATTTTTATCAGGATTTTTTTCAGGATTTTTTTCAGGATTTTTATAAGGATTTTTTTCATGATTTTTTTCAGGATTTTTTTCATGATTTTTTTAATGATTTTTATCAGGATTTTTTTCAGGATTTTTTTCATGATATTTTTCACGATTTTTTTCAGGATTTTTTTCCGGATTTTTTTCAGGATTTTTATCAGGATTTTTTTCAGGATTTTTTTCAGTATGTTTTTCACGATTTTTTTCAGGATTTTTATCAGGATTTTTTTCATGATTTTTTCACGAATTTTTTTAGGATTTTTTTCTGGATTTTTATCAGGATTTTTTTCAGGATTTTTTTCATGATTTTTTTCACCATTTTTTTCAGGATTTTTTTCAAGATTTTTATCAGGATTTTTTTCAGGATTTTTTTCACGATTTTTTTTAGGATTTTTTTCAGGATTTTTATCAGGATTTTTTTTACGATTTTTTTTAGGATTTTTATCAGGATTTTTTTTTATGATTTTTTTCATGATTTTTTTAAGGATATTTTTCACGATTTTTTTTAGGATTTTTTTAGGATTTTTTTCATGATTTTTTTCATGATTTTTTTCAGGATATTTTTCACGATTTTTTTCAGGATTTTTTTCACGATTTTTATCAGGATTATTTTCATGATTTTTTTATGATTTTTTTCAGGATTTTTTTCATGATTTTTTTCACGATTTTTTTTAAGATTTTTTCAGGATTTTTATCAGGATTTTTTTCAGGATTTTTTTCAGGATTTTTTTCATGATTTTTTTCAGGATTTTTTTCAGGATTTTTTTTCATGATTTTTTTCATAATTTTTTTCAGGATATTTTTTACAATTTTTTTCAGGATTTTTTTCAGGATTTTTTTCATGGTTTTTTTCACGATTTTTTTCACGATTTTTTTCGGGATTTTTTTTACGATTTTTTTCAGGATTTTTATCAGGATTTTTTTCAGGATTTTTTTCATGATTTTTTTTACAATTTTTTTCAGGATTTTTTGCAGGATTTTTTGCAGGATTTTTTTCATGATTTTTTTCAGGATTTTTTTAGGATTTTTCACTGTATTATTTACTACATTTTTCAGTATGTTTTTCTGTAATTTATTCTGCATTTTTTCTGTTTTCTTTTTATTTAATAGTTAGCAATATTTCCCTAATTGTTAATAAAAAATAATAAAAAATTCATGGAAAGAGGATGCAGAATTTTAATAGAAAAGTAAAGAGAAAATGATAAAAGAAATTAAATTATTTTATTTATCCTGCATATTATTTTTTTTTCTAAATTATTTCTGCATTCTTTCCATTTTATAATCAGCAATATTTCTCTAATTAATCATGAAGATTAATAAAAAAAACTTGAGGAAAAAAGAATGGAGAAATTTAATTGAGAAATAAAGGAAAAAATGGTAAAAAATTAAATTTGGTTTATTTTTTTGTATTTTTTTCTTCATTCTTTCCTAGGCTTCTTTCTTTAATGTCGTAATATTTTTCTACATTTTTTAGCTTTTTTTAGCTATTGTTTCAGCATTTTCTTCTAAATATTTATCTAATTTTTATCTAATTTTTATCAGGATTTTAATCACGATTTTTTTCATGATTTTTATCAGGATTTTTTTCAGGATTTTTATCAGGATTTTTTTCATGATTTTTTTATGATTTTTTTCAGGATTTTTTTCATGATTTTTTTCACGATTTTTTTTAGGATTTTTTCAGGATTTTTATCAGGATTTTTTTCAGGATTTTTTTCAGGATGTTTTTCATGATTTTTTTCACGATTTTTTTTCAGGATTTTTTTTATGATTTTTTTCACGATTTTTTTTAGGATTTTTTCAGGATTTTTATCAGGATTTTTTTCAGGATTTTTTTCAGGATTTTTTTCATGATTTTTTTCACGATTTTTTTCACGATTTTTATCAGGATTTTTTTCATGATTTTTTTATGATTTTTTTCAGGATTTTTTTCAGGATTTTTTTCATGATTTTTTTCACGATTTTTTTTAGGATTTTTTCAGGATTTTTATCAGGATTTTTTTCAGGATTTTTTTCAGGATGTTTTTCATGATTTTTTTCACGATTTTTTTCAGGATTTTTTTCATGATTTTTTTCACGATTTTTTTTAGGATTTTTTCAGGATTTTTATCAGGATTTTTTTCATGATTTTTTTCACGATTTTTTTTAGGATTTTTTCAGGATTTTTATCAGGATTTTTTTCAGGATTTTTTTCAGGATTTTTATAAGGATTTTTTTCATGATTTTTTTCAGGATTTTTTTCATGATTTTTTTAATGATTTTTATCAGGATTTTTTTCAGGATTTTTTTCATGATATTTTTCACGATTTTTTTCAGGATTTTTTTCCGGATTTTTTTCAGGATTTTTATCAGGATTTTTTTCAGGATTTTTTTCAGTATGTTTTTCACGATTTTTTTCAGGATTTTTATCAGGATTTTTTTCATGATTTTTTCACGAATTTTTTTAGGATTTTTTTCTGGATTTTTATCAGGATTTTTTTCAGGATTTTTTTCATGATTTTTTTCACCATTTTTTTCAGGATTTTTTTCAAGATTTTTATCAGGATTTTTTTCAGGATTTTTTTCACGATTTTTTTTAGGATTTTTTTCAAGATTTTTATCAGGATTTTTTTTACGATTTTTTTTAGGATTTTTATCAGGATTTTTTTCAGGATTTTTATCAGGATTTTTTTTAGGATTTTTTCAGGATTTTTATCAGGATTTTTTTCAGGATTTTTTTCAGGATGTTTTTCATGATTTTTTTCACGATTTTTTTCAGGATTTTTTTCATGATTTTTTTCACGATTTTTTTTAGGATTTTTTCAGGATTTTTATCAGGATTTTTTTCATGATTTTTTTCACGATTTTTTTTAGGATTTTTTCAGGATTTTTATCAGGATTTTTTTCAGGATTTTTTTCAGGATTTTTATAAGGATTTTTTTCATGATTTTTTTCAGGATTTTTTTTATGATTTTTTTAATGATTTTTATCAGGATTTTTTTCAGGATTTTTTTCATGATATTTTTCACGATTTTTTTCAGGATTTTTTTCCGGATTTTTATCAGGATTTTTATCAGGATTTTTTTCAGGATTTTTTTCAGTATGTTTTTCACGATTTTTTTCAGGATTTTTATCAGGATTTTTTTCATGATTTTTTCACGAATTTTTTTAGGATTTTTTTCTGGATTTTTATCAGGATTTTTTTTCAGGATTTTTTTCATGATTTTTTTCACCATTTTTTTCAGGATTTTTTTCAAGATTTTTATCAGGATTTTTTTCAGGATTTTTTTCACGATTTTTTTTAGGATTTTTTTCAGGATTTTTATCAGGATTTTTTTTACGATTTTTTTTAGGATTTTTATCAGGATTTTTTTCAGGATTTTTATCAGGATTTTTTTTATGATTTTTTTCATGATTTTTTTAAGGATATTTTTCACGATTTTTTTTAGGAATTTTTTAGGATTTTTTTCATGATTTTTTTCATAATTTTTTTCAGGATATTTTTCACGATTTTTTTCAGGATTTTTTTCACGATTTTTATCAGGATTATTTTCATGATTTTTTTATGATTTTTTTCATGATTTTTTTCATAATTTTTTTCATGATTTTTTTCACGATTTTTTTTAGGATTTTTTCAGGATTTTTATCAGGATTTTTTTCAGGATTTTTTTCAGGATGTTTTTCATGATTTTTTTCACGATTTTTTTCAGGATTTTTTTTAGCATTTTTTTCATGATTTTTTTCATGATTTTTTTCAGGATATTTTTCACGATTTTTTTTAGGATTTTTTTCATGATTTTATTTATGATTTTTATCAGGATTTTTTTCAGGATTTTTTTCATGATTTTTTTAAGATTTTGCACTGTATTATTTACTACATTTTTCAGTATCTTTTTCTGTAATTTATTCTGCATTTGTTCTGTTTTCTTTTTATTTAATAGTTAGCTATATTTCCCTAATTGTTAATAAATAATAATAAAAAATTCATGGAAAGAGGATGCAGAATTTTAATAGAAAAGTAAAGAGAAAATGATAAAAGAAATTAAATTATTTTATTTATCCTGCATATTATTTTTTTTTCTAAATTATTTCTGCATTCTTTCCATTTAATAATCAGCAATATTTCTCTAATTAATCATGAAGATTAATAAAAAAAACTTGAGGAAAAAAGAATGGAGAAATTTAATTGAGAAATAAAGGAAAAAATGGTAAAAAATTAAATTTGGTTTATTTTTTTGTATTTTTTTCTTCATTCTTTCCTAGGCTTCTTTCTTTAATGTCGTTATATTTTTCTACATTTTTTAGCTTTTTTTAGCTATTGTTTCAGCATTTTCTTCTAAATATTTATCTAATTTTTATCTAATTTTTATCAGGATTTTAATCACGATTTTTTTCATGATTTTTATCAGGATTTTTTTCAGGATTTTTATCAGGATTTTTTTCATGATTTTTTTATGATTTTTTTCAGGATTTTTTTCATGATTTTTTTCACGATTTTTTTAAGGATTTTTTCAGGATTTTTATCAGGATTTTTTTCAGGATTTTTTTCAGGATGTTTTTCATGATTTTTTTCACGATTTTTTTCAGGATTTTTTTTATGATTTTTTTCACGATTTTTTTTAGGATTTTTTCAGGATTTTTATCAGGATTTTTTTCAGGATTTTTTTCAGGATTTTTTTCATGATTTTTTTCACGATTTTTTTCACGATTTTTATCAGGATTTTTTTCATGATTTTTTTATGATTTTTTTCAGGATTTTTTTCATGATTTTTTTCACGATTTTTTTTAGGATTTTTTCAGGATTTTTATCAGGATTTTTTTCAGGATTTTTTTCAGGATGTTTTTCATGATTTTTTTCACGATTTTTTTCAGGATTTTTTTCATGATTTTTTTCACGATTTTTTTTAGGATTTTTTCAGGATTTTTATCAGGATTTTTTTCACGATTTTTTTTACGATTTTTTTTAGGATTTTTTCAGGATTTTTATCAGGATTTTTTTCAGGATTTTTTTAAGGATTTTTATAAGGATTTTTTTCATGATTTTTTTCAGGATTTTTTTCATGATTTTTTTAATGGTTTTTATCAGGATTTTTTTCAGGATTTTTTTCATGATATTTTTCACGATTTTTTTCAGGATTTTTTTCCGGATTTTTTTCAGGATTTTTATCAGGATTTTTTTCAGGATTTTTTTCAGTATGTTTTTCACGATTTTTTTCAGGATTTTTATCAGGATTTTTTTCATGATTTTTTCACGAATTTTTTTAGGATTTTTTTCTGGATTTTTATCAGGATTTTTTTCAGGATTTTTTTCATGATTTTTTTCACCATTTTTTTCAGGATTTTTTTCAAGATTTTTATCAGGATTTTTTTCAGGATTTTTTTCACAATTTTTTTTAGGATTTTTTTCAGGATTTTTATCAGGATTTTTTTTACGATTTTTTTTAGGATTTTTATCAGGATTTTTTTTATGATTTTTTTCATGATTTTTTTAAGGATATTTTTCACGATTTTTTTTAGGATTTTTTTAGGATTTTTTTCATGATTTTTTTCATGATTTTTTTCAGGATATTTTTCACGATTTTTTTCAGGATTTTTTTCACGATTTTTATCAGGATTATTTTCATGATTTTTTTATGATTTTTTTCAGGATTTTTTTCATGATTTTTTTCACGATTTTTTTTAAGATTTTTTCAGGATTTTTATCAGGATTTTTTTCAGGATTTTTTTCAGGATTTTTTTCATGATTTTTTTCAGGATTTTTTTCAGGATTTTTTTCATGATTTTTTTCATAATTTTTTTCAGGATATTTTTTACAATTTTTTTCAGGATTTTTTTCAGGATTTTTTTCATGGTTTTTTTCACGATTTTTTTCACGATTTTTTTCGGGATTTTTTTTACGATTTTTTTCAGGATTTTTATCAGGATTTTTTTCAGGATTTTTTTCATGATTTTTTTTACAATTTTTTTCAGGATTTTTTGCAGGATTTTTTGCAGGATTTTTTTCATGATTTTTTTCAGGATTTTTTTAGGATTTTTCACTGTATTATTTACTACATTTTTCAGTATGTTTTTCTGTAATTTATTCTGCATTTTTTCTGTTTTCTTTTTATTTAATAGTTAGCAATATTTCCCTAATTGTTAATAAAAAATAATAAAAAATTCATGGAAAGAGGATGCAGAATTTTAATAGAAAAGTAAAGAGAAAATGATAAAAGAAATTAAATTATTTTATTTATCCTGCATATTATTTTTTTTTCTAAATTATTTCTGCATTCTTTCCATTTAATAATCAGCAATATTTCTCTAATTAATCATGAAGATTAATAAAAAAAACTTGAGGAAAAAGAATGGAGAAATTTAATTGAGAAATAAAGGAAAAAATGGTAAAAAATTAAATTTGGTTTATTTTTTTGTATTTTTTTCTTCATTCTTTCCTAGGCTTCTTTCTTTAATGTCGTAATATTTTTCTACATTTTTTAGCTTTTTTTTGCTATTGTTTCAGCATTTTCTTCTAAATATTTATCTAATTTTTATCTAATTTTTATCAGGATTTTAATCACGATTTTTTTCATGATTTTTATCAGGATTTTTTTCAGGATTTTTATCAGGATTTTTTTTATGATTTTTTTATGATTTTTTTCAGGATTTTTTTCATGATTTTTTTCACGATTTTTTTTAGGATTTTTTCAGGATTTTTATCAGGATTTTTTTCAGGATTTTTTTCAGGATGTTTTTCATGATTTTTTTCACGATTTTTTTCAGGATTTTTTTTATGATTTTTTTCACGATTTTTTTTAAGATTTTTTCAGGATTTTTATCAGGATTTTTTTCAGGATTTTTTTCAGGATTTTTTTCATGATTTTTTTCACGATTTTTTTCACGATTTTTATCAGGATTTTTTTCATGATTTTTTTATGATTTTTTTCAGGATTTTTTTCATGATTTTTTTCACGATTTTTTTTAGGATTTTTTCAGGATTTTTATCAGGATTTTTTTCAGGATTTTTTTCAGGATGTTTTTCATGATTTTTTTCACGATTTTTTTCAGGATTTTTTTCATGATTTTTTTTACGATTTTTTTTAGGATTTTTTCAGGATTTTTATCAGGATTTTTTTCATGATTTTTTTCACGATTTTTTTTAGGATTTTTTCAGGATTTTTATCAGGATTTTTTTCAGGATTTTTTTCAGGATTTTTATAAGGATTTTTTTCATGATTTTTTTCAGGATTTTTTTCATGATTTTTTTAATGATTTTTATCAGGATTTTTTTCAGGATTTTTTTCATGATATTTTTCACGATTTTTTTCAGGATTTTTTTCCGGATTTTTTTCAGGATTTTTATCAGGATTTTTTTCAGGATTTTTTTCAGTATGTTTTTCACGATTTTTTTCAGGATTTTTATCAGGATTTTTTTCATGATTTTTTCACGAATTTTTTTAGGATTTTTTTCTGGATTTTTATCAGGATTTTTTTCAGGATTTTTTTCATGATTTTTTTCACCATTTTTTTCAGGATTTTTTTCAAGATTTTTATCAGGATTTTTTTCAGGATTTTTTTCACGATTTTTTTTAGGATTTTTTTCAGGATTTTTATCAGGATTTTTTTTACGATTTTTTTTAGGATTTTTATCAGGATTTTTTTCAGGATTTTTATCAGGATTTTTTTTAGGATTTTTTCAGGATTTTTATCAGGATTTTTTTCAGGATTTTTTTCAGGATGTTTTTCATGATTTTTTTCACGATTTTTTTCAGGATTTTTTTCATGATTTTTTTCACGATTTTTTTTAGGATTTTTTCAGGATTTTTATCAGGATTTTTTTCATGATTTTTTTCACGATTTTTTTTAGGATTTTTTCAGGATTCTTATCAGGATTTTTTTCAGGATTTTTTTCAGGATTTTTATAAGGATTTTTTTCATGATTTTTTTCAGGATTTTTTTTATGATTTTTTTAATGATTTTTATCAGGATTTTTTTCAGGATTTTTTTCATGATATTTTTCACGATTTTTTTCAGGATTTTTTTCCGGATTTTTATCAGGATTTTTATCAGGATTTTTTTCAGGATTTTTTTCAGTATGTTTTTCACGATTTTTTTCAGGATTTTTATCAGGATTTTTTTCATGATTTTTTTCACGAATTTTTTTAGGATTTTTTTCTGGATTTTTATCAGGATTTTTTTCAGGATTTTTTTCATGATTTTTTTCACCATTTTTTTCAGGATTTTTTTCAAGATTTTTATCAGGATTTTTTTCAGGATTTTTTTCACGATTTTTTTTAGGATTTTTTTCAGGATTTTTATCAGGATTTTTTTTACTATTTTTTTTAGGATTTTTATCAGGATTTTTTTCAGGATTTTTATCAGGATTTTTTTTATGATTTTTTTCATGATTTTTTTAAGGATATTTTTCACGATTTTTTTTAGGAATTTTTTAGGATTTTTTTCATGATTTTTTTCATAATTTTTTTCAGGATATTTTTCACGATTTTTTTCAGGATTTTTTTCACGATTTTTATCAGGATTATTTTCATGATTTTTTTATGATTTTTTTCATGATTTTTTTCATAATTTTTTTCATGATTTTTTTCACGATTTTTTTTAGGATTTTTTCAGGATTTTTATCAGGATTTTTTTCAGGATTTTTTTCAGGATGTTTTTCATGATTTTTTTCACGATTTTTTTCAGGATTTTTTTTAGCATTTTTTTCATGATTTTTTTCATGATTTTTTTCAGGATATTTTTCACGATTTTTTTTAGGATTTTTTTCATGATTTTATTTATGATTTTTATCAGGATTTTTTTCAGGATTTTTTTCATGATTTTTTTAGGATTTTGCACTGTATTATTTACTACATTTTTCAGTATCTTTTTCTGTAATTTATTCTGCATTTGTTCTGTTTTCTTTTTATTTAATAGTTAGCTATATTTCCCTAATTGTTAATAAATAATAATAAAAAATTCATGGAAAGAGGATGCAGAATTTTAATAGAAAAGTAAAGAGAAAATGATAAAAGAAATTAAATTATTTTATTTATCCTGCATATTATTTTTTTTTCTAAATTATTTCTGCATTCTTTCCATTTAATAATCAGCAATATTTCTCTAATTAATCATGAAGATTAATAAAAAAAACTTGAGGAAAAAAGAATGGAGAAATTTAATTGAGAAATAAAGGAAAAAATGGTAAAAAATTAAATTTGGTTTATTTTTTTGTATTTTTTTCTTCATTCTTTCCTAGGCTTCTTTCTTTAATGTCGTTATATTTTTCTACATTTTTTAGCTTTTTTTAGCTATTGTTTCAGCATTTTCTTCTAAATATTTATCTAATTTTTATCTAATTTTTATCAGGATTTTAATCACGATTTTTTTCATGATTTTTATCAGGATTTTTTTCAGGATTTTTATCAGGATTTTTTTCATGATTTTTTTATGATTTTTTTCAGGATTTTTTTCATGATTTTTTTCACGATTTTTTTAAGGATTTTTTCAGGATTTTTATCAGGATTTTTTTCAGGATTTTTTTCAGGATGTTTTTCATGATTTTTTTCACGATTTTTTTCAGGATTTTTTTTATGATTTTTTTCACGATTTTTTTTAGGATTTTTTCAGGATTTTTATCAGGATTTTTTTCAGGATTTTTTTCAGGATTTTTTTCATGATTTTTTTCACGATTTTTTTCACGATTTTTATCAGGATTTTTTTCATGATTTTTTTATGATTTTTTTCAGGATTTTTTTCATGATTTTTTTCACGATTTTTTTTAGGATTTTTTCAGGATTTTTATCAGGATTTTTTTCAGGATTTTTTTCAGGATGTTTTTCATGATTTTTTTCACGATTTTTTTCAGGATTTTTTTCATGATTTTTTTCACGATTTTTTTTAGGATTTTTTCAGGATTTTTATCAGGATTTTTTTCATGATTTTTTTCACGATTTTTTTTAGGATTTTTTCAGGATTTTTATCAGGATTTTTTTCAAGATTTTTTTTAGTATGTTTTTCACGATTTTTTTCAGGATTTTTATCAGGATTTTTTTCATGATTTTTTCACGAATTTTTTTAGGATTTTTTTCTGGATTTTTATCAGGATTTTTTTCAGGATTTTTTTCATGATTTTTTTCACCATTTTTTTCAGGATTTTTTTCAAGATTTTTATCAGGATTTTTTTCAGGATTTTTTTCACGATTTTTTTTAGGATTTTTTTCAGGATTTTTATCAGGATTTTTTTTACGATTTTTTTTAGGATTTTTATCAGGATTTTTTTTATGATTTTTTTCATGATTTTTTTAAGGATATTTTTCACGATTTTTTTTAGGATTTTTTTAGGATTTTTTTCATGATTTTTTTCATGATTTTTTTCAGGATATTTTTCACGATTTTTTTCAGGATTTTTTTCACGATTTTTATCAGGATTATTTTCATGATTTTTTTATGATTTTTTTCAGGATTTTTTTCATGATTTTTTTCACGATTTTTTTTAAGATTTTTTCAGGATTTTTATCAGGATTTTTTTCAGGATTTTTTTCAGGATTTTTTTCATGATTTTTTTCAGGATTTTTTTCAGGATTTTTTTCATGATTTTTTTCATAATTTTTTTCAGGATATTTTTTACAATTTTTTTCAGGATTTTTTTCAGGATTTTTTTCATGGTTTTTTTCACGATTTTTTTCACGATTTTTTTCGGGATTTTTTTTACGATTTTTTTCAGGATTTTTATCAGGATTTTTTTCAGGATTTTTTTCATGATTTTTTTTACAATTTTTTTCAGGATTTTTTGCAGGATTTTTTGCAGGATTTTTTTCATGATTTTTTTCAGGATTTTTTTAGGATTTTTCACTGTATTATTTACTACATTTTTCAGTATGTTTTTCTGTAATTTATTCTGCATTTTTTCTGTTTTCTTTTTATTTAATAGTTAGCAATATTTCCCTAATTGTTAATAAAAAATAATAAAAAATTCATGGAAAGAGGATGCAGAATTTTAATAGAAAAGTAAAAAGCAAATGATAAAAGAAATTAAATTATTTTATTTATCCTGCTTATTATTGTTTTTTTTCTAAATTATTTCTGCATTCTTTCCATTTAATAATCAGCAATTTCAATCAGCATTTAATAATCTCTAATTAATCATGACGATTAATAAAAAAACTTGAGGGAAAAAGAATGGAGAAATTTATTGAAAAATAAAGGAAAAAATGGTAAAAAATTAAATTTGGTTTGTTTTTTTGTATTTTTTTCTTCATTTTTTTCTAGGCTTATTTCTGTATTTGTTATATTTTTCTACATTTGTTAGCTTTTTTTAGCTATTGTTTCAGCATTTTCTTCTAGATATTTATCTAATTTTTATCTAATTTTTATCAGGATTTAAATCAGGATTTTTTTCTGCCTTTTTTTCATGATTTTTTTTAGGATTTTTATCAGGATTTTTTTCAGGATTTTATTCAGGATTTTTTTCATGATTTTTTTCAGGATTTTTATCATAATTTTTTTGATGATTTTTTTCAGGATTTTTATTAGGATTTTTATCAGGATTTTATTCAGGATTGTTTTCAGGATTTTTTTAAGGATTTTTTTTATGATTTTTTTCAGGATTTTTATCAGGAATTTTTTTTAATGATTTTTTTAATGATTTTTTTAATGATTTTTTTTACGATTTTTTTCTGAAATTCGTTAATAAATGTAACAGAACATTTTTTTGGAGTAAAATTTGTTCCTTTATTTTTTAAAATTTTTTAAAGTTTTAATTTCATTTTCAGTTAAAATTTGTTATTGACAAATAGAATAAAATATGTAATGTTTCTTTACCAAAAGAAAAGAATGAGTTTCTGAACAATATTTTTATTGAGAAATATAATGTATGCATAAAATGGGTATATTTTCTATTTCTTAATTATAATTTTTTAACAATTAAAATTTTTCTCATATTTTTTATAAATAAGAGGGAGAAAAATTTGCATAGTAATTTAGATCAGTGAAACGAAATTTGTTGTAGAAAAAAGCATATACCTACTAATAAACAAAATTTATTTGTTAATCATAATTTTTGTATATTTTCTAATTTAAAAAATTTTTTTTTTAAGTCATGAAAAAATACCTGCATTTTTTCGATCTGTCAAACAATATTTAAAAAAAACAAAAGCATACACAAAAACTAACTTTAAACTATGGACAGACAGAATGAAAGAATGAAATACGAATATTATTACCTATAGTTAATTCTTTAGGGTCAGGGAAAAAGGCAAAATTTTGTCTGGAAAATTTGATAAAATTTATTTTTTTATAAAAATTGTTTTTGACATAATAGGAAAAAATTTCAATTGTAAGAAATACTTAAAGAAAATAAATAAGAAAATGTTTTAATTGATGTGATTGCTACCTTAGTGTTTGTAGGGGTAAAGGAAAATAGTAATTTTTCTTTTTGTCGCATCAAACTTTTCATCGGCGAACATAATGTAGAGTTTGAAAGGAGTACAAGAGTCTTCCATTTTCAGTGTTCGTGTTCAATTCTTTAGTTTGAAATCTTTGCAGATCCGTTTCAAGTGAAACTAGGTGCGCGCACAGAGAGACACCTTAAATCGAAATGGTAGTTTGCCTGATTTATGATGCCTTTCTTGCAGCAAAAGCGAATTCGAAATTTGTCAAACTTCAACCCTTCATCCTCTTTGATACTCGCAATTCAGAGGCATTAAGTATCTCCCACTCTTATTCTTTCTTAGAAAACCTTTATTTCTAAAAGCTTTCCTTCTTACTCTCTCTCTCTTTCTTTTTTTTCTTTTTCATCACCCTCTTTCACTCTATTTTTTTTATTTTTTTTTGATTGAAGAAAAGAAACTTTAAGAGGGGCCTAAAGAGGACTTTTCTTAAATCTTCGACATGCGGACACTTCTTGTGTCCGGTCTTTTTCGGCGATAAATAACTGCAGTCGCCAGAAAAGCGTCACGAGCAGCAGACCATGAAAACGCCTCTCGTATGAGGGAGTGAGAGTGGGGAAAAAAATTAGAAAGAAAAAAGAAAAAAACATATTCAGCTGATCGTGATACGTTATCGAATTCTTGTCTGTTTTTTTTTATTTTAACAGAGAGGAAACTTTAACTCTAAAGAAAATTTTTAGAACTATGAGAAGTAAAAATTGAAGATAAAAAAAGTTGTCTGCAATATCGTTACAATTACGAAATATAAATAAAAAATGTTTATTCAGAGGAAAGGTGGACAAAATTTTGTGTAAATTTTTTGTTTGAATTCATTATTTTCTGCTTATTTGATAAAAAAAAAATAGTAAAAAAGAAGAAAAAAATAATAAAAACAAATTAACAATTAAAATGTCGAAGAAGAAAAGAAAAATTAAAAAAAATTAGATTTGTCTGACTTAAAATTATCCTTACTACTGAGATTTCTAAATTCATTTAAATGTGTTTTTGATTAAAAATAACAAGGGCTAGTATCAAAACGAATTTGTAAAATTATTACAAGGTATATAGTTTTACTCTAGGTAATAAAAATAGAGTAAAAAAATTTTACCGTCTGACTGAAAACGTCTTTTACTACTGTGAACGCAATTAACAGGAAATTAATCCGTTCTCGTCTGTCCCAAACTTTTCTTTTATTACCAAGTACGCTAATTACAATTAAGAGTTTCGTGTCTGACTGAAAATTACCATTACTACTGTAACAAGGCGAATTGAGAACTATTTTATAATACTGATTGTGAATTACTAAATTTTCGATTGATATTCTAAAAGAAGAAGAGATGTATGTTCTGTCTGAAAACGGATTTTACTGCTGATAATAAATTAAACGGAATTAACGCACTTACATTGTGTCTGAACTTAAATATTCTCTTCTACTAATGAATTAAGAAAATTTGCTTAGAAAAGTTGTTTTACACTCTTACCGAAGTAGTAAAAAATTTAAGTTCATCATCGTCTGACTAAAAGTATTCTTTACTACTGACATTATACAGAGAAAGTTTTAGAGAGAATTCGAAAAAGTTCCTGTTGAATAAGAATAAAAAAACATGCTTACATATTAATTCGTCTGAGTAATTTTGAACAATAATTATTTTGTTTCTCTAAAAAAAGGAGAATTTCTCAGAAAATCGAATACAGAATTCAAAAAAAATTGAGTACAACATAAAATGACAATAAATAACAAAGTCAAATAGAAAATAAAAGCAAAATAAAAATAAAAAACAAAATACAAAAATAAATGAGTAACGTAAAATAAATTAAGAAAGTTGTTTTTATTTTAAATATTGAAAAATAGGGACTTTCACGAAAAATTCCTGTTGTGTCCATGTCGTACTTTAAAAATTATAAATTTAAAAAATTTTATTCAAAAGCATTTTGAAGAATTGAATTTTGGAGAAGCTACAAATGATCGCAGAAATTCAATTATTTTCAAAAGTGATAAAATTCTTTTTAAAAAAGTTCAATTATATTTAAAATTTAAAAAAAATCCTCATCAAAATCACAATATTATCTTTATAAATATAAATAACAAAATTCTTCTCCAAAATTCAATTATTTAAACAAATTTTCCTGATTTCAATGATTCTCAATATCTATTTTAATAAATTTCCTAAAAGAATTCAATTTTTTAATAAAATTTTACTCAAACATTTACAAATTATTTTCATAACTAATAAAAATTGCACAGGAATTTAATTATTAAAAAATTATTGGGAATTTCTTTTCAATAATTCAATTAATTTTATAAATATTAAATAATAAATTTTTTTTATGAATTCAATATTTTTTATGAATAATAAAGTTTTAGGAATTCATTCCTTTTCATAAATAATAAAGCTCATCGCAGAATTTTAATTATTTTTAGTACAATTTTAATCGAATTCCTCGAAAAATGTAATTATTCTTGAAAATTGTATTAAAATTCGTCAAAAGAATTTAATTATTTAAAAATTTGTTGATAAAATTCTTTATAAGAATAAAATGTTAAAAAACATTCACTTATTGAATAAATTATTTACTGTTGTATTTAAATAATTGAATAATTTTGAAAAGGTTTAAAATTAAAATATTTTTGAAAATTAGAATTTTCTATCCTTTTAACTGTCAATTTTGAAAAATTAATTTTATGAAAACAATTTCTAAATTCTTTTTACAGTGTATTTAATTGAAGAATTTTCGAATAGTCGAAATTTCTTAGAGTTGAATTGTTGTGAATAAATAGTTTTTAAAATTCTGAAACAACTTTAAAAAAAATTTTAAATATTTTGATTTAAAGAAGAATTTTAGTTAAAAATTATAGAAAACAGTAATTAAATTGAAATGATAAAAATAATTTTTAAGAAGTTACAGTAACAATATTTTTAATAAGAAAATAATGATAATACTTTTATAAGTTTTTTAACTTCAAATATGTTTGAATTTGACATTTTTAAAAATCTTAATTCCTGTGGAAAAATAATAATAATAAAATATTTATTTAAGAAAGAAGTTATTGATGTTTTTGAATAATTTTACAATTTAAGAAATTTGTAAATAAATGTAACAGAACATTTTTTTAAGTGAATTTTTTTCTTTTATTTTCAAAAAATTAATAAATTTTCAATTTCATTTTCAATTAAAATTTGCAATTGACAAATAGAATTTATAAACATTTTTTTCCTTTATTTTTAAAAAACTTTAAGAATTAAGATCAGTCAAATAAAAATAAATAAATAACGAAAGGTTTCTTTTTATAAACCTGCTTATCGAAATAAATAAATAAAAACAGCGTAAAGTAAAAACAAGGTAAAATAAAAAATGAAAAAATACCGCAAGATAAAAAGTGAAAGAAATAAAGTAAACTATAAAAATAAATAATGTAAAGTAAATGTAAATAAATAACGGAAGGGCTCATTTTATGGAAAAAAAACCACTAAAGAAATAAGCCAGAAAAAAAATTAAGTACGAGAAAAATAAAGTTAAACACAAATAAACGAAAATAAAAAATGAATAAAATAAAATAAAAAAAGCACATTCCCTGAAATAAAAAATGGCGAATAAATAAATTAAATTCCAATAAAATCGAATGAAATATGTTACGTGAATAAAATTCACTTTATCGAAAGTGTTTACTAAAATATCGATTTCGTTTAAAATGAGTATTATTATTATTATTATTATTATTATTATTATTATTATTATATAGTGGCATTTATTAAGTAAATTTGAACGACATGAGCGAGGAGGGATACTAGTAATATATGTCATTTTATAGTGATCAGTAAACGTAGAAGTTATGTTCAAAACCTTTTATATATATGTGTATAAATTCCATACAAACGAATAGTGTGATATTCTATATTTGACTCTGCTCTTTCCCGTATATATTAGCAATATATATTCGCTCATTTTCTGTCTATTGATGCCATCTGTTTCAGGCCGCCTATGATCTCATGCATAAATTCACAACTTTTTTACGTCACGACATAAAACGTGCGCATTTTTTCGAGTGTTCACTAAAGGGAACACATTGTTCTTTCCAATTTTTTAAAAATAAAGAAAAAAATGTTTATAAATTATATTTGTCAATTAGAAAATTTATTTAAAAATAAAACAAAGAATTTTTAAATTTTTAGAAAAGAAAGAAAAAATTTTATTAAAAAGAATCTTCTATTAAATTTATATTTACGAATATCTATTTAATTGTAAAATTATTCGAAAACAATAATTTCTTTTTTAAATATTTTAAATATTTAATTATTATTATTTTTCCATCCATTCCATAGGATTTTAAGATTTTCAAAAATTTCAAATTTAAACCTTTTTGAAATTAATTAAATTTAAAAATATTGTTATAATAATAATAATAATATAATATATTTATTCTGCTCTATAAAATATTACATTTTGTAGCAGAAGAATTCCGTTTACAATATATTTGATAATATCAGCCTTTAGATTTTTTCCATACTACTCATTCAACATGAACGCACGCAACAACAAACTATTTATTATATAAAAACAAATCTTTTTAATACTCTCTTCATCGGGTGCATTACACATCTGAGTCATCGCTTCACTGCATTCATCACTCAATTCCAATTTTGCCAAATAAAAATTTCTGTAATTACTATATATTGGACAATCGAACAAAAAATGATACAGTGTTTCCCTTTCTTTTAAATTGCAAACCATACAAATTGATTCCTGATCCCAGCTGTACAAATTACCCTTATATGAAAATCTAAAATAATGTTTATTTGCTAGTCTTAGTTGTATAAAAATTTTTGTTAAATAAAAATTACGTCGTCTTAATAAGTAAATGGCAGTTTTATCTTCAAGCGATCTTAATATATTTTGCATTCTCGAACCAGAGAATTCAAATTTTAAAATATCTGAAAATTTTAGATATCTTTCATACCGATTTAATGCCAAATCTAAATTTTTCAACCACTCTTCTGGAGAAAGAGTCGTCCATAGTCCTGACAAATTAATCTTACTTAAAAGTGCGTCAAATTGTGCAGCCCAATTATATTGAAGTACAACTTCAAAACGTTGCATAAGTTCAACTTGACGCTTAAGACAAATCTTCGGCATTCTAGAATCCTCCATCTTCAGTATTTTTATTACAAAAAGGTAAGCCGCCTTAAAAATTTTAATTTCCAAGCTAATTAGTCCTAGTTTTAGTCGAAGAGCAGCATTAAATGTACATTTTGGAAGGGATAATAACTTTTTGAAATGTGTAGTATGTAACTTCTTGAAAATTGTTTTCATATTCTATATTATTATCTAAAATTTAAACTAAAATTTATTTTCAAATCAATTTTTATTAGAAAATTCTACGAGAATTCAATTATTTAAATACAATAGTAAATTATTTATTGAATAATTGAATGTTTTTTAAAATTTAATTCTTATAAAGAATTTTATTAACAAATTTTCTAAATAATTGAAGTCTTTTGACGAATTTTAATAAAATTGTTTAGAATATTTACATTTTTCAAGAAATTCGATTAAAATTGTATTAAAAATTATTGAAATTTTTCAACGCTTTTAATTCTTTTAATATTCAATTATTATTAAAAAATTTAAATAAAAATTTATTATACAATCACGTTTTACTAGAAAATTCTACAAGAATTCAACTATTTAAATACAAAAATAAATAATTTATTGAACAATTAAATGTTACTTAATATCAAGAATTTTATTATTTATAAAAATAATGGAATTTTAGTAAAAAATTTTTTATTTATGAAAAAAATTAAATGTTTGCTTACAATTTTATTAAAATTGTTTTTAAATAATCGAATTCTTTTAGGTATTTTTATTAAAATAGTAGATACTGAAAATCATTGAAATGAGGAAAATTTTTGAAAATAATTGAAATTTTGACACGAATTTTATTAAAATTTTTGAAAATAATTGAATTTTTAAGAAGAGTTTTTTAATTCATAAAGATAATAATTGGTATTTTGTCGAGATATTTTTGTAAATTTTGAACATAATTGAATTTTGTGATAAGAATTTTATTACTTTTGAAAATAATTTCATTTCTGCAATCATTTTTGTAACTTCTTCAAAACTCAATTTTTTTTAGTGTTTTTTACTAAAATTCTTTTGTAAATCCATTATTTTTAACTATTAATTAAATATATATATGTTGACAAATTTAACTAAATTGAGAAGATTTTAAATTATTAAATTTTTTCAAAAATCTAAGTTCATTAAAATTTCTAATTAAATTCATTCAACATTGAAATTCTATTAAATTTCAAATTGAAACCGTTTGAAGTTTATTTATTTATAAAAATTGTAAACGCAATTTTTTTTTTAATTGAATTAATTTTGAAATATTTATGATAAATTATTCATTAAATAATTTTTGTCAGAAATTAAAAAAATTGAAGGTTTTATATTAGAATTCATGGTAACTTTATAGTTTATGAGTCAAACAAAAAAAACACAATAATCGTCGTAGTTAGTAAATGTAAATGGTAATTATAGTTAATAGAATATGTACATAACGTTCTGAACGTTTAGATAAATGAATTTTTTCGTTACTATTTTTGCAGTTCGAATTTTGTAACAAAATGTCAATTTAAACATTAAAAAATTAATTATTTACTTAATAAATGTTAAATTTATTTTTATTTCTTATTAAGATACAAGAATAGTAGAAAATATTAAAATAGAAAAATTTTTCATCATTTGAACGTTCGAAACTTTAGGAACATAATTGAAAAAAAAATAAAATACAAAAAAATACAATAATTATCAATTAATAAATTAATAAAAAATTAATTAATTAATTTAATTTTTATTAATTATCAATTATAATATTAGTAGTAAAATCAGTTTTATTGAGACAAAATGTTTGAATTTAACTTTTGTCTTTAATGTCAGTAGTAAATGACAATTTTGTATTAGACAGAACAATTGATATGTTTTTAATTGTAATATTAATTGTAAAATGGGTTCTTATTAAGTAAAATCTACTTTCTTTTGTTAATCTCAAGTGTTAGTGAAAGATTCTACTATAGTCTGAAAAAACCAGGAAAAAACAAAATTTTATTTTTATTGCATTATTAGTAGTTGTATAAATCGATTTTCATGATAGTGCCCTATAATTTTTCTATTTTCAGTAGTGAAAGTAAATTATAATCCGACATAATGAACATTATTTAATAATAACATTAAACATAACAACTTTAAGTAGTTAGGGTCGATTATAGTCAGACAAAAAAAAACTGCAATAATATAGTTGAATTCGAATACCAGTAGAAACATACCTTTTTAGTCAGACAAAAAAAATATTTAAAAAACCCTTTTTTATGACATATTTTAAGTGCGTCGTTAAATTTTAGTCACACACTAAGTATTTATAATTTTGGTAGTTATTCAGTAGTAAAGGTGATTTACAGTCAGACATGTCTAAAATGTGTAAAAAATGAGATTTACGATATAATAACAAAAGACTATTTAAACATGAAACTTTACGTATATATCTATATATATATAAATTTCTCGCAAAATTTACGACATTTAAACATGTGTATACGTGTATATATTACATCCGTTAAAATGAAAACAGTTTTTGAAATGAAACTTTACTCTTTAATAAAAGTTATCAGGCAATAACTAAATTAGATATGATATGTTCCACGCAGAGTATACATATAACAACTTTACAAAACTGAGTACAAACAGTAGAGTAGAGTTGAACTGGGTATCATGAAAGCAAGTAGTAACAGCTTGTGTGTGGCCAGACCGCAGCGAGCACACGAAACCTCCATCAGTACAACAGGTGTTTTTATAGTTTTTCGAGAATTAATGAAAACTCAATTGAAAATCATTTCTCTTTTTTTTTTTGTTCCGTTATGTGTGCTTTTTTCAAGAATAGAAAATTGAAACAATGCTAAACAATTCTAAAAAAGAATAATCAAAAATTAAATTAAAAATTTTAATTATAATTTGATTTTTTGAGCTCTTTATTTGTTTTATTTTGAAATAAAATTTTAGTCAAGAAAAAAAAGTTTATAAAGAACACTAATTCAAAAAATATGAAAACACAAAAAAATTTAGTCTGTCTGATATTGTCCTATACTACTGACATAAAAAATAAACGAAGAAAAATTTTTGTGTCTAACTGAAATTGTATATTTCACTACTGATAAAAAAATCATATTGCAAAGTTTTCTTTACGTTTAAAAATTCACTGTCTGATTAAAAATCATTTTTACTACTGTGATATATCAAGATCATGAGTCAATTTAAATTAAATTTTTAAATATCTCCGATTTTCATGAAAATTTTATTTTTAGACAGTAATTAAAATGAGAAATAAATCAAAAAAGTCCATAAGGCTATTTTTTTTAATCGGCAAATATGTAAGAAGTAATTTCAATTAGATAAAACCAATAGTTTTAATAAAATTGAAACACGTCTTTTTTACAAATAGAAAAAATGTATTTGTCAGTATTCGTAATTTAGTTTTGTTTTTGATGGCTCTGAGTAAACAATCGTATTGATTTAAACAATTTTTTTATTAAAAAAAAATTCTAAAATGTATAAAAAAAATTTTTTAGTTTCATCAATAGAGAATATTTTTTTATCACAAAAAAATAACATAGGAAAAATTGACGTCTGCCAATAACGAAAATTTTGATGGATTAACATTTCATTGGTTCTTTTCCTTAAAATATAGATTTGCTGATTTATCAATATTGAATTTTATTGTTTTATAATTCATAGATTGATAGTTAGATATAAATAAACGAATTGTTATAAAGCCGTCAGTGACAAGTTATTTATACCTGCAGATAATTTGCAAATTTTATCTTTATATTATTTATAATATAATGTTGAGTTGACAGTACCAACCAAAAAAAACAAAAAATATTTTTTTAAATTTAATTTTTTTGAAAAATAAAATTTATTATATAATTCTTATAAATTTATCATTTATAGAGTAAACGAAAAGAAATATATTCTGTCAGAAAATAAAATTGATGCGTTTTTTCTAATTTAGACGATTTTTGGTGCAAAATAAAACTCTTGTATATTAAAAAAAATTTTATCGATAGTGCTATAAATAGTTTTTTGATGTTTTTTTCGAAAATCGTCAGGAGCCAAAAAATACAGCAGAAAATGAAAAAGTAAATTTTTTGTAATATATTTTTCTGTTAAAATAAATGTGCAATGATTCGCATTTAGACATCTGTTTTTATTTTGAAAAAACTGAATTTAATAAAAATATCTGTTTTTAAAATTTTTAAAGTTTTATAAGTATTAAAAATTATAAGATTTTCAAAGAATTTAATTTGAAACGTTTTCAAAATTCAATTATTTCTTAAAATTCAAGCTATAATGCTTTTAATATTCAAATATTATTTGAATATTTGAATAATTTGAATAATAATTAAAATTTTAAATTTGAACTAAAATTTATTTTTAAATTAATTTTTATTAGAAAATTCTACAAGAATTTAATTATTTAAATGCAAAAATAAATAATTTATTGAATAATTAAATATTTCTTAAAATTTAATTCTCATAAAGAATTTTATCATAACATTTTTAAGTAGGTAATTAATTTTTTTTTGGCGATTTTTAATAAAATTGTTAAGAACAATTACATTTTTCGAGGAAATTAATTAAAATTGTATTAAAAATAATTGAAATTCTACGATGAGTTTTATTTATGAAAATAATTGAATTCCTAAAAAGAATTTTATTATTTATAAAAATAATTCAATCCTTGTAAAAATTTTCTTTATTTATTGAAAATAATTAAATTATTGCGAAGATATTTATAAAAAATTTGAAAATATTAGAATTCATATGAAATTGAGGAAAATTTTTGATAATAATTGAAATGACAAAAATTGAAAAAAATAGAATTTTGACAAGAATTTTATTAAAGATTTTAAAAATAATTGAATTTTGCAAAGGAATTTGATTACTTATGAAAATAATTGAATTCCTAAAAAGAATTTGATTATTTATGAAAATAATTCAATCCTTGTAAAAAATTTCTTTATGTATTGAATATAATTAAATTATTCAGAAGATATTTATAAAAAATTTGTAAATAATAGAATTCATATGAAATTGAGGAAAATTTTTGATAATTGAAATTTTGACAAAAATTTTGTTAAAAACTTTTAAAAACTGAATTTTGCCAAGAATTTTATTAAAAATTTAGAAAATAATTGAATTTTGGAAAAGAATTTGATTACTTTTGATAATAATTGAATTTAAGCAATCATTTATAATTTTTCGAAAATTTAATTCTTTTTTAGTGCTTTTAAGTAAAATTCGAAATTAATTTTAAAAAATTAAAACTATTGTGAATTTGGTAAAATTAAATTGAAATAAATTTTCTATTTTGAAGAATTTTATATTTTTACTTAAAAAAATTTTTTTTTTCTCATTTAATTCTATTTTTGAAGAATTCTAAATTAAAATTTGATAAATAATTGAATTTTATAAAAATTTAGAATTGAAGCTAATACCAGATTGAGATAAAAAATAATTTTCTTTTTGGAAATGAGGAAAATTCAGAATAAAATTTTTGTAATAACAATGAATAAAATAAGTTCCCTTTCTTGCACATTGAATCGTCTAAAATTAGTATTTTTAGTTGTAAAATTCAATTTTTTGATAACTACTTTTTTATTACTTCTTTTCAGTCTTAAAGCTACTTTTTTGAAAATTAATTAACGAGCGAGAAACGTGCTTAGTAAAGTCTTCTCTTTTTCGTATTTGTTTCATTCCAGTTTCGTCTGGAATCAAAATTCCTCTTTGAAAAATTGGTGCTAGCTGAAAATTTTATTTAAATTATCTCTGAAGTACCGCGTGTAGAACAAGAGGAGAAAAATTAAAAACATTTTTAAATAGCATTAAATACTGAATTTTTTAATTTTTTTACAAAATGCGAATTTCTCTTAATTTTCAGAAATACTCTCGCATAATTTTCCGTTTAGTTATAAAATACCAATGTATATTTGTATTATTGAAGATAATTAACCAGCGGAATAATTTGAATTTTCCATAATAGAAGCGGAAAATGTATTCGCAGGAGGAAACAATAGTAAAGTTTAATGGATATGGAATGTTATGTTTGGATTGGTGATTCTGATCGATTCAATAAAATTAGAAATTCAGTAGCTAGATGACTTAGGATAGATGTATGTTAATCATATAGTGAATGTTAAGGTTTAGTGCCTCAGGGAGTGTTATATTATATATACATATGGACGCTCTCTTTCTCTCTTTCTCTCTCTCTCCTCACTCTTTCATATTGCATTGCCAACACCAGTATTAGCATGCATCGCACGGAGAAGTTCGGAACAATAATGAACAAAAGAGGAAGTTACACGCGGCACCGACGAGATGTGCATTTCACGCTCCGCTGTCTGCGGTGGCATTTATCTTGAAAATTTTTCTGAATAGCTATTCTCAAAACTTTTTGCGGTCTAATTTTCTAAATGGCAATATTTAATAAAATTTACCTGGCCAATTAATCTTCTACTTGTTTTATTTATTTATTTCTTCACTTTTATTTCAATGCTTTTGTATCCTACAATAGTTTTCATTTTTTTTTGTAATAAACATATATTGGTAATACAAACGGTTTTTTGTATTATTAATCTCAGTAGTATAAGGAGAGAGAGACAATTTTTTTCTTTTTTTAATTTTAATTTTAATTTAATTTTTAATTTAATTTTAATTTTAATTTTAATTTAATTTTTAATTAATTTTAATTTTAATTTTAATTTTAATTTTAATTTTAATTTAATTTAATTTAATTTTAATTTTAATTTTAATTTTAATTTTAATTTTAATTTAATTTAATTTTTAATTTAATTTTAATTTTAATTTTAATTTTAATTTAATTTAATTTTTAATTTAATTTTGTTTTTTTTTAATTTAGTGTTAGTCATTTAATATAGTACTAGCAACGATTCGCGCTCACGCGCACGCCTGACTACTCACTCACTTTTAAAAATAAAATTAGCAATTTTAAAAATAATAGAAACATACAAATTTTTCATTCAAATTCTTTTTTATAAAAATAAAATATATCATATATTCTGACAGAGAAATTAGGAAAAAGTCAGGAAATTTTATTAAAAGTACTGAAAAAAATTAAATTTTTAGAATCATAAAAAAATTCTGAATTTTTGTGTCTTTTGCTTAATTCATAAATTATAAAATTACCACAAATTCTAATACAAAACCTTCAATTTTTTCAATTTCTGACAAAAATTTCTTTTTAAATAACTTAAATCTTGAACAACTATCATAAAATAAATAAATTATTTAATGAATAATTTTACTTAAATATTTCAAAATTAATTAAATTTTAATACAGTTGCGTAAACAATTTTAATAAATAGATAAATTTCAAACGGATTCCATTTGAAATTTTATAAAATTTCAATGTTGAATGAATTTAATTAGAAATTTTAAAGAACTTAGATTTTTGAAAAAATTTAATAATTCAAAATCTTCTAAAATTAGTTAAATTTGTTAACCCTGACATATATATTTAATTAATTATTAAAAATTAATTGATTTGTAAAAGAATTTTAGTTAAAAACACTAAAAAATAATTGAATTTTGAAAAAGTTACAAATGATTGAAGAAATTCAATTATTTTCAAAAGTAATAAAATTCTTATCACAAAATTCAATTATGTTCAAAATTTACAAAAAATTTTCGATAAAATCCCAATTATTATTATAAATAAAAAAATTCTTCTTTAAAATTCAATTATTTTCAAAAATTTTCCTCATTTCAATGATTTTCAATATCTACTATTTTAATAATATTACCCAAAAGAATTCAATTATTTAAAAACAATTTTAATAAAATTTTAGGCAAACATTTAATTATTTTCATAAATAATAAAAATTTCACAGGAATTCAAATATTTATACAAATTTTTTATAAATTTCTTTTTAATAATTCAATTATTTACAGGCATAGTAAAACTCATCGCAGAATTTCAATTATTTTTAATACAAATTTAATCAAATTCTTTAAAAAATGTAACCATTAAAATTTTTTATTAAAATTCGTCAAAAGAATTATATTATTTTAAAATTTTGTTAATAAAGTTCTTTATAAGAATTAAATTTTAAAAAACATTCAATTATTTAATAAAAAATTTACTTTTCTATTTAAATAATTGAATTCTCGTAGAATTTTCTAATAAAAATTGATTTGAAAATGAATTTTATAGTTTAAATTTTAGATAATAATCAGTTTGTGAACAATATTGTTATTGTTATCATGAAAAAATACCTTCATATTTTCGATTTGTGAAACAATATATTTTTAATTTAGAAAAAGAACAAAATCATTGAAAACTAACTTCAAACTGCGGACAGAATGAATGAAAGAATACGGAGATTAATATATAGTTAATAATTAATTAGTCAGACAGAGGATTTTTCGAAAATGTACTGTAAGTAGTATTGGCAAATTTTTGTCAGACAATTATTTCTTTTAGTAGTTTAAGTATAAGTAGTATAAAATTGTTTTTTCAGACAAATATTTAAAAAAAATTTTTAGTGTAAGTAGTTAAAAATAGTATTTATCAGACACACTTTTATTGTAATTTTATTATAAGTAGTATAAGCAAATTTATGTCAGGCAATTCTTTATTAGTAATTTTAGATTAAGTAGAATAACAAAGTATTAGTCAGACAAATGTTATTTTAATTTATTATTATTTTTTTTAATATTATTTATTTATTTTTATTTTTTATTTCTTTAACTCTGAATTCAGTAGTATTCAGTAAATTTTTTAAAACTAAAAAAATTTTAAATTCTATAAATTTTTAATAAATAAAAAAATTCTAAATTCTATAAATTTTTAATTCATAAAAATTTTTAATACTATAAATTTTTTGTTATATAATAATTTCAAAAAAATAGAAAGTCTTAGACTTTTTCAAAAAACATAAACATTAAAATGAAGGTTACGAAAAAAATTAATTCAATTATCATAAGGAATAAAAATACGTTTTCAATTTTTTTGTTTTTTTACACTTTTATTCTTAAATGACCTTCTCAAGTAGTGAAATTGACTAGTTTTAGTGCAAAGTGCAAGATTTCCGGCGCGTTACCAAGGAAACGCTTTTCCTCCAATCTACTCCTAATGGCTGCTCACCTGATACTCTATTTTGTGTATAGTCCTGAGAAGATAATGGACTAATGGACAAAAAAAAGAAGGGAAGATAAAATTTCCTTCGAATTACAAAAAGATCATTTACTCCCTGAAGTCTTCTCATTCTCAAGTCATTTGTAATTAGTTACAACCTGTATACGTAATTAACAAAATTAACCGTTTTTTCAAAATCACATATTAATTTTAAATAATCTAAAATATGTTAATTTTACTTTCAGTTTTATATATATAGACAGTTAAATTTACTTCCAAGAAGTTTTGAGGTAGATAAATGTCTTGAAAAAAAAATCTCACACCAAATCCCTTTGGGGGTTGACGAGTTTCTCATACATTATTCAAATCGTATTAAGAGAAGACTAGAAAATAATAGTATATAATACCAGTATCCCTCAGCGAAAAAAAAACCCAAGACTGTTAAAATGAAGAAATTTCCCCTTATTTTATTTTCTACACATAAAGTTAGATGTTCTAAAAAAACTGTCAACTGCAATCGTGAAAAAATAAAATCACATTAATATTAAAATCTCTTTATTCCATTTTTTTTCTGTTGCTATCGAATCAGATTTTATTTTCTATTTTAGATAAAAAACCTGATTGATCACGAAAAAAAGCATAGCTTTTATGATAAATAAAAAAATTCAATTTAACTTTACGGTGAAAAAAAGTTGTAAATGACAGAATTTTTACTTTTCAAAACGGGAATATATTTCTGTTTTGTTCTTTTTTTTATTATTATCCTTTTTTATTTTCAATCTTTAAGTTTTAAGGGACGAAAAAAAATTTTATTTAATATATTATTATTTTATAATTTAAATTTTATTTATTTTTTCTATTTATAATAATTCTTAGAATAAAAAATAATTTTATCTTAAGAAAAAAGTTTTTTTTTTTAATTTTATGCAATTTATAAAGTTTTTTATAAAACTCTGCGATCTCATTTTATGAAAGTTTTCGATTTTCTTTTTCTAAACTTATCTCATTTATAAAATTTTTTAAACTTATCAATTTACTTTAATTTAAGGACATAAACAAGGCATGAAAATAGGGGGAAAAAGTTAAAGAAAATTTTTTACTTCTAAAAATTTAATAAAAAATTATTATTTTTATAATTTTTCTTTTAAAATTTTTTTACTTTAAGTGTAGAAAATTTTTCTTAGCTTATTTTATTACTTCTATTAGAAGAATAAATAAATAAGAAAAAGGGAATTTATTTCTTCAAATATTTACAATAAACTAAGAAAAAAAATTACCTGTCTATTGTCAAATAAATATTTACTCGACTTTAATTGTTTCTATTTAAATCATACAAATGGTATTTTAGGTATTTTTAGTATTTGATCTATTTAGAATTTGAAAAAAATGCCGTTTAATTAAATTGAAAAAATTATATAATACAAATAAAAAAAAATTATTTTATAGTAGACAAGTAATCGTTTATTTGAATTAAATCATTATCTTTTTAGTGCATTAGTAAATTTTTTATTGTTTTTAAAATAAATTTCTATATTTCCAAATGTTTTTAGTACATATTAATTTATGTTGATTTGAAAAATCTTCTTATTAAAATTTTCAAAATATTAAACAAATAATAAGCGAAAATTGAACCCCTTGATGCAAGAACCAGACATAGACCATTGAAATTAAATGGGCTGCGTCTGGTTCTTGCATCAAGGGGTATTATTATTATTATTATTATTAATATTATTATTATTATTATTATTATTATTATTATTATTATTATAATAATGTAATAATAATAATAATTATTTTTATTATAATAATGTAATAATAATAATTATTATTATTATTAATATTATTAATAATTCAAATAAATATTAATATTTGACACTAAGTTTGTTTTAAGTTTTTTTTACAGATAGAAAAACGAATGTCAAAAAGTGTAATGATAACAGTAATGTGAGCTTTAAAAAACAAAAACAAATTAAAAGCAATTAATTTTTTTCCTTTTTGTGTAAATGTTCTCTTTTAGAAAAAAAAGAGGTTGACCACGTAAAAGTAGAAAATTTACTACTTATACGAGAGACCTAATGTAACTTCGGGAACATGAAAAAATCCTATTAAAAGCTCTCTCAGAACACTTTAATATCGCTGTTAATTTTTTCTTTTTAGTTTTTTTTTTTTTTTTAATTTTATGCTACGTTAAAATGCTTTTTACTTTGAAACGAATATCCGTAGTTATTATTTCGTTATAGAATCATTGAGACAGGAAGTTTTTAAAATGAACACACATTTTTCCAACAATACAATCCTATATACTACTTGATTGGGAGAAAAAAAATTTTTTTTTTTATTTTTTGTTAATATCCGGCACAAGATGAGTTTTGCTCTGGGAATCTTGTGTGGATAATCTGAAAACTGAGAGAGAAAGAGAGGGATAGAGAGAGAGAAAGAATGGACAGAGAATGAAATGGAGCATGAGTTGAATATTGCGCTAGTTAAAAAACAAAAAAAAAATTATTCGAAATTTGATCAATTTTTCTTTCATTGCTTGACTTATACTTTTTTATGCTACTGATAGGATGATTGTAAAAATAGAAATTATTTTTCTGACTAATACGTTCTTTTACTACTTGTACTAAATAAAAACTAATAGAAACGTATGTCTTTTTTTTCGTTAAATTATGCAGAGCTCGGATCGTCTTTAAGACTCAAAAAAAGTCGCTTTAGTCGCATAAATTTTTAACAAAAGTCACGAAAAGTCGCATAAAATTTCCGTAAAAGTCGGAAAAAAGTCGCATGAAATCTTAGAAAAAACGACAAAAGGAAAACACGAAATTGACAAAATTGTAAAAAAAATCACATTTCTCAACAACAGATACATTAATATCGAACAATCCGGAATAAAATTTAAAAAAATTTAAATTAAATTCATAGCAAAATTTTAATTAGGTTTTTAACATTTTTTAAAAAAATTATCTTTAAAATGTCAATTATTTTTATAAATAATAAAATTCTTCTCCGAAATTCAATTATTTAAAAAAAAATTTAATAAAATTGTTCTCCGAAATTCAATTATTTGAAAAAAATTTTAATAAAATTCTTCACAGAAATTCAATTATATTAAAAATTTTTTTTTTTTCGTCAAAACTTTATATATAATAAAATTCATCATGAAAATTTAATTATTTTCAAAAGTTCTGATAAAATTCTTTGCAAAATTCAATTATTTTCAAAAGTAAGAAAATTCTTTGCATAAATTCAATTATTTTCAAAATTTTTTTTTAAATTCTTCTCAAAATTTCAATTATTTTTATAAATATCAAAATTTTGCAAAATTCAATTACTTTTAAACATTTTAAAAAAATCTGTTCAAAATTTCAATTATCTTTATAAATAATAAAATTCATCTTAGAAATTCAATTATTTTCAATTTCTTTTAATTTTCTCATCAAAATTTTAATTATCTTCATAAATAATAAAATTCATACTGGAAATTTAATTATTTTCAAAAGTTCTGATAAAATTCTTTGCAAAATTCAATTATTTTCAAAAGTAAGAAAATTTTATTTGCATAAATTCAATTATTTTCAAAATTTTTTTTATATTCTTCTCAAAATTTCAATTATTTTTATAAATATCAAAATTCTGCAAAATTCAATTACTTTTAAACATTTTAAAAAAATCTGTTCAAAATTTCAATTATCTTTATAAATAATAAAATTCATCTTAGAAATTCAATTATTTTCAATTTCTTTTAATTTTCTCATCAAAATTTTAATTATCTTCATAAATAATAAAATTCATACAGCAAATATTTAATTATTTTCAAAAGTTCTGATAAAATTCTTTGCAAAATTCAATTATTTTCAAGAGTAAGAATATTCTTTGCAGAAATTAAATTATTTTCAAAATTTTTTTTTAAATTCTTCTCAAAATTTCAATTATTTTTATAAATGTCATAATTCTTCTGTAAAATTCAATTAGTTTTAAACATTTTTAAAAAAATCTGTTCAAAATTTCAACTATCTTTATAAATAATAAAATTCTTCTCTGAAATACAATTATTTGCAAAAATTTTAATAAAATTCTTGTCGAAATTTCAATTATCTTTATAAATAATTAAATTCATCCTAGAAGTTCAATTATTTTCAATTTTTTTAAAATTTCTTGTTAAAATTTTAATTATCTTCATGAGTAATAAACTTCATACTGGAAATTTAATTATTTTCAATTTTTATTAAATTTATCTTTAAAATTTTAATTATTTTTATAAGTAATAAAATTCATCCTAGAAATTCTATTATTTTCAATTTTTTTTTAAGTTTCTTGTCAAAATTTTAATTATCTTCATAAATAATAAAATCCCTACTGGAAATTTAATTATTTTCAAAAGTTCTGATAAAATTCTTTGCAAAATTCAATTATTTTCAAAAGTAAGAAAATTCTTGGCAGAAATTAAATTACTTTCAAAACTTTTTTTTAAAGTCTTCTCAAAATTTCAATTATTTTTATTAATATTAAAATTCTTCTGCAAAATTCATTTACTTACTAATATTTTATAAATTTATTCCCAATAATTCAATTATTTTCATAAAAAATAATTAAAAAAATTTTTTTTTATAAAGTTTTTAATATAAAATAATGATTTTATCACTCGGTCATTTTGAAATATTATAAAACATGAAGAGATCGATTGCTCCGAGTCGAAGACTCGGAGTGATCGATTTCTTCATGTTTTATAACAATTTTTTATAAGTTGTTTAATTTCAAAAAGGTTTGAATTTGAATCTTTTGATGAATTTGAATAAGAAATTTGTAAATAAATGTAACCGGACATTTTTTTACTTAAACTTTTTCCTTTAAATTTAAAAAATTTTTTTAATTTCAGTCGCATTTTACTAAAAAAATCTTGAAAAAGTCGATTAGTCGCATTTTTTTACAAAAAAGTCGAAAAAAACTCACATTTCCTTAGAAAAGTCGAAAAAAGTCGAAAAAGTCGCACAATCCGAGCCCTGATTATGGACACTATCGTTAATAGAATGAAAAACATTGAGTCTGACTAAAAACGTATTTTACTACTTACACAAACATTACTAAAAAATTGTCTGACATAAATTTGTCAGACTAAAACTTTTTTATACTACTGAATTATAACTTCTTTATACTACTAACTTCAGAGACTAATACTTTCTTTCACTACTTACATTAACATTTAAAATTGACTGAAAATTGAATAAAAAAAAATTTAGCTGTCAAAAATTTTATTTATTATACTACAGTCAGTAATATTACATTAATAAATTGTTCTGACAAGTACAATTTTATACTACTTACACGAAAATTACTAAAAAAAAAATTTGTCTGACAATAAATTTCCTTATACTACTTACAATTCAGTCACAAAAACATTTTATCTGACAAATACTATTTTTAACTACTTAAACTAATAAAAATAAAAAAGAATATTTTCCTGAAAATATATTTGTCTACATTTTGTCATTTGCTTAGAATTTATATTTATTTTTTGAAATCCAATGTAGTTAAATAAATAGAGTTCTTCTACTTAAAAAAAAATCGTTTTCTATAGTTCTTCTTATCTATCGTGATGATCTACATAAAAGTTCCAACTCGTAGGTTTTCTCTCAATGGTAATAAAAGTCGTAGCAAACTTTATGGCTGGTTGCCGAAATCACTTAGTCGAGACCGTATTATTGACCTTCACATTACTTAACTGTTTCATGTTCTCATATAATTACTTAATTTGTTTATAAAATTGATTATATTTAAAAGAATAATTTTATTATTCAAAATAATAATATCATTTCGTAATGAAAACGCGTAATAATTATTTATAATTTTTTGTTTGTTTTAATTAAATTTGCTGCGTGGAAAATCATTTACAAAATTTAAAATAAAATGACACACTGTTTGAAAAAAATGAATTTTTATTACAAGCAAAATTCTAATTTTGATTAATCATATAAAACAATTTATCCCCTTTTTTCGAAAACAATACATAGGGCAAAAAAAAAGTAATTCTAGCTTTTAAAAATTATTTACTGTTGACACTGAACTAGTGTGCTGAAATGTCTTCCTTTTATATAAAGAAATTTTTCATTTCTGATTTTGATATATGTGGAAAATGTTATAATTTTTTTGCAATGAAATCTTTTTTATATTGTCATTTTTGTTCTGAAATTCTTTTCCCCAGACTTCGAGGGGTTATTAAAAGAAAACACATCGAAAATAATAGAAGAAGAAAAAAAAATTGGAGAAAAACACAGTACTAAATTGTTCGAGAAAATTACAAGAGAAGAAGAAAAAAAAGTAATTCTAGCTTTTAAAAATTATTTATTGTTTTGAATTGGTAAGAGCGTTGTAGCAATAAATTTTTAAATTTCAGTGAAATTTCCTATAGAAAATAAATGGTTATCGACTCTTTCTTTCTCTCTCTCTCTCTCTCTCTTTTTACAGTTAAAGTTCCCTTTAAACTAGCGTTTGGCGATTAATCGTTAGCAACTATTTCACCTTCCGACTCTTCTCTATATCGACAGGATGTTTAAATCTTACCCTCTACGCTATGTGTGTATTTATGTAAGTATGAGTTCAAGCTCGTTGCAAATGGATAAAAAAAAACTTGCTTACCACACGATAGATCGATGTTTAACAGACAAGTGAAAAATGAATTTTCATTTTTTTTCTCTCTTCAAAAATTGCATCAGAAATTTAAAACTCATGATTCTCTAAATTTTTTTTTCAATTTATTGAAAAACGTTTTAAGGGTCGCTGATTACGAATCTGACATCAGTTTTTTCGAAATTCAAAATGGCGGATCCAAGATGGCGAAAATTTTTTCAAAATTCGTCAAATTTGTTGAAACTTGTTACTATCCAAATTGAAAATTCCAATATAACGAAATAAAAAATTGATCAGATTGACTTGAAACTCAATACTCGTTTTTTAGGGTTATTTTTCTAGGGTATTTATCGAAATTTGATTTCACCAAAAATTATCATACTGATGTCATATTAACCAGTTTCAAACGAATTCAATAAATTTTAAAAAATTTTCCGCCATATTGAACCAGATATTTTGAGTTTTGAAAAACTGATTTCAGATTCGTAATCAGCAACCCTGAAAATCCCCAAGTATTCAGTTTCAAGCCAATCTGATCAATTTTTTATTTCGTTGTCCGCCATTAGTGTACCAAGTTTCATAAAAATAGTATTTTTCAACAAACTTTTGGCCCCGTTTAAAACTGTATTGTAAGTAGTATAAGCAAATTTATGTCTGACAATTTTTTTTAGTTATTTTAATGTAAGTAGAATAACAAATTATTGTTTATACAAATCTTCTTTTCATTATCATTTTCATTTGTATTTCAAAAGGCAAATATTTTTTCTGTTTTTTAGTGTAAGTAGTGAAAAACAGTATTTATCAGACAAACTTTTTTTGGAAACTCTACTGTAAGTAGTATAAGCAAATTTATGTCAGACAAAATTTATTTTCATTTATTAGACGCTGAAGTGAGTGGTATAATAAGATTTTTGTCAGACAAATATTTTTTCATTTTTTACTTTCTAAAATTTAAGTAAAAATGTTTGCTAATTTGTTTAGTGACTGGTTTTTTGCTTTTGAATTAGCTGGGTTGCCACCACGCTTTTGTTCTTTTTAAATTCCCTGACTTTTTTCCAGGTTAAAAAACGGAATTTTTTCAAATTTTTCAAAAGAAAATTATTCGAAAACATCAATAACTTCATTTTTAAATAAATATTTCCACATTATTTTTTTATAGAAAATAAAAAAAAAATTTCTTTCAATTTTTTAAAAATAATTTTTGAAAAAGTTTTTTGTGAATTTACAAAATTCTTTTGTTTACAAATTAATTTTAAAAAATTTCGATTATTCTGACATTCTTAAATTTAATTATATTAGAAATTAAAAACTTTAAATAATTAAAAAAAATTCCATTAAACATATTGAGAAAAATTAATTTTATAGAATTCCTAATTAAAAGTATGAAAAGTTCAAATTTTTAAAGATTTTAATTTGAAATTCATTTTTAAATCAATATTTTTTAAAAAATTCTATGAAAATTCAATTATTTATAACTATAAAAAATAAAAATAAATATTTTATTAAACAATTGAATGTTTCTTGAAATTAAAGTTTCAAGAATTTTATCAACAAATTTTTAAATAATTGAATTCTTTTGATAAATTTCAATAAAATTTTTAAGAATAATTGCATTTTTGAGAAATTTGATAAAAAGTGTATTAAAAATAATTGAAATTCTACAAAGAATTTTATTAAATTTAATAAGAACACTTTATTTTTAGTTTCTTAGAATAACAACATACAAACAAATAATTTTATTTCAAATAGTTTAAGTAGTATAAAGATATAATATTTATCGAATTATCATAACTCTGCAGTAACATTGCAGATAATAATTATTTTCTATCCCTGTTTCCTTAAGTTTATCCTGTTGGAGGGCGTCACACAAGTATTTAAACGAATCTACTGATAAAAAGTTGAGGACAAACTGATGAAAAAAGAAAAGTATCGGAAAGAAGAAAAAAAAATAGCGGCAAAGTATAGAAAAGGAAAACCACCCCGCAGAGTTTATCAAAAGCGTGATTCTAAGATAGGTATGTGTATACCCCCTAAAACTAGTTTTTATCGTGATAAACGTGACCTTTTGATATAAGCGTTACACTTGATCCTTTCAACTTCCCTTTACTTGACACACGACCTATCAAGCACACTCGTCTAAGCCTGTTTCCACTTTTCTCTCATCCCTCTTGTGTTCAATCTTTTCCGACAATCTTGCAGCTTCCCTTTTCTTCAACACTTGTAACCATTTCACGCCATTTTTCACACATATATATATAACTTTGACGAATTTTTAAAATTCGATATTTTAACTAATGAAAGTAATTTTAAATAAAGAATAAATTTTTTTTATTTTATTCTGCTTGTAAAATAAAATAAATAGATTTTAATATTTAAATGTATTTAATAGATTATTCAAACTTACTGATTAATACACTTTTTCTTCAAATTGCTTGAAAATTGTTTTAAATTTTAGGAAGTTAATTTTATGTCGTTGTGCTCATTACTCGAAAAAATGTGGAGCGTCTACTTTTTACTATTTATTACTATTTTTACTATTTAATATTTATTACTATTTTTACTATTTTTACTATTTCTTACGCAGACGAACGTGTTTTATATAAATTACTATTAGTAGTATAAGGATTCACTACAGTCAGCTAAATCTTTTTTGTAAGTTCACTGCAAGTAGTAAAAATGATTATTAGTCCGACAATTGTTTTTTAATTTTGAAAATTTGATGTCAGTAGCCTAATTCTTAAAATCAGTAGTTAAAGTCAGTTTTCAGTCAGACATTTGCCTCATATTTACTTCGCTATTTATTTTGACTCCTCTTTTATTATAAAATAACAAAAATTCTATTTTGTTAAACAATTTAAAAAAATTCAAGAATATTAAATATTATAGTAGTAGAAGTAAGTTTCAATCAGGACAATTTTTTTTTTACATTTGTTGTAAAATTTGTAGTAAATTTTTAGTCGTAAAAAACTGTCACAATTTACCCTCAATTCTATTGTGTAAAGTCTGTCAATTTTGATTTCATATTACAATAAATAAAGAAAAAGAATTTCAATTTTGAAAAAATTCAATTGTTCCATGAGAAATGGAAAATAAATCAAAATAAATATTTCCCAGCATAGTATATATATATAATCAGTTTCCTGGCTCTCATCGACATTATACAAGTTGAATAAAATATTGAAAATTTGTCTCGTCTTCTTGGCGAGCGAAGTGAAGGATTGGCTTAGTTCCAAACACTGAATGGGATACACTTGAAATCTTTGACGATTTTTATTGTATACAGTTTGTTAAGAAACGCCCTGATACATATTTTCCATTCTCAATGTAAATTATATGTATATTCTCCTTTTTTTTAATTAACATTGCAAATTATTCATATTGAATTTTCATGACCTAAATATGTAAAATTAAAAAAAAAAAATTTCCCTTCAAATATTTCTTCTTTTCTATATCAATAGAATATATGGAAAATATTTTTATTTAAAAAGTGAAATAAACATTTCTTTCGAGAAAATTGAAATTTTCAATTGAAAATTGAAAAATGCAGTGTAACAAATTGTTGGAAGGATTCTTTTTTTGGGGAAAAAAAATTTTTTTAAGTTATATGAAAAAGTAAAATGTGCTTTTTGATCGTGCACTTGTGAAGTTCATAATGTCTAGTTATGGCAAAGTGCCACGCAAAGCGGATAATCATTGCTTCATAGAAGCTCGAGGGTGTAATTAGGAAATATTCCAAGATAATAATTAAAACGTAGACTTTCATTTAAATTCTCCTCTGCACCTGTTAGTGTGAAAATCAAACTTCTTCTTTTCCTAATTGTTATCGTTTTCAAACACAATTCGTCACTATTAATTAAATCCGTCGCCAATGAGTTTCAATATTTTTTTTTTTTTGTTAAGTTCATCAGATTTCCGCAGAAAATTATTACTTTGGCCTCGGCAAAAAAATTCATTGCATAATTTACGTGAAATTAAATTTCAATTATTGATAATTATTGAATAATTATAATCAATTTATCACAATACAAATATAATAATAAAAATAATAATTTATAATTTGTGGAAATTATTTTTAATAAATTATTAAAATTTAAATAATATAATAATGGAACTAATAATAAAATGAAATAATAATAATAATAATAATAATAATAATAATAATAATAATAATAATAATAATAATAATAATAATAATAATAATAATAATAATAATAATATTAAAAATTAAAATTATTAATAATTTTGAAATTGATTTAATAATTTAATATAAATACTTGAATAAATAATTATTAAATGGAGGTTTTTTTAAATGTGATACATTGCTTTGTTGCATGAGAAAAAAGTTAGATTGATTGATTTAGCAAATAAAAAGAAGAAGAGAAGGAAAGAAATGGAAAAAAGTTGAAGTGCAATCTCTGTAAATTGTCCTCGTCTGTCAATAGAGCGAAAGTCTAAACAGCTTCCTCGATACTTTGATTTTGACACGTTTTGTGTTGGGAAGTACACGTCGAATCGAATAAAGCTTAGAAAAAATGAAATTTATTTTTCTCGCGACTATGTGGATAAATATTTGAGGTTCTATTATATATATTATTTTTTTTCACTTTGCTCTTATCTCACAAAGAAGTCAAATAAAATTTTCAACAAAGAAATATTATTATTATTATATCAATTAATATTTTTATAATAACAATAATGACAATTATTAGATATTAAATGCTTTTTGCTAAAACCGTTTTAATTATTTTAAAAGAAGGCCTAAATAATAATAATAATTGCTATTTTTATTTTTATTAAATTTTGTTATTATCATTATTATTAATTTATTACTATTACTAAATAGTAATAATTGTTATTAAACATAAATGTAAGTAAATAAAAAAAATGAAAAAACAAAATATAAATTTTCATGTTTCGTATTTATGTCTTTAGTATTTGTATTGTAAAAATTAAATATAAATCACTCTCGACGATAACAGGAAAGAGGAGTGAAAAAAATTTCTTTCCGAATATAAAGCATTTTTGAAGAAATCGATTCGTTCTTGGCAGATTTGTTGGAATTTTTAATAATTTCCCAGATGCTGACTATGATGGATCTTTTGGTGAGATAATAGCAAAAATAGTTTTGTACTGCTGTCTTAAAATGCAAGTTGAGGAATAAAGAAAGCAACGCATTATATTAGAAAAGTTTTCTTTGGCAATATTTTCACTGGGAATATTTTTCGCTTGGAAACTGAATTTTTAAATGAAAATGATATTACCAAAGAAAAATAGAATAGAATTCCGCAACACGAATATTTTTCATACGATTGAAAGAATGTTTAATTTTAAATATTAAAACATTATTATTATTATTATTATTTAACATTATTAACAATTTAATATTAATCATATTAGTATCGACAATTCCCGCGCGGCTGACTTCTCACTCACTCTTTTAAATAAAATTAGCAATTTTAAAAATAGAATTTTTGTATCTTTTTTGTTTGACTCATAAACTATAAATTTACATAAACTAATGTTGAATGAATTTAATTAGAAATTTTAATGAACTTAGATTTTTGAAAAATTTTAATAATTCAAAATTTTCTAAAGTTCGTTAAATTCGTCAATAAATATTTAATTAATTACACTGAAAAATAGTGGATTTATAGAAGAATTTTAGTTAAAAACACAAAAAAAAATTGAATTTTTCAAAAAGTTACAAATGATTGCAGAAATTCAATTATTTTCAAATGTAATAAAATTCTTATCACAAAATTTAATTTGGTTCAAAATTTACACAAAAATCTCGACAATATACCATCTTTATAAGTAATAATAATATTATAATAATATTATTATATTAATATATATATATATATATATATATATATAATATATAATAATAATATAATAATAATATAATAATAATAATAATAATAATATAATATATAATATATATTATATATATATATAATATATATATATATTATATTATTATATTAATATTATTATATTATACTAATATTATAATTCTTTTTCAAAATTTAATTATTTAAAAAAATTTTAATAAAATTCTTGTCAAAATTTCAATTATTTCCAAAAATCTTCCTCATTTCAGTAATTTTCAATATCTACTATTTTAATAAAATTACCCAAAAGAATTCAATTATTTAAAAACAATTTTAATAAAATTGTACGCAAACATTTAATTATTTTCATAAATAATAAAAATTTCACAGGAATTCAAATATTTACTTTTTATAAGTTTCTTCTCAATTATTCAATTATTTTCAGAAATAATAAAATTCATCGCAGAATTTCAATTATTTTTAATACAATTTTAATCGAATTCTTTGAAAAATGTAACTATTCTAAAAATTTGTATTAAAAATTAAAATTCGTTAAAAGAATTAAATTATTTGAAAATTTCTTCATAAAATTCTTTATAGAAATTAAATTTTAAGAAACATTCAATTATTCAATAAATAATATACTTTTGTATTTAAATAATTGAATTCTCGTATAGAATTTTCAAATAAAAATTGAATTGAAAATGAATTTTAGTTTAAATTTTAGATAATAATAAAATATAAAAATAAATTTTTAAGAAGTTACAGTAACAATATTCTTATAATATAAAATAATGATTCGGTAATTTTTAATTATTATAAAACATAAAGAAATCGATCACTCCGAGTCTTCGACTCGGAGTAATCGTTTTCTTTATGCTTTATAACAATATTTTTAAAGTTGATTAATTTCGAAAAGGTTTGAATTTAAAATTTTGTGAAAATCTTAATTTCTATTGGAATGCATGGAAAAATAATAATAATTAAATATTCAAAATATTAAAAAAAAAATTATTGTTTTCGAATAATTTTACAATTAAATATATTTGTAAATATATTTAACAAAACATTTTTTTTAATAACATTTTTTTCCTTTATTTTCTAAAAATTGAAAAATTTTCAGATTCATTTTAAAAAAAATTCTCTAGTTGACATTTGACAAATATAATTTATAAACATATTTTTCCTTTATTTTAAAAAAAAACTTTGAATTTTATTAAAACAATTAACTGAAATTAATATATAGAATTGATGCAAATTATTTCCTTATAAAAATTGAGAATTTTCTGCAAAAATATTAAGAATTTGAAAAAATAAGTAGTCGAATAGGATTTTAGTCAGGCAGGTTCGATTGTTTCATAATAATTATTATTTAAACAAAAAGGGTGATTTGATTAGACAAAAATTTTTTTTTCATGTATATGCTTAGGATCAGTAGTAAAAAAGCACAAGTAAATGTTCTTCAATTTATAACTATTAGTAGTGAATATCAGTTTTAGTCAGACAGGTTTTTTTTTTACTCCAGTGTTAGTAGTGAGAGAAAATATTAGTAGGTCCTACTTTTTTATTTTGTTCTCTTGGTATTTAGTAGTAAAAAGAAAAGTACAATAATAATAAATAAATTAGATTGTAATTATTTGTATTATCATCAGTAGTAAAAGTCGTTTTTCGTCAGACAATAGGTTATTTACTGAATATTTTTTTATTTTTATTTTTATTTACTGAAAATTTTATACTGTCAGTAGTAAAAAATGTTTTAGTCGAACAAAATAAATAGATTATTGATTATTGGTATTTTCAATAGTGAATGAGAAGCTTTAGTCGGACGGTCAATTTATAGCTCGTTATTTGTCATGTCTGTGGTAAAGAACAAAAAATAGAAATAAGTAGAAAAAATAAGAAAAACAGAAGCAGAGGAACAGAAAAAATGTAGAAATAGAAAAACAACGAATAACGTACCTAATTAATATTTTTTATCAGTAGTAAAATATGGTTCTAGTCAGACATGACAAATTTATACATTATTACATAGTATAAATAATATAAATAATATTCAGACCTAAGTAAATTCTAAATTTATTATTTTAAGTAGTGAAAGACGGTTGTAGTCAGACATGACAAATTAATATCATGTTATTTAAAATTTCAGATTAGTCAGACAAAATTAATTAATTTTTATAATTTATTCTCAATATGAGTAGTGTAAGCCTGTTTTGGTCAGACATAGTCAAAATAATACCTCGTTAATCTTCTCAAAAGTAGAAAAATACAAAATAAGTCAGACAAGTATTAAAAGTTAACGAAAAAATATTTTCAATTTTCTAAATGATGATATTGTAATACCAGAGTCTAACAAAAACTTTTATTTACTCTCCTTTCCAAGTAATAAATGTTGTCGATTTTGTGAAGCCATGCCGAGTATTCAATTTAGAAGTTTCCGGTGCATACTTTGAATAACAGTTTATGAAATTGCGTTATTATACCTTACGCGAAATATTAAAGCGAAATGTGAATACTTTTATTATTGAAAATTTTCTTAATATACGCAAAATCTTTCAATTTGCAAATAAAATTATACTCCTTTACAATATAATATTTCACGAAATAATTAACTTCAATTTTTATATAAATTTCAAGTTTCATATTTCACTGCGCGCCTCTTTAATTGAAAACTTGTGTCTTTGAGAGAGTTGAGAAATTTTTCGTCTTGTTTTTTTTACTTTTTCAACCAAACTGCCACACGTAAGAGAAACTTTTTCGATTTTTCTAGACGTTGTATGACACTTCAATCACTTGTGCAATAAATCATCTTCTATAAGTTTTTTTTTTTCTTAACTTCCTGTCACAACATATGAGTTATGTCAGTTTATAAAACTGAAATCTAGAGTTTTGTCTTTTGTTTATAGAAAATTTATCGAATTTTCTTTATTAGCAAAAAAAAAAAAAAATTTGTTTTGCGAAAAAAAACTTAGACTCTAAACTCCAGCATTTATTTTCACTCTTAAACAAAGATTCGATTTCTTTTTAAAGGTACCTTTAATTGTGAAAATTCTCTAAAACTGGAAAATTTTGATTAAAAAAATGAATTTTTTTGGAATCGGGGAGAGATTTCTTTTAATGGTGTCTTTACAATAAAATATTATTAACTCCATTGTGGAAATAATAGAAAAATAAAAATTTAAATCTTCATTTTAATTTCAGGCAGGTAATGAGAGAAATAATTTTTAATGGTACCTTTACAATAGAGTATCATTAATACTGTGGAAATACCCTAAAAATATCAGATTTGATTCTCTACCTAATTAAAGGAAGAGAAAAAGTTCTTTTGTAACGGTACCTCTACAATAGAGAATCATTAATCCCATTGTGGAAATACCCAAAAGAAGCAAGAAAGAGTTAGGAATTGATAAAAACGTATATTTTAAACTAAATTTCTAATGGTCTTTCTACAATATAATACATAGAATAATTACAATTTTAAAGCTATTAAAGGAGAAAAAAGAAAAAAAATGAAATCTTCTCCTCTAAATATAAACAATACTTACACTTGTGTGGAAAAGTGAAGAATGGCATATAGTTTTACCTATTGTGTTTTGTTTAAAGGAGAGACACAAGCCATTTTAAGTACACCTAGAAAGTCTTAATGAAAGCGCATTAATTAATCACTCAAATGCTTGATGAGTCTTTCAAAAGTTTCCCAGGCTTATTTACATGGGCAGAATTCAAATTGCTTCCATTATACTCCGACAAAACTAATTTAGATTTACTCTTTTGAAAATGAGACAGTGGAAAAACATCAATTACACGAAAATAGTCGTAATTTAATTTTAATTTATAGCAATTAATTTCAAACAAAAATTATTTCAGGTGTTAAAATTTTATAATGAGAAAAATAATTTTTTAATTATAACAATATATAAAGAGAAAATAAAGTAAATAATAGAATTAATAAAAATAAATAAATAAATAATAATATAAAAGAACATATTGTATAATTAATAAAATAATATGTTACGTATCTTTTATATCATTTTTATAAATAATAAAAATTTGTTAATTTAAAAAATTTTATTCTTGAAACTAATTATTATTCAAGGATTGTAAAAACCACTAAATTCAAATTTTATGTTAGTCTTGTAATCAACGACCCTGAAGAACAATGAATTCGAGTAACTAATTAAAATAAAGTCCAATAAATTGGACTTTCAATTTTTAATTTCTAAAATTTTATTTCAGATTTTTCATCATTAGAAACGACTTTCATGTGAATCCGATAAATTTTATTATTACTATTATCACTGTTCAACTTTATTTTTGTGCTTGTAAAATTTAATTTAGCAAACATTGTTATTCGATAACTTCATTTTCGAAATAATTTTAATATAAAAAATAATTCTGATTAAAAAACTTTTAATTGCTCTGAAAAATAAAAAAAAATATTCCATTTAACTTTTTGAACAAAGAATTCTTTTCTCTTTTAAAACTTTAATAATTTCAACTAACTAAATTAATTTAAGAAAGAGAGAATAAAATAATTTTTTAATTTTGAAAATTTCATAATTTTACTAAATGGTCTCATTTTAAATAGTGTTCTCTGGGTAAAAATATATTCGAGAAATAATATGATTTATAAAAATACTAGCAAATACTTTTAAATTATTATTTTATTATTTATAAAATCAAAGTATTTTCAATAAAAATTTTAATTCAATTCAAAAAAAGGATTCAATTATATTTTTAAATTTTTAATTAAATTTTTTCGGAAAAACTCAATTATTTTTTGAAATTTTAATATATTCTTCGAAATAATTTAATTGTATTTATAAATCAAAAAAATTCTTTGCAAAAATTAAATTAATTTTACCTACAAATAATAAAACTCTTCACAAAAATTAAATTAATTTTACAAATATGTATAATAAAATTCTTCTAAGAAATTCAATTATTTTCAAAATTTTCATTTAAAATTTTATTAAAAAGAAGAACTGCATTAATTTAAGAAAAAAAACTTAAAGAAATTGTTCAAAAGAATTTAATTTTCTATGAATATTTTTAATTTAATTTAATAGAAAAATTAAAAATTATTTACAATTATTAACAAAAATCGATTATTTCGAATCGAAAAACAATTCAATTATTGTCAAAACCTTTATAATAGTATCTATTCTTCGAAAGAATTAAACTATTTTCAATATTTTAATAAAATTCCTTAAATGAATTAAATTATTTTAAACAATCGTAATAAAACTGTGAGAAGAATTCAATTATTTTCTAACAATTTTTAAAAAATTAAATAATCAGATGTTCCATTTTAATTATTAACAAATACGATTATTTTAAAAACTTGAAAGAAGTTCTTTAAAACATTCAATTACTTTTAAAAATTTTAATTACAATTATAGAAGAAATTATTTTTAAAAAATGCAAAAAAATTCTACAAAAGAAGTTAAGTAGGATTTTTTAAAATTGTAATAAAATTCTTTTTTGTAATAAAATTCTTTAAGAATTCAATTATTTTCAAAGGTATATTTAATAAAATTATTCAAAAGATTGAAATTATTTTCAAATTTTTTCATGTTTTGATAAAATTCTTTTCATGAATTCAATAATTTTCAATACATTAATTATTGAATTTAGATCTACACAATTAAACAGAAACTTTTAATAAAGGTAAAAATAACACAAACATAACGGTAAAATTATTTGCTTTTTAGGCAAATTTTTTTGTTTGTGTAACTTTTCTAATTGACGAGAGTCAGTACTCGACACGGTTTCGAATGATATTTACATGAATTATTATTTTTCTTATTGGAGTGATTATCTATCAAAGACTTTTATTAATATTGAATTTTTTTGTAATAAACAATTTGTTCCAAGTTTCTGCAATAAATGTTCAGTGAAGATATTTTTTGGTGTATAGTCATTTTTTACGTAGCCACACATTCAAAATAATCATTTTATAACGGTTTGAATTGTGTAGATAACAGTTTGTTTGTGCAAATTTTTGAGATTTAAAAACCTATAATTTTTAACCAATTTTTTTTTAATATTAAAACTTTAAAATTGTTAACCTGCATAAATGGATTTTATATATTTTTTTAAATTCAATTAAAGAATTCTTTCAACTGTAAATTCCTTCCGCTCCACAAAATATGTTAACATCGCAATAATAATGTAAACATTTATTTTTCATTTATACTTTTTATATAACAAATGATGCTTCCCAGTGAAATTTATAAAATAAAAAAAAAAATTCGACACAACCGTTGAAAAGTTAAACGTTCAAAAAAATAAATAATAACAATAACAAAAAAAATATTAATTTTCAAAACTAGTAAAAGAGAAAAAAGTTGAAGAATATGCTAACATGATTGAAAACTTCAAATTATATTTTAAAAAGAAATAATTTAGAACTTATTTAAATTTGATGGAAACCTGCATCGAATAAACTGTTAAAAAGAGCAATTTTTTTTATTTAAAGGAAAATCGATTGGAAAAAAAAAATTGATGAAAGAAAAAATGTAGAGAGTTCTAGAATTTCTTTAATCTAAACGGAACAGAAGATTCGGCAAAGTTTTCAACTAGCAGGAAAACTTGAAAAGTTATTATTCTTCTTTTGTGTGAATGTACACGATTCGAGGGCAATAATATACATATATTTACAAAACAAATGGCGCAACATTTGATCGAGGGTCGTCGAGAATATTTTTGCCAACTATAATTGAAATTGCAATAAATATACGTATATAGACAAACATTTATACAACCGTACTGCGTGTTTGATAAATGCACTTTTTGTAAATTCATCATATTCACTAATTGACGTACATGCATTTTAAATTTTAGTTCAATGACAAATCGAACGATATGTTATTTTAAAACTCAATCCAGTGGAGGAATTATTCTCTTTCAATAAAAATAACAATAAAAATATATTGGGAAAATTTATCCAAACTTAAAATGTGTGTGATTTCGAAAAAATTTAAGTTTTTTAATAATTTTAGTTTTAATACTGACAGCAAATTAAACAAAATTTTTAATTACCTTTAGTAGTAGTAGTGGTATAAAGAGTTAATGGTCAGACTATTATTTTATTAACTTCTTCTACTACTAACACTACAGATACAAACAAACATTTTTCTTTTACTACTTTAGTCTAAAGTATTAAAAATAAAAAAAAAATTGTCTGACCAATAACACTTTATACTACTGCTATTAAAGATAATTAAAAATAAACAATTTTTTGTGTCTTGAGTTTCAGTAGTAAAATAAGAAATCAGTCAGACTATTTCTTTATATTTTCAGTGTCAGTAGTATAGAAAATATTAGTCCGACTAGTTTATTTTGGAATTATTGTGTAAGTAGAATAAATTATTTAAGTCAGACAATTTTTATATTTTCAATGTCAGTAGTATGAAATATATTAGTCAGACTATTTTTGTATTTTTAGAGTCTGTAAAATAAAACATATTAGTCGGACTAGTTTATTTTGTAATTATGTTGTAAGTAGTATAAAAAGTTAATGTCAGACAATCAGACTAATTTTCCGCGTCTCTAATTGAAAAAAGCATTAGTATTTTTAGTTTATTATTTTTTAACTGACACATTAGTAGTTGTAAATAATTTCAGTCAGATCAGACAATTTTCTCTAATGATTATTTAAAGAACTAATAATAGAATTGAGCGTGAAGCTTTTATTAATAAATCCCAAAGGAAGATCAATGTGCTTATACAGTTAAAATCTGAAATTCCGTTCTGAACCAACTCGCGAGGGATTTTGGTTATATAATGCATTTCCTCGAAACAGAATAATTAGTGATGTGAAAAGAGAGAAAGAATATTTCAAGTCTGACCGTGCACTTAAGAATTTTATAAAGTTCGAATTTTTATTTCACACAAATTCTGATATTCTATCAATAAAAAAACAGAATAAGAGATTAATATAGTTAATTATAATATTATTAATATTATATTATTATTAATATTATAGTAGGTAATATTAATTTATAATATTAATGTTTAGTATTTATTAATGTTTAGTAATGTTAATGTAATTACTAAATTAATGAAATTTAGTAAAGTATATCTACTAAAAAAATATTGAACTATTAATATAGGTATTACAATGGAAATTGAAATAAAATAATATAATATGACAATATCGAGACCCTTGAAAATTGTAATACGAACATTTACGTGCCGAGGACTTTAATGTCATTGAGTTTAGGTATTTTTCAATTCAAACCGCAAACAACATTCGAAAAATGCATAGAAAACGTTTCTCGTTCTTCTTCCTCTTTTTTTATCATACATTCTGCATTTTTCTTCTCATTCTAAAGCTCAACTCGCGCGCAGCTTGTACCATTTTCCATCGATAGAATTTCAAATCATTCTCCTTTCGATTTCGAAATCGAGTGTGTCTCTTTTTCTATTTGCATCTTTAAAAATCTTCTCCTTTTTTCGTCTGCGCAGATTATCATTTTTTATTCAAAAAAAAGAAATAATAAATTATTTTTTAAATCCTATAAATGAATTTTCTATGAACCAACTTCTATTTTTTCTCTTTTCATTGAAATATTATCATAGCAGAAATTTTTTTGTTGTGACATAATTATACTAGTAGGAATAGTAATAATAATTAAATAATAATAATAATAATATGATAATAATAAAAATACTAGTAATAATAACAATATAATAAATTAATAATAATTTAATAATAATAATAATAATAATAATAATAATAATAATAATAATAATAATAATAATAATAATAATAATAATAATAATAATAATAATAATAATAATAATTGAGATCGAACTTGCTGGGAGGATTAATTAAGCTTGTTCTAAAGGCGAAAATTCAACTTCATCAAAGGAATCTTTTAAGTAAATTTAAATTAGTCTTTTATCTTTAGATACCGAGCCATTTTGATGGCCCTGAATGAATTCCAACTTGTCCAGAAGACGCGCAGTAAAATACTCGAAAATTATTACCCAAGTTTCGTGGAAGCTAGAAGCTAATATCTGCCAGTAGGTGAAGCTAGATGGTCAATGGAGCCTTTGTAATCAAGACAATGCTAGAAGAAAAGCTTATTCAGTTACTCCCTCTTTATGTACCAACTAATTGATTAAATTTTACTTCATTTTTCTTGTTATTATGTTTTCGATCTATTATTATAATTTTTATTATTATTTCTCATCAATTCTGCTCTATATTTTTTAAAACAATGTTGTTTACTAATTATTATTATTACATATGATTTATACTAATTTTTTTATTGGTTTACTGTTTCTATTATTTTTTATTAAAAAATACTTAAAATAATAAAAATTAAATTAAATTAAATTAAATTAAATTTTTTAATTTTTATTTTTATTATTATTTATTTTTTATTAAATTTAGGATTTTTAATGTTTATTTTATTATTTTTTGGTAATGTATTTTAATGTATTTTAAAATTTTATTTGTATTGTTTTTTTTTTGGCTTTTTCCTTTCTTAACTTCCTTCAATTTTTTAATATTCCATTACTTTATTAATTTACTAAATTTTTTTTTATTATTTTTAGTAATTTTTCCTAAGATTTTTATTATTATTTTTAGAATTTTTACTTAAATCTTTAGAATTATTTTTAAGATTATTATAGTAGAATATTTCTTATGAAAATAAAAAATTTAACGAACGTAATTTGTCAAAATTCCAATTATCTTTATAAATAACAAAATTCTTTCCCCAATGTTAAATTATTTTCGAATCAATTTCAAATTCCCAAAAATAGTACGCAAACATTTAATTATTTTCATAAATAATAAAAATTTCTCAGGAATTCAATTATTTACAAATTTTTTATAAATTCCTTCGCAATAAATCAATTATTTTTATAAATAATAAAATTTTTTTTTAAGGAATTCAATTATTTTCATAAAAAATAATTAAAAATTGTCAAAAATAATAATTGATTTGAAATGATGAAAATAATTTTAAAAAAATTACTGTAATAATAATAATAATAATAATAATAATAATAATAAAAGATTTGTATTTCAAATTTTTGAAATTCATAATTCCTATGAAAAAATAAAATTGATTAAATATTCAATTATTAATTAATTATTCTTATTTATTAATTTCAAAAATAAAAGTTTAATAAAAAAAAAAATAAATAAAAAAAAATATTTTAATTTAAAACTTTTAATAAAATTCTTTGTAAGTATTCAATTATTTTCATAAATAATAACATTCATCGTAAGGATTCAATTATTTTCTAAAATTTAAATAAATCCATCAAAACAATTCAATTATATTTATAAATAATAAAATTCTTTGTGAAAATTCAATTATTATCAAAAAAATTTCATGAAAGAATTCAATTTTTTAAAATTCGTTACAAAAATTCAATTACTTTCAAAAAAATTTCAGGAAAGAATTCAATTTTTTTTAAATTCGTTACAAAAATTTAATTACTATCAAAAAATTTTCATGAAGGAATTCAATTTTTTAAAATTCGTTACAAAAATTCAATTACTTTGAAAAAAATTTCATGAAAGTATTACATTTTTTCTTATCTTTATAAAAAATTTCAATAGAATTCAATTATTTTCTGAAATTTTAATAAATTCTTCGAGAAAATTCAATTATATTTATGAATAGAAAAATTCTTTGGAAAAATTCAATTTCCTTTTAATTTTTAATAATAATTTTTGGAAAATTCAATTATTTTCTAAAATTTAAAAAAATCCGTTGAATCAATTTAATTATATTTATAAATAATAAATTCCTTTCCAAAAATTCAATTATTTTCAAAAAAAATGTTTACGAAAGAATTCAATTTTTTCTTAATTGGTTATAAAATAATTCAACAGAATTCAATTATTTTCTAAAATTTTAATAAAAATATAAAATTCGTTAAGGGTATGTGGAATCAGCCAACTTCAATTAATACATGTATTAATATTCCCACCAGTTTTCTAAAAAAATATTTAATAAATCTTGACAAAATATAAAAAAAAAGTAATATTTTATTTATTGAGGCATGGATCTCTAATCCAATTAATACAAAAATTTGCTTTTAAATATTATTTTTCATTTAATAAAAAGTTTGATATTTTCTGATAAAAAAAAGACAATCAAATACAAATTAATATTAAAAAAAATGAATAAATTTATATTTTTCTATTCAAACTTTCATTTTTTTGACAATTTTCGAGAAAAAAAGACAATCGAATACAAATTGCCATTGAAAAAAAATGAATGTTAACATAGAAAAATATAAATTTATTCATCTTTTTCAATATTAATTTGTATTTGATTGTCTTTTTTTCTCAAAAAATATCAAACTTTTTATTAAATGAAAAATAATATTTAAAAGCAAATTTTTGTATTAATTGGATTAGAGATCCATGCCTCAATAAATAAAATATTATTTTTCTTATATTTTGTCAAGATTTATTAAATATTTTTTTAGAAAACCGGTGGGAATATTAATACATGTATTAATTGAAGTTGGCTGATTCCACATACCCTTAAGTAATCAAATGTTTAATTTCAATTATTAAAAAACACGATTTTTTTGAAAACTTGAAAGAAATTTTTCATAAAATTCTATTATTTTCAAAATTTTTAATTAAAATTATTAAAAAAATCTCCATTATTTAAAAAAAAAATTGAAAGAAATTCTTCAAAAGAATTTAATTAAGATTATCAAAAATTTTAATAAAATTCTTGTCAAGAATTCAATTTTTTTCACAAATAATAGAATTATTCTTCGGAGAAATTCAATTATTCTCAAATTTTTTGATAAAATTCTTTGCAAGAATTCAATGATTTTTAATATATTAATTTTAAAATTGAAAATATATTTAAAAAGAAAAATTATTAACTATTATTCTCAATATTGTAATAATGTTAACATTAAAATATAGACACATACCTTTCGAGTAAATGATGATTATTAAATTTAAAATTCCGATACTTATATGACAATTATAAATATTATAATTTTGGTGAAATCATGCGCTCCTAAATTTTATAAACCTAACCGTTGAAAAGTTTTACATTTAAAAAAAAATAAAAAATGACAATTACCCACAAAAATTAATTTTCAAAACAAACAAATGAATGCAAATAATAAATTAATGTATTAATTTATAACTCCATAGTAAATAATTAAAATAAATATTCAAATAAATCTTTATTTAAATTTTATATATATTATATATGATTCCCGGTCAATTACCCGAATCCAATCTCCCGAATGGTGAATATCCCGAATGGCGAAATTCCCGAAAATGTAAAAACCCGAATGGCAATTTCCCGAATCCTTTTTCCCGAATCTTTTTTCCCGAATGCCATTTTCCCTAATACCAATTTCCCGAATACATTTTTTACCGAAAATGATGATATATATTGTTGGTCATATTATTGTGATTATATTGTTGTTAATTTAATTAATTCAGGAGACTAGCAACAAATGACTATCGTTGTCATAGAAACCAATCAAAATTGTCAAACATACTTTGACATTGTGTTTATTTTGATTTTAAATTCCTTGTATTTTGACGTTGTGTTTATTTTGACATTAAATTCCTTGTATATACATACATGGAATCAAGAATTCTGGTCTTCAGCACTAGGAGAAATTTAAATTATCCTGAAATATAAAACAGAGCATAGAGTTGTTGAATATTTACGCAATTTATCGCACAACGTCATTTTATAATTTTTTTATTCAATTTATATATTTTTTACTAACTTTTATATGTAACATTTATATTTTCTTATATTTTGCATATATATTTTAATAAAAAATTGGATTTCTATTTTCGGGAACATAGTCATTCGGGAAAAAGTATTCGGGAAATTCGCATTCGGGTTTTTAGATTTTCGGGAATTTCGCCATTCGGGATATTCACCATTCGGGAGATTGGATTCGGGTAATTGACCGGGAACGATTATATATACAACCAAAAATTGATTTTTCGAAACTAAATTATTATTTTCAAAAACTTCTATTGCGAGGAAAATTTTTATTGCTTTCATTTCATCTCCTCGAAGATATAACGAACCGTATAATAAATAATGACATTGTAAAAAGTGACCTGCACTTTAAAGAGTTATCTATATATAAGAAATATTAAGGGAAGTTTTTCGCGATAGTAAAACAATCATGAGTATAAAAATAATGAAAAATGGAGATGTATTTCGTATATTGTAAGAAGGAGCTTTATGTAATCGTTCCCTAGAGACTTAATGGTTAACAATATAATGCACAATACTTTTCAGATAAAACAATAAAGGGAATTCTTGACTATTCAGGAGAATACTACGGTTACATTTAACGTATCATATATTGTCAATCATTGCAATGCTATAGCAACAATTTATGTGACAAGTTATGGTTGTTATGCGGTTCAAAGTTCCAAGTTTATGACCTTTGGTTTATTGTTCGGTTGAATGCGGCCTCAAGATATCCGCAACAGAATCTCTACCTAACAATAGAGGAACTATCCAGTCAGGACTAAAATCTTATTTCAATATAAATTTGAAAATGGATTTTACCGAATTTTTTATTTCTTTGTAGGTTATTCATTTTATTTACTTATTTATTTATTATTTATCAGTTAGAAAAAAAAGGAAACTTCAGTTTTTATTTTGTAAATTTAAAAAAAATAAGTAGCTCAAAAAATGTTCGAACAAACTTTCATTTTCTTTGCAAATTATTATAATATTTAATTTTTTTTTTAATTTTAATTGTCAAGATGATGAAGAAAAATGTTCTTTCAAGAAAAAATAAAGATTCATGCGTTACCGGAAAAAAATAGTTTGCTTTTGCCTGGTCAAGATTACCTTTTCTTCATTATAAATATATATACCTAACACAGCATCTAGGACGCTTATGTATAAAGAAAGTGTACACGAACGACCTAAAATATGCTGCGGGGGAAAAACAAAAAGACGTATACTAAAAGGTTGCACGAACTCTTTTTGCAACGGAAACTTTACTCGACACGCCTAACTAAAGCTGTTTATAAACTTCCCTTTATGACTCTCGCGAACAGAAAACGTTCACAATTACACTTTACATAATGCACTTTACTTGACTTTCAACCAAAAACCTTTCACTTTTTTTTTCTTTCTAAAATTAACCTCACTTGAGATTGTAAATTAGAAAACAAAAAAAGAAAATTCTACTAAATTTCGGGTCCACTCGTAAAAGATCAAACGAAGCGTGAAAAATAATTTTCAAGCTTCACAATTATATTTCAATTTTATTATAGAATATAAATATTTTTTTGGCACTTTTCAAGTTGAAGAGTAAATATAAAAGAAAATAAGAATTAAAATATAATTACATTTTTAATAATTATTAATTATAACTAGCAAAAATTCGCTTATGGATAACTTTTTGCTTATATTTTTAAATTAGCAATTTTAAAAATAATAGAGCTTAAAAATTTATAATTCAAACCTTTTTTTCATAAAATAAAATATGAATTGGAATATAGTTTTAATACTATTATAACTGTAATAATCATATATTCTGAGACAAGGAATTCTGGAAAAAGTCAGGTATTTTTATTAAAAGTACTGGAAAAAATGTAACTTTTAGAATTCGTAAAAAAATTTATGAATTTTGGTGTATTTTTTGTTTTCCTCATAAACTATGAAATTACCACGAATTCTAATACAAAACCATCAAATTTTTCTATTTCTCACAATAATTTATTTTCTTAAGGGGATTTGAACCTTGATGACGTCACAGTTTGTGCAAAGCATTAGTTTTAAATCTGTGACGTCATCATGGTTCAAATGCCCTTAACTAAATTCTTGAAGAACTATCATAAAATTATTATTTAGAAATTATTTAATGAATAATTTTACTTAAATATTTTTAAATTAATTGCATTTTAAATGAGTTGCATTTACAATATTTATAAATAGATATCAACTTCAAAAAGTTTTAATTTGGAATTTTATAAAATTTCAATTTTAAATGAATTTAGTTAGAATAAAGAACTTAAAATTTTGAAAAATTTAAATAATTAAAATTCTTCTGAAATTAGATAAATTTTTTAATATATATTTAATTAATTATTAAAAAATAATTGATTTATAGAAGAATTTCAATTAAAAACACTAAAAAATTGAATTTCTTCTCCAAAATTTAATTATTTTCAAAATTGTTTCTCAATTTAAAGATTTTTAATATCTACTATTTTTATAATAAGTTTTCCAAAAGAATTCAATTATTTAAAATGTTTCACAGGAATTCAATTAAAATTTCATTTTATAAATTTCTTCGCAATAATTCAATTATTTTCAAAAATTGTAAAATTTTACAGGGATTCAATTATTTTCATAAATAATAAAACTTTTTTCAAGAATTTAATTATTTTAAAAAATAATAAAACTCATCGCAGAAGTTCAATTATTTTTAATTCCTGTAATTTTAATCAAATTCCTCTAAAAATTTAGGTATAATTATTTTTAAAAATTTTATTAAAATTTGTCAAAAGAATTCAATTAATTCAATAAATTATTTATTTTTGTATTTAAATAACTGAATTCTCTTAGAATTTTAAGATAAAAATTGATTTAAAAATAAATTTCAATTAAAAGTTTATGGATTGTAATTGAATATTAATTGCATTAAGCGTGAATTTTTAGAAACAATTGAATTTTGAAATGGTTTCAAATTAAAATCTTTAAAACTTCGAATTGTTTATATTAAATTTAGTAAAATTTATTCTGAAATTAATAGAGGTACAATTTGTAAAAAATTCCAAACAATTTGAATTTCTCTGAGAATTAAAAGTTATTATATATTTGTTATACCTTTTATGCCGAAATTTCTAATCTTTAAGTTTCTAAATAATCAAATTTTTCCAAAGTTTGCGAAAAGTAAAAATTTTTTCTTTAAGTATAAGTAAAAATTTTTCAAACATTTCATTATTTTCATAAATAATAAAAATTTCACGGGAATTCAAGTATTTACAAATTTTTTATAAGTTTCTTTTCAAAATTCCAATAATTTTCAGAAATAATAAAACTCATAGCAGAATTTTAATTATTTTTGTAATACAATTTTAATCGAATTCCTTGCAAAATGTAACTATTCTAAAATATTTTATTAAAATTTATCAAAAGAATTCAATTATTTGAAAATTTGTTAATAAAGTTCTTTATAAGAATTAAATTTTAAGAAACATTCAATTATTCAATAAATAATTTACTTTTGTATTTAAATAATTGAATTCTTGTAGAAATTTCTATTAAAAATTAATTTGAAAATGAATTTTAGTTTAAATTTTAAATCATAATAGAATATTTAATATTTAATATTAAATTAAATCTTTAAAATATTTTTTTAAAAAATTGTTGTTGTCGTATAATTTTACAATTAAAGATATTCGTAAATAAATTTAACAGAAAATTTTTTTTAATAAAATTTTTTCCTTTATTTTCTAAAAATTCAAAAATTTTCAGTTTCATTTTCAATTAAATTTTCTAATTGACAAATAGAATTCATGAACATTTTTTTCCTTTATTTTTAAAAAACTTTGAAATTTATTAAAACAATTGAAATTAGGAAATAGAATTAACGCAAATTATTTCCTTATGAATATTGAGAATTTTCTACAAAAACATTAAAAAAAGGAAATATATCTAATGTTTCTTTTGCCAAAAGAAAAAAATGATTTAAAAATAAAAATTATGCATAGAATGGGAATATTTACTACTTTTTAATAAAAATAATAAAAATAATAAAAATAATAATAATAATAATAATAATAATAAATATAATAATAATAATAATAATAATAATAATAATAATAATAATAATAATAATAATAACATGATTAATAATATTAATTAACAATATTGGATAAAAGAGATTTTTATATTTTTTGACTAATTATCAAAATGCTTAATTAATTCTCGGGCAACAATAGATGAATGAAGAGAGTGAGAAAGAGGGGAGAAGAGAAAGAGAGAGGTGAAATGGAAATTCTATATTCTATAATCGGGATTCATGTTACGTTACCTTATATTATCCTCATCGACGAAAAGAACAACAGCACGAGCATTTGGTTTAGAGCTGAGCCGATCCACAATCCTCTCGAAATCTTCGGTCTTTGCGTTTCTCAGGATCTTCTCACTGACAGCCACACAAATATTATATATGGCTGCAAGGGCGATAAAGCTGGCAATACCCTGAAAATGGTGATAACCCCAAAAAAGGGGGAGAAGATCAGACGTCATAAATTAATTAAAGTGAATAAAAGTAGACGGAAAAAAAAATTCGAATTTGTCACATTTTTTTATCGTTACAAAAATGAACAAATAAATATCGATACATACTTCGCTATTTATTTGTTCATTTAAAATGATTATTTACCGCAAAAGAAAATTTTTCTATTTTTATTATTATTCTATTATATTATATATTATTTTTGATTCTATTTTATTCTTCATTAGAATTAGAATTTTTTTTAAAGAAAATATAATTTTCACGTTTAAAATACATTTTTATTTATTTATTTATTTATTCGCTTTTTAACTGTCTGGAAGTTTTTTTGTATGCACTTTAAAAAATTAATAAAAAACACTTTCAAAATTTTTTCAATGAAGGAAGATCCTTTTATTGGCAAATTCGCCCATGACTTTTCTATTTAACATGATGTAGCTTCTGAATTTTTCACAAGACCAAGAAAGTAAAGTAGTATCGTGTGAAAGTAATTTACAACCGCAATCTAAATTGTGGTGAGATAAAATTCTCTTCTATATAGGTCTTCAAAGCACACTTTTAATTTTAGATTTATCATTGTCAAAATTTTTACACATTATTCCGCTACGTGAATATTTTTTAATTATGCAAATAACAATCAATCATAATTTCCAAGACGTAAAAAAAAATAAAAATAATTTTTCCTCGATTCAAAAAAACTTTATTAAAAATTTCCATCAAAAACGTAACGTTTTTTATAAATGATATTTTTTTTAATTTTGTAAATGTAAATTATTATCAAGATGGAGGGGATGAAAACTGATGACACGAGACAAAATTGGCTTTGAGTTTGATGCCAATTATTGGGTACGTTACTTCATCATCGCTTTTTAACGAACTTAAAGTGTCACGTGTTAATTAATGAATTTACGAGCCTCCAGCTTCCAAGTCTAGTACAAATATTTAAGTAATATCTATTACATACGCATGATTAGAATTTAAAAATTACCAGTAGAACTTTTTTTATTTCCAATTAAAAATTTTTCCAATAAGAAAAAAAATATTAAATATATTTTTTGTTATTACAAAAAAATAGTTTTCTCTGAAAATTGATTTTATTTTTTTGTTATTACGTTGTTGATATACACGGAGAGAAATGTGCTACGAATAACGCTAGAGACATGTTGGTTCGCTTTTCGCATAGACGTCTGTACCTAATTTTGCAAAGGCCGGTGCTAACTTTGCACAGCTTTTTCCCACTTGTGCCACAGTTGCTCAAATCCATGAAAAATCAGCATGGATTTCTTGCAACTTTCGCAAGGTGGTGTGTATGCGTTTTTAGTACGTCCTGCTCATGCGCTAAGAGCAACAGATTTCTCTCCGTGTAGTTTTATTTTATCAATTTTGATCTATTTTTATTGTAATAGAATTTATAACATTTCTTACTTACTTTAATAAAATATAATCAAAAAGTAAAAGGCAAAATTGTAAAAATAATTTTTTGAAACAATTAATAAAGCATTACTATGTCAAACTGTATTTAAATATTATTCTTCATTAAGTATTAATATTAATAATTAATATTGAAATTGATATTATGAATCTTTAAGTATTAATGTTTATTTATTATTATTTTATTTCTGTTTATTATCATCGCTAGTTCTAAAAGAACTTTTTACAGAACCATTTATTATAAAAGAACTTTTTTTTAATTCATGGATTATTTAAACAATTATTTAAATATCATTATCATAATTTTTAATTTATTCTTTTGTTTAAATTGAAAGGAGAAGATAATATCTAATATTACAATATGCAAATATAATACAAGTTCTCTATAAATAATATTAAAATATTTCCTCCGCCATAAAGATAAAATAAAATAAATTTAATTCTATTCTTTACAATAGATAAATATTTTCCCTTCAATTCAAATAATAAATATTTTTCTTTAAAGAGATTTCTCTCTCTTGTGTTACTTTATTTTGTCAAAAAGAAAAGATATTTTTCCAAAGACAAAAAATATATTTAAAATATTTTCCCTTATTTTTCGTAAAAGACGAATAAGATGCAAGAAATATCATAAAAATATATAAGTTTCTGTACGATGTTAAAAGAATTTGATTTTTTTTCTTTCTTTTTTTCTATGTAAAAATTAGAAAGTATGTACTAATTTTTTATTTTAGTGGTGGAAAAAAGGCGCATTTTTGTATAATTATAGAAATTTCATGTGAATTGAGAAGAAAAACTAATGAGTACATTATTTAGTGACAATTTCGCTCCCTTATTTCTTTTTTTTTTTTTTTTTTTGATGTCAATGCTTGAACCACATTTTTCTTTAGTCCCTTGCTGATATACGACCCACAATTGAGAATTAGATGTCTCTCTGCGATCTTTGTATTGTCCCTTTATCATGTTTTTTTTTGTTCTTCCAGAACACGCTATTTATCAACGAACAGAAATTTTCTACAAGACTTGATTCTTTTTTCGATTTTTAATAATTGATTACTTGGTCTTCAATAATATTAACAAGCATTTCTAAATTTAATAAATTCCCAGTCCCCTTAAATTTGTTTCCAAAAATTTCTCATCAATCATGAGTTCCAAAAAAATAGCAAGTAATAAAAATAGACTTTAGAAATAGATTTTAAAATTAAAAAATCTGAGTAATTTCTGGATCTTCATCACAATTTTTCAGTGGCGTAGGAACCGGGGGGGGGGGGCAAGGGGGGCAGTTGCCCCCCAGTTATATACATATTACATTGTTAAATATATTGATATATGTAGTTTGCCCCCCCGGAAAATAATTCGTTCCTACGCGGCTGCAATTTTTAACGAAATTAAAATCTTTTTTTTAGAAATTATTAAAAAATTTCCATTATTTTTATTTTATAATTATAAGTCTTATACAAAATCAATTTTTTTTATTTTAAAAAAGAAAACAAACGTAAATTTGAACCATTTATATTTGTTAAGGGCATTTGAACCATGATGACGTCACAGATTTAAAACTAATGCTTTGCACAAACTGTGACGTCATCAAGGTTCAAATCCCCTTAATAATCGCAAATTGAAAAAAAAATATTCAGTTTTTTAGTAATAAATAACAAAAATTTACATGATTTCTATTTCTTCATCAAAATTTCTTATCAAGCTCTCAGATATTTTTAAAAATAAAAGAAAATATTTTTCATAAATTAATTCAAAATTTTTAATTGAAAAAAATTGTGGAATTTAAAACATTTTTATAAGATAATAAAAAAATTCGAGTAATTTCCGTTTTTTAATCACAATTTTTAAGGAAATTACATTTTTTTTTTAGAAATTAATGAGACATTTTTGTATACATAATTTCTATTTCATAATTTCGTTTTTTTTGGAAAAAGAAGAAAAAATTAATTAATTTGGACCATTTAAAATTCTCCATCATATTTAAATAAACTTTTCCAAAGAGAATTCAATTACTTGAAAAAATTTTAATAAAATTGTACCTACACAAACATTTAATTATTTTTATAAACAATAAAAATTTCACATGAATTCAATTATTTACAAAATTCTTTTACAAATTCCCTCGCAATGATTCAATTATTTTCATAAATATCAAAATTTTTCTTATGGAATTCAATCATTTTTATAAAAAATAATTAAAAATTCCAGAAAATAATAATTTAATTGAAATGATAAAAATAATTTTGCAGAAATAGTTATTATTAACAATATTATTAGAATATAAAATAAAGATTTTATAATTCGTAATTATTAATTATTATAAAACATGAAGATATCGATAACTCCGAGTCTTCGACTCGGAGCAATCGATATCTTCATGTTTTGTAACAATACTTTTATAAGTTATTGATGTTGCAATTAAAGAAATTCGTAAATAAATGTTACAGATCATTTTTTGAAATAAAATTTTTTTTTTTATTTTCTAAAAATTTTAAATAATTTTTTAACAATTAACAATTTTATTCAATATTTTTATAAATAAAATGGAAGAAAATTTTTATAATTTAGATCAGTAAAAAAAAATTGTTATAGAAGAAAGCATATAATAAATAAAATTTATTTGTTAATTATAATGTTTAAAAAATTTTTTTATTGTTGTCTTGTTCTATATAATAAATTTAATATTTTTTAACTTTTGGCATTTTCTTTAGAACAGGAAAATGTATATAATATTTAATTAATTGAATTAAAATTGTCAGAATAGTAAATATAATTTGATGGTAAAAGACAAATAAATTTACCGAAATTCTTTTGAATTTCTTTGAACATTTTTCAGTTATTTAATTACAATTTCCATTTTCATTTTTTTTCCTTCTTTTTTTGTCATTTTTTTCTGCACTCCTACTATATTATAGTTCTGAAATAGAAAAAAATAAAATTCCATTCGATAGAAAAGAGTCAATTAAAATTGACTATCACGAAGGAAAAGAAAAATTTTTTTTTTTTTGACGTCTTTTTCTATACAACACGGAATGTGAATCTGTTTCATCGATCATTAGCAAAAGCGTTGTTGAATATACGTTGTTTTGCAGATCGAATGCTAGAGGCAAAAAGAGTTTTTGAAAACGGACTCCACTCTCTCTCTCACTCACTCTTTTTTTCTCCTCTGACCATTATATGTGGCGGTTCTATTGATTTTCCATCAAAGAATCGTATATGTACACGTATCTGCATTTTGCCGGGCATGTAAAAAAGCAAATAAGCCTAGTCACACAATTTTCTCTGCTTTATTTTTTTCACAACTTTTTAAAGAGTGTAATTTTTTTTTTTATATTATTTTCAGTCAATTTTATTTTGTCATATAGGGGAAATAGTTTTTTACAGCTTTTTGTTTGCTTTCGTCACGATTTTTATGCATGGTTTTTTTTATCAATTTTTTTTCGGTTTATTTTTGTGTTGGTATAACATTTTCTCATGAATGGAAAAAGTATTTTTTTGTTTTGTTAAAAAAAGAAGAGAATAATAGTTCTATAAAGTGAGTATAGAAAAATGAAAATAAAAGAAATTAAAAAAAGAAATTAAATTATTAATTAATTTAATTTTCTTTTTGGAAAATTAGAAATTAATTAATGAGTGTAAAAAATTAAGTGGCCAATATGTTTTCCAAGTATTTCCTTGCACACTATCCTTCTTATTTGCATTTAAATGTAAATTGTACTTTTCTTTTCGATTCTAATTACTATCGAGGTACTTCTCCAGTTGGATTTAGAATGTAAAATTACCGTTTTTCGAAAAGAAGAAAAGTAAATAAATACCCGTTCTACTTTTAGAATTATACGCGCGACTCGTGGTGATTCAAATACGAATAAGTCTCGTAAGTTCTTGTCATCCGGTGGGAGCGTTAAAATAAAGTGTCAGACCATTGTATATAATTGAACCAATTTCTTGGGTATTTTAAATTTTTTTTCTTTTTCTTTTGTACACGTACATATATCTAATACTTTTTTTTATTCTTCGGGAAATTTTTTGTCAACTTTCAGACAAATTAGATTCGTTAACTCTTCCATTTTTTTGTAAAAGAAAAATGTCCAATTTAAAAATAAGAAAAATATTGTTGACAAATTTTAAAATTTTTTCAATAATTGAATTCGTTCGAAGAATTTCAATAAATTTTCAAGAATAATTGAATTTTTTAAAGAATTCATTTAAAATTGTATTAAAAAGAATTGGAACTGCCTAGTGATAGTTTCAATTAATAATACACTAAATTAAGTTAATTAATTAATTAACCTGTGGAAATTTTATTATTTATGAAAATAATAAGAAAAATAAAATTTGTAAAAATAGAAATTCAATTGTTTCGAAGAAAATTTAAGTTCGTAGGAGGAATTGAATTAAAATTGTACTGAAAATAATTGAATTCTTCTCATTTCACAATATTTAAAAATAAGTGAATTATATCAACAAATTTCATTAAATGTTTTGAAAGTAGGTAATTAAATTACATCAAGAAATTTTATTTAAATTTTATTAAAAATAATTGAATTCTTCCAAAGAATTTTATAACGTACGGAAATAATTGAATTCTTGCGACGAATTTTCTAACAAATTTTTTGAAAATAATTGAATTGTTTCTATGAATTTCATTAAAATTTTTAAAAAATAATTAAAGTCTTTAAAAAAATTTAATTAATAATGTATGGAAAATAATTATTAAATTCTAATAGAAAAATCATATCGAAATTTTTTTAAATTGTTTAATTTCTTTGAGGAAATGTAATAAAATTTAAGAATAAAATTGCATTTTTTTAGGAATTCATTTAAAATTGTTTTACAAATAAAGGAAATCCTGCGATGATTTTCGTTATTTTTGAAAATAATTGAATTCTTGCAACAAATTTTATTGAAATATTTAAAAATAATTGAATTCCAGAGAACAATTTTATTAATTATTAAAATAATTGAATTCTAGCGAAGAATTTTATAAAAATCTTTTTAAATAATTGATTTTTTTATTTGATAAATTTTCCGAAATTTGTGTTTTAAATCATTGAATTCCTGTGCAAATTTTTTTATTTATGAAAATAATTGAATTCTTGCGAAGAATTTTATAAAAATCTTTTTAAAGAACTGATTTTCTTATTTGATAAATTTTCTGAAATTTGTGTTTCAATTTTTAAATAATTGATTTTTTTATTTAAAAAATTTTCTGAAATTTCTGTTTTAAATAATATTGAATTTCTGTGAAAATTTTATTATTTATGAAAATAATTGCAAAGAATTTTATAACAATCTTTTTAAAGAATTGATTTTTTTATTTGATAAATTTTTTGAAATTTGTGTTTTAAATAATTGATTTTTGTATTTGAAAAATTTTCTGAAATTTGTGTTTTGAATAATTAAATTCCTGCGTGCAAATTTTATTATTTATGAAAATAATTGAATTCTATCAAAGAATTTTATAAAAATTGTTTTAAATATATTTGACTTTTTTTTGAAAAATTTTATGTTTAATTGTGTTTTAAATAATTGAATTCCTGTGCAAATTTTTTTATTTATGAAAATAATTGAATTATGCGAAGAATTTTATAAAAAATTTTTTTAAAAAATTGATTTTTTTATTTGATAAATTTTCTGAAATTTTTGTTTTAATTTTTAAATAATTGATTTTTTTATTTGAAAATTTTTCTGAAATTTGTGTTTTAAATAATTGAATTCCTGTGCAAATTTTATTATTTATGAAAATAATTGAATTCTTTCAAAGAATTTTATAAAAATTGTTTTAAATATATTTGACTTTTTTTTGAAAAATTTTATGTTTAATTGTGTTTTAAATAATTGAATTCCTGTGCAAATTTTTTTATTTATGAAAATAATTGAATTATGCGAAGAATTTTATAAAAATCTTTTTAAAGAATTGATTTTTTTATTTGATAAATTTTCTGAAATTTTTGTTTTAATTTTTAAATAATTGATTTTTTTATTTGAAAATTTTTCTGAAATTTGTGTTTTAAATAATTAAATTCCTGTAAAAATGTTATTATTTATGAAAATAATTGAATTTTTTCGAAGAATTTTATAAAAATCGTTTTAAAGAATTGATTTTTTTATTTGATAAATTTTCTGAAATTTTTGTTTTAATTTTTAAATAATTGATTTTTTTATTTGAAAATTTTTCTGAAATTTGTGTTTTAAATAATTAAATTCCTGTGAAAATGTTATTATTTATGAAAATAATTGAATTTTTTCGAAGAATTTTATAAAAATTGTTTTAAATATATTTGACTTTTTTTTGAAAAATTTTATGTTAATTGTGTTTTAAATAATTGAATTCCTGTGCAAATTTTATTAAAATGAAAATAAATGGAATGTTAATAAAAAATTTTATAAAAATGTTTTTTAAATAATTGAAGTCTTTTTGAAAAATTTTTTATTAAAATAATAGATATTTGGGGAAGAATTTTGTTAATTATGAAGATAGTTGGGATTTTGACGAGAATTTTTTTTAAATTTGAAAGATAATTGAATTTTATGAGAAGAATTTTATCACTCTTTGAAAATAATTGAATTTCTGCAATTATTTGAAATTAAGTAGTATTTTATTGTTTTTTACAAGCAATCTCTCTATTTATATACTTTAATGTTATCTAGAAAGATAATTTTGATTATTAAATGAGAAGAACATTGTATTTCAGTAACAATGAGAGAACACTAGTGGATTTTAATGCCTGGAGCAGAAAATGGATATATAAGGCTTTTTTGTGCCAAATGAGAAACGGTTGCAATTGTTCATAAGGATTTACGTTTTGCTATGCTTATCGACCAATAAATTCGGTCCGTATAAATTCGCATATATATATAGGTACTATAAACACAAGTCGCATCAAAAACAATAAACTAAACATGAATAGTGTACACACGTATATTATTTCACTTTCAAAACTGTAATAATAAAAAAAAATTTTGTTTCTTTTCTTTTTTTACAGAAACATTTTTCATTACCTGATCATCATAAAGTGAATTTATGAAAAACTATACTCAAATTTGTGTAATGCTGCTTTTATTACTTCCGTTACTGCAACTTACATCTTTTATTACTCTTTTTCTTACTTTCCATTTTACTACCCATGATTCTTTTTTCATATCACTAAAGTCTATTATTATAACCTTTTTAAATCATATACGTTCAGGGAAATATGTATATTTATCGCAGCATAAAAGTAAAGTTTTCGATTAGAAAAAAATTTCTGAATATTATCGCCTACAAAAATTGTGTAATAAATATTTTAAAATTGCCCCTTTTTTTAAAAAAAATCGAATTGAATTCAGTGATTTTTGGAATTGCTTAATTCGAATCTGACATGAAATTTGTCTTTAGAGATTATAAAATTATTAAATAGAATTTTAATTTAAAAAAAGTTTTCATTAAAATCTTTAATTAGTAGAAAACTCCAAATACAGATTCAGAGGGTAAAAAGTAATCTAATAAATAAATTTAAACTCACAGAAATATATAATACGTTTCCTTACAATTTTAGAAGGGAAAAACAATTAAAATTCTATTAAAAAACAGTAATTGAATAACATTTTTCCAATAAAAATATTATTAGTCAAATTTAAAAAAAATTAGTCAAATTGATTTTTCTAAATTATTTCCAATTTCTATAGTGAAATATTATTCATTCAATTGACAAAATTCAAATTTTCAGTGAGTCTGTAAATTTATTATGTACAATCGAATTGTAAATTTTGTACTTAACGAATCAAACGCAGTCGATCTGTCGCAGACGTCCAATTAAGTAAATTAGCAAACGAGCATAATTGATCGATTAGTACCTTAGTGTTGACAACTAACGGAGTTAGGATTCTCGTATTCAAACGGTCTATAATTACTTTCTGAGAAATCAATAGCAGACGAAATCATTGAAATAGAGATTGGAGTGAATCGAAAATTAAATTCAATCAGAAAAATTAATCACTTTCAATTTAACGATTATTATATTCATCAAACTGTATATATATATAATCGCTGCTTGATTAAATTATTTCTTGGAAGACTAGAGTAAATTTTAATTAATAATTTTTATAGTAATAACTAATTAGGTCAGTATAGTTTATTTGTTTATGTAATTTATTTTAATACATACTTTTATTAGGAGTTATTTATTTATTTATTTATTTTATTAAAATTATTTTATTATTTTTATAACATAGAATTTAAAAAATAATAATAAATATTAATATTTATTAAATATATTTTTGAAGTACTGAAATATATTAAGAAATATTTATTATTTATATGTTATTTAATAAATATTAATTTTTATAAATTATATTGAAAAAGTAAAAATAAATTTCATAAATACAACAAAGAAAATATTGAACCACATTTTTTCATCGGTCGTCCACAAATGACATCGCAAACTTTATTACAGGGTCATTAAAATTTCAAAACTCAATTTACTTTTTTTTTCTTTTTCTTCTTTTTATAATAAAACTTCAAGTTCTAAAAAGCAATAAGAAAAATGAGAATGTAAAAAAAGTGGGGAAAAATGTGAAAAATATAAAAAAAGTTTTGAGAAATTATTAATTTCAATTATCGAGAAAGTTGATAGCGAACATTTGAAAAAAGAGATATAAAAAAAAAGAAAGTAATAAATTATTTTCGCTTATAGCAAAAGAAGTGTTTAAAAAATTGTTCCTTAAAATCTTGAAAAAAATACAAAAGAGGAATCGAAACGAAAAGGAATGAATAAAATACAAAATTGCTTTTTTGGAATGAAAGGAAATTTGAGAGAAGTAGGAAATAAAAAAAAATTCAAAAGTAAAAACAGGAAAGGTATTATAAACAATAACAAAAGAATTAAAAAATAAAAGGATTATATAAAAAAAGAAATTTTTTAATTCTACTAAAGACAGTAAAATTAATTTACCTTTTTTATTTCCAGAAATTGTCTAAATTTTCAGGGATTAAAATCTTAATTTTGGTATATATAAAACTCGAGAAGATAAAATTAATAATGCTAAGTCACACTGAATAACCTTTCTCATAGTGGAAAGTTTAAAAATTAATTTTTTTTTTATTAAATTTATATTCTTCGCACTTTGTCTTTTAGAAGAACTAATTTTGAAAAGTGTTTTAAAATTCTAGAGGAGAATTTCTTATTACTGAAGAAAAGATAAATATCGAAAAAGGGGGTCTTTTTCTCATCACTATTTCTCTCTTACTTTTTATTATTATTTTTTTCTCTTTTCTTTTCTTTTTTTTTTATCAAAGACGTGAGGTAATTTGTGGACGACGTCTTACTCACCCCAAACTCACCTTCTCCCCATAATCACCCTCAACTGCAACAGTGGAGACGTATTTCCAGCCGAGTTCATGCACCACCTCAACGATCGCTTGAGCTTGAAAATTATCAGGAGGAACGACTCGACTAAAATACTCGAAACGACTCTTATCCGAGAGTTCAGTACTCGTTGATGCATAGCTGACTTGTGGTATCTGTAACAAAAATCAAATGCAATCAATCAGCCACTTAATCTTTAAATGATTTCAACTTCAATTAGTCTCACTTTTTTCTCTATTGGCTATAAAAGTTTTTCTTCATAAATTTTCATAATTTATAATTTAAGTTTACAGACTCTATAAAACTCAAGTTTTTATCTTTTATTTTAAGGTTTTTTTTTCTTATTTTAAAAGAGTAAATTTTATTTATTTATTTTGTTTGTTTAAATTTAAATTTCGAAGACAAATTAATTATTCTCGAAAATTAGTTTACGCATAAGTTGCTTTGTTTTTAATATTTTTATTTATATATTTAAATAAGTAAAAAAATTATGTTTAGTAGAAAACTAATTGTCCGTGAAAAATATATAATGTTTCCAAACAAAGCAATTTTATCTTATGATATTTTGTATTTTTTTCTTATATATTTTATAGAATTTTTTAATTAGACAGAATATTTTTAAGTAGAATTAAACTTTTTTAGTCAGACCTTCAAGTAGATTAGAATTTTGATTAGATATCCAAATTTTAAATAGATATTTTTGTTGACAAATTTTTCTGAAGGTAAGAAATTTTTTTTAATTGAGTAGGACATTTTAAGTAGAACTAAACATTTATTGTCAGACATTCAAGTAGATCAAAAGTATTTAGGGAGACATGTCAATTATAAAAAGAAAGTTTTGTTGAAAACGAAATAATTTTCTCTTAAGTAGAATCAAATTTTTAAATAATTAAAAAAATTCATTTTCACAGAACATTTTTAAGAAATATTAAACTTTTTTTAATCAGACTTTCCAGTAGATTAAAAATCTTTGGTCAGACATGTAAATTTACAGCAGAAAATTTTGTTTCTGAACAAAGCAGTTTTATCTTATGATGTTATATATTTTCTAGAATTTTTTCACTATACAGAATATTTTTAAGTAAAATTAAACTTTTTTAATCAGACATTCAAGTAGATTAGAATTTTAATTAGATATCAAAATTTTAATTAGACAGAATATTTTTAAGTAGAATTAAACTTTTTTAGTCAGATATTCAAGTAGATTAGAATTTTGATTAGATATCCAAATTTTAAATAGAAATTTTTGTTGACAAATAAAACACTTTATCTGTGAGTAGGAAAAATTTTTTTAATTGATTAAATCATTTTCAGTAGAACTAAACATTTATTGTCAGACACTCAAGTAGATCAAAAATGTAGAGTGAGTCTTGTCAATTATAAAAAGAAAATTTTGTTGACAAACGTAATAATTTTCTCTAAAGTAGAACCAAATTTTAAAATTAATGTTAAAAATCTGGTTACACAAAACATTTTTAAGTAGAATTATACTTGTATGGTCAGACGGTCAAGTAGATCAAACTTGTTTGGTCAGACATGTAAATTTTAAACATAAATTTTTGTTTGAAAAAAAACAAAATTTTTTTTTTTAACAAAATTTTTTTAACAAAATGTTATAATTAGGCAAACAATATTATTGCATTATTGTATATTTTTCGTCAAACGTTCAAGTAGATGAAAATTGTTTGTACAGACAAGAAATTTTAAGACGAAAATTTGTTTAATAAAATAAACATTTATATTTATAAATAAAACAAAATTTTTTAATGACGCAGAATATTTTAAAGTAGTATTAAAGTTTTTAATTTAATTTTTAAAGTTATTCTCAAATAACAATTATGTAGATCATAATTGTTCAGTCAGACATGTGAATTTTAAGAAGAAAATTCTGTTGACAAACTAAACGATTTTATCTGTAAGTAGAATCAAATTTTTTTAATTAGAGTTAACATTTTGGAGTAGTTTAATTTTTAGTCAGACTTTCAAGTAGAATGAAAATTGTTTAGTCAGATATTTTAATTATAAAAAGATTTTTTTTTCAACAAACAAATAACAATTGTTCTTTGATCTGATATGCAAATTTTTGTTTCCAAACAAAACACTTTTTTAAGTAGAAGAAAACTGTTTAGTTAAATTAACAGTTTAGTTTAACTAAACAGTTAATAGTTTTAAGTAGTATTAAACTCTTTGGGTCAGACATTTTAGTTCATGAAAGTTGCTTCTAGTTAATCGTGTAAATTTTGAGTAAAACAAGTTATTATTTTAAGCATCGAAAATACTTTGAAAGCACAGAAAATTTGAAAATTGATTAATTTATTCCTATTAATTGTTAATTTAAGCTGCAACGCTTTTTAATACCTCATAGTTTATTGACACAGTTTTCTTAAAAGTATCAAGTTGAAACTAAAATGTATCAAATTAAGACTAAAAATTTCTATCAATTTGTTTATTTGAGCCACAATTTTTGGTATCCACTTGTTGCTATTTAATATTAATTGTAAAATAACAATGTGTGATGCAAATACATTTCTTTATTATTGCCAGTAGAAATAGTATGTGGAGATTATGTAATTAACGTCAATTTATAGAAATTTTATTAAAATATACCAAATAATTGTTTGATGAAATTTTAATTTAATATATCTAAAATTATGTGGAGAAAATGAAATAAAATTCATAATTTCAAGTTATGTTTATCGTGAACTGAATAAATCACCATAAATAATGAAAATGTAATTTTATTGTATACAAACGTGGTGGAATTAAATGAGAATTTAGCAACAGAATTTCCAGTACATGAACAAAGTATTTGATATTCCCTGAGTTCCCATGTTCAAATTCATATACATTGAGAATCCTGCCTTCTATATATAAGCGTCGTCCCTCTTTGGAAGCTTACACATGCTACAAAGAGAATGTCTATTTAATAACGAATAATACTCCAGAATATTGAATATATACTGTAAATTAAATGTACCTTCAGGTTCTTTTTTATATATACAATATAATACCTTTGTAACAAAAGAAACGTAAGGTTTTTGTTTTAAAAATTTTGTTTTCTTTCTTGGCGGGAGAAATATACTCGTTATGGGATTAGGTCTCTGTATATAATATATAATACTAAAACAACTTTAGTTCAGTAACTAAAGGACAACAATACGAGAGACAGCAATAAGAGAGAGCCTTCGCAGTAGGTTTATAATACGCTGAGGCGTGATAAGAAGGTAATAATAGTGATAACAGTACACCAAAGAGAGAATCATATCTGACAGGGAGGATCTTTTCCGTTTCTCGTTCGCTTCTCTCACTCTCACACTCTCTCGGTCTCTTTTCTCGCTAGACTCTCGAAATTACCAGTAACTAAAGCTATAAATGTTCTTAATCATCCCGTTCAACTATAGAGCTTTAATTAAAGTAAATACTCTAAATCCACAACTCTCGATCAACAATTACATTCGCTTTTCAAATATCTCTGCAAATATCCGCTTTGTGAAAATTATTATTTTACCCGCTTTTCCTTATGTTGGCATTACTTAAATGCCGATAAATATTTACTACGTATTATTATTCGCAACGAATTCAATTAAATATTCAGAATGTCAGGTGGGCATTTGTACTAATAATTAACTTTAATAATCTTCGTATTCCATTCTTTCATTCTATCTACACTTTGAAGTTAGTTTTTGTGTATACTTTTGTTATTTTTAAATATTTTTTGAAAATTCGTATTTTTTCATGATTTATAGTAAAATAATAAATATTTGAAATTAGAAAATTTAAAAAAAATTATATTGTTTAATTTTTGGCATTTTCTTTAGCACAGGAAAATGTATGTAACATTTAATTAACGTTTTAAAAACCAGTACTGGTTCCCTTATCAGAAATGTAATCTGTAAAATAATACAGTTATTCGTAATTTACTAATTTGTATACTTGTTCTTAATTTGTTAACTTTAAGTTTTTTTAAAAGAAAATTATAATTTTTATTTTAAATATTTTCATACCATCTATTCTAACAATTTTAATTCAATTAATTAAATATTATATACACTGTAAAAAATTTTGGGAGTTAACGGACTCGGGAGTTGGGAGTGAAATTTTTCGAGTTAAAAATCAACTCCAAAAGAGAGTTAATTTCTAACTCCCTTCATTCAACACCCGCGCGAGTTATTTTTTCCTTAGGGAGTTAGCATTTGGGTGTGAAATTTTAACTCTCTTTATTTAACTCCCCTGGCTTTAACTCCCCAATGGGTGCGACTTTTATAGACCCCCCGGGGGAGTTAAAATTTAACTCCCTTTTTTTACAGTGTACATTTTCCTGTCCTAAGGAAAATGCCAAAAGATAAACAATATCAAATTTATTATATAGGACAAGACATCAATAAAAAAACTTTTAAAAAATTATGATTCACAAATAAATTTTGTTTATTATATGCTTTTTTTATAACAGATTTCCTTTTACTGATCTAAATTATAAAAATTTGCCTTCTTTTTTTTATAAAAATATTTTTAAAGATTTTCAATTTGTTAAAAAATTATTTTAAATGTTTAGAAAGTAAAAGAAAATTTGTTATATAAAAAAATGTTCTGTTACATTTATTTACGAATTTCTTTAATTGCAAAATTATTCAAAAACATCAATAACTTATGAAAGTATTGTTATAAAACATTAAGATATCGATTGCTCCGCGTCGAAGACTCTGAGTGATCGATATCTTCATGTTTTATAATAAATTAATAATTACAAGTGATAAAATCATTATTTTATATTATAATAATATTGTTACTGTAAATTCTTCAAAATTATTTCCATCATTTCAATTCAATTATTATTTTGTAAAATTTTTAATCATTTTTTTTTTTTTGAAAATAATTGAATTCCTTAAAAAAAATTGTATTATTTATGAAAATAATTTAATTATTGCAAACAAATTTATAAAAAATTTGTAAATAATAAAAGTCTTGTAAAATTTTTATTATTTATGAAAATAATTAAATGTTTGCGTACAATTTTACTAAAATTTTTTTTAAATAATAGAATTATTTTTAGGAAATTTTATTAAAATAGTAAATGTTGAAAATCATTAAAAGGAGAATAATTACAAGTGATAAAATCATTATTTTATATATTATAATAATATTGTTACTGTAAATTCAACAAAATTATTTTCATCATTTTAATTCAATTATTATTTTCTAGAATTTTTAATTATTTTTATGAAAATAATTGAATTCCTTAAAAAAAATTTATTATTTATGAAAATAATTGAATTCCTGTGAAATTTTTATTATTTAGTAAAATAATTAAATATTTGCATACAATTTTATTAAAATTTTCTTTAAATAATTGAATTCTTTTTGGGAAATTTTTATTAAAATTGTAGATATTGAAAATAATTGAAATTAGAAAAATGCATTTTATTTTTGAAAATAATTGAAATTAGGACAAGAATTTTATTGACATTTTTTAAAATAATTGAACTTTGGTGAAGAATATTGTTATTTATAAAGATAATTGGGATTTTTACGATAATTTTTTAAAAAATTTTATATAATTGAATTTTATGAGAAGAATTTTATTACTTTTAAAAATAACTGAATTTCTGCAATTATTTGTAATTTCTCCAAAATTCAATTTTTTTAGTGTTTTCAACAAAAAATTCTATTAAAAATTTTTAAATTCTGTTATTTTTAAAGTCTTTCCACACTTTGAAGTTAGTTTTTGTGTATGCTTTTGTTTTGTTGTTTCTCTTTTCCTTTAAAAAATATTGTTTGACAGATCGAAAAAATGCAGGTATTTTTTCATGATTTATAATAAAACAATATTTGAAATTAGAAAATATAAAAAAATTATGATTAACAAATAAATGTTGTTTATTATCTACTTTTTTCTATAACAAATTTCGTTTGACTGATCTAAATTTTGCAAGATTTTCTTCTTTTTATTTATAAAAAATATTAAGAAAATTGTTAATTGTTAAAAAATTATAATTAAGAAATATACCCATTTTATGGATAATTTATATTTCTCAATAACAATATTGTTTAGAAACTCATGCTTTTCTTTTAAAAAAGAAACATTACATATTCTATTCTATTTGTCAATTACAAATTTTAATTGAAAATGAAATTGAAACTTTTTCAATTTTTAGAAAATAAAGGAAAAAACTTTACTCAAAAAAATGTTCTGTTACATTTATTTGCGAATTTCTTTAATTGTAAAGTTATTCGAAAACATCAATAATTTTTTTTTAATAAATATTTAATCAATATTATTTTTCCATAGGAATTAAGAATTTCGAAAATTTCAAATTCAAATCTTTTTAAATTCAATAACTTATAAGAATATTTTTATAAAACATGAAAATAGTGATTGCTCCGAGTCGAAGACTCGGAGTGATCGATTTCATCATGTTTTATAATAATTAAAAATGACCGAGTGATAAAATCATTGTTTTATATTATAAGAATATTATTACAGTAACTTTTTCAAAATTATTTTCATCATTTCAAATCAATTATTATTTTCTACAATTTTTAATTATTTTTTATGAAAATAATTGAATTCCTTAAGAAAATTTTTATTATTTACAAAAATAATTGAGTTATTGCGAAGGAATTTATAAAAAATTTGTAAATAATTGAATTCCTGAGAAATTTTTATTATTTATGAAAATAATTAAATATTTTCGTACTATTTTTGGGAATTGGAAATTGATTTGAAAATAATTGAACTTTGGAGAAGAATTTTGTTATTTCTAAAGATAATTGGGATTTTGACGAGAATTTTTTTTAAACTTGAAAGATAATTGAATTTTATAAGAAGAATTTTATCACTCTTGATGATAATTGAATTTCTGCAATTATTTGTCATTTTTCTAAAATTGGATTTTTTTAGTGTTTTCAACAAAAATTTGAATTACAAATTTTTTAATTATGCAGTATTACAAGTAATATCAAAAATATAATAATTTCATTTTATGTTTATTTATAATAAAAATTCGTATTTATCTTCAAAAGAATTATCCATTAATTATTTTCGGCAAAGTTGACGCTAATATTATTGTGAATTATATCAAATCTGATAAATTAGTGCAGCAGAATCGCTTTGAAAAATTAATAAATAACGTCAATATTGAATTAAATTGCGAAAGTAAATTATAATCCATTTTGATTAAATTCCCTTTAAATTGAATAATTTCTAAAATGTGATTTCATGAAGATGCTAGTTTTAATATTATACTTATATCTAGATATATAGATATATAAGTATTATATATATATTACATGTATAGTAAGTTCACAATTCAACTTTTCCTTGTTTGTTACTTGAAAAGACAACTAATGAAGCAATTTAGCAACAAATGTTTTTTATTACATTCGAAAGAAAATTTCCAAGTTTCTTTGCGAGGATTTATTATCACAAATTGCTAATTAAGCAACGGAGAGGTTTTACTCTCTATATTTATTTTAAAAAGAAGTTGTAAGTAATGTAGTTTATATTCTTAACAAATGTTAGTTCATAATACTGTGACACCATAATACAATTACGAATAAAAAAGAAAATTATTATTTTTTTGTATAAAGAAAAAACAAAAAATTGCTTTTGTGTAAAAAAAAATTTTGTTGCATACAAAAAAAAATTATTGTTTCTTTAGAAAAAACTTATTCTTTTGTCTAAAAAGAATTATTTGTTGTTAAAAAAGCAAGAAATTATTGTTTGTATAAGACAAGTTATTTTTTTGTCTAAAAAACCATTTGTTTTATAAAAATTTACTTTTTATATAAAATAAACAATAAATTATGTTTTGTTTCAAAGAAAAAAGTTTATTTTCATTCTATTAAGAAAAAATTATAAACAGGATTTCCAAACTTTAAAGGATAAAATAAAAACAATTTCTGTGAAAACAAAAGCTGAAATTATCTCTAAAAGACTGAAAAATCGATACCGAGTGTCTAACAATAAAAGACAATACAAAATTAAAAAGATAAAAGCAGAAATTAAAATTCTAAAAAAAGGCAAACCAAATAATAAAACTTTCTCTTTCCAAAAAAAAGTTTTCGCCTCCGTTTTTAGTGATAATTATTTTTAATTTTCATTGTTAAATATTTTGATTTTTCCTCTTTCAATCTTAAAATACATCAATAAAAAAACATAATCGTAATCCAAAATAAAAGAGAATAATAAATATTTTTCATCTAAGCGAAAAATTTATGGAAAAGTTCCAAAAAAAGTGATAAACAAATTTAAAGCTTTTTCTTTTTCTTTTTTAAATTCTCACCACACTGAAATAGAAATTATTATTTATAACTCTGTAAGAAAAACTATAACATTCATGTTCAAACATAAAATTTCAGACTTTCTCATTTCTAGATTCAAAAAGTTTTTAATTCTCCAGCGACACATTTACACAAACTAGCTCTCTAGAAAAGTACAATTCGCTTTAAAAACGCGCAACTTTCAGTTAAGTCAACAATTTTCTTTGAAAATTTTTCCCTCCATTGTATAAAAAGGGGAAAAATAAGACTTATTCGTGGAAACTTGAAAGTTTTCGTACCGAAATAAATTACAACAGGAGCATCAATATGCACATATATATATAGAAGAAGAAAAAGAGTGAGGGAGCAAGAAAAATTTAATGAAGTCAAAAAAACAAGTTTAATCCCTCCTTGGACTCTTTAGAAAATTATATACGAGGATTTCTCTTTTATTCAATTATTTATCCGCGCTGGAAAATATTGGTCACTGTGTGTATCTTGTATATATATATATACAACAGAAAAACTTATTCAAGTGAATTATCAATATTTTAGATTTATGAGACCAACATGTTTTTGAAATGCATGTCAATATCGATTTTATCAGTGTACACTCATGATCTATTCGTATCTATATACATTGTTTATATACATATACATATAGTGAAAGGACATTTCAAACTCGGTAAATCCCCGGCATCGCATCGAAATTCAATATGTTGAACAGATTTGCATGGGCAAATGTAATCGAAAAACACATTCGCATAATATCAAGGCGAAGCGTCCGTGTCACTTCACTGTACCTATTTCAATTTTTTTTTTTTTATTATTTAAAGACCAATTATTTTTTTTTCTTTTTTTTGAGCACTGACATAATAAATTTTTATTTTAATTATATTAATAAGAATCACGTGTTCTTTTTTTCCATAATTTTTCGTTTTGTAAATTATTATTAAAAATCTACTTATTAATTACTACTACTACAAGTTTCAGTGGTGAAAATATATGTTTACACGAAAATATCGTTTTGTCTGACTGAAACATTAATTTTACAACTGAATTTAAACAAATTTAAGCAATTCAGTACGACAATTTTTTTCTAGATAAAAAATACTATTTTTTAAATAAAAATTAAAAATTAATAAATGCAAACCAAACAACAATTCGCGCGGCTAACTCCTTCCTTGCTTTTTTCAAAATAAAATTAACAATTTTAAAAATAATAAAATTTAAAAATATTTCATTAAAATTTTTTTTATAAAAATAATATATGAATTGGAATATAGTTTTAATACCATTATAACTTTATAATAATTTATTCAAAGACAGGGAATTCAGGAAAAAGTCAGGAATTAAAAAAAAATTGAAAAATTAAAATTAAAATTATTAAAAGTACTGGAAAAAATTAAATCTTTAGAATTAATTAACTATAATAATTTGAATGTTCTTTCATTCATTTATTTTTTCTGTCCTTCACATTCTGAAATTGTCTTTGTTTATACTTTTGTTTTTTGTTATCTTTAGACAGATTTTATATTATATTATTATGTTATAATTATTTTTATTTTATAATTAATTCAAAATTGTAATGACAAATAGAAACCATCAGAATTTTTTTAAATTCTTTTTATTAAAAGACTAAAATTTTGTTAAATTTTATGTTTTGTCAAATTGAAATTATGCAGATTTTTGTTCTTTACTTCTGAATAAAATCAGAAAATTGTTAAACAACTGTGATTAAGAAATAGAAAATTTATTTATTTTGCATTATTTTTCTTTATAAATCACAATTTTTTTAACAAAATTAATATTTTGTTTTAGAAAAAAAAGAAAAATATTTGCACAATTCTTATTTTTAATCTTATTTTTGGAACAGAATTTTCCACAGGAATTAAGACATTCAAAAATTTCAAATTCAAACCTTTTTTAAAATTAAACAACTTATAAAAGTATTTGTTATAAAACATGAAGATATCGATTGCTCCGAGTCGAAGACTCGGAGTGATCGATTTCTTCATGTTTTCTAATAATTAAAGATGACCCAGAGATAAAATCATTATTTTATATCATTATTTTCATAATTTTAATTCAATTATTATTTTCTAGAATTTTTAATTATTTTTATGAAAATAATTGAATTCCTTAAAAAAAATTTATTATTTATGAAAATAATTGAATTCCTGTGAAATTTTTATTATTTAGTAAAATAATTAAATATTTGCACACAATTTTATTAAAATTTTCTTTAAATAATTGAATTCTTTTTGGGAAATTTTATTAAAATTGTAGATATTGAAAATAATTGAAATTAGAAAAATGCATTTTATTTTTGAAAATAATTGAAATTAGGACAAGAATTTTTTTTGACATTTATGAAAATAATTGAACTTTGGAGAAGAATTTTATTATTTATAGAGATAATTGGAATTTTTAAGAGAATTTTTTTCAAATTTTAAACATAGTTGAATTTTATAAGAAGAATTTTAATTTTTTTTGAAAATAATTGAATTTCTGCAATTATTTGTAATTTCTCCAAAATTGAATCTTTTTTAGTGTTTTCAACGGAAATTTTAATTTTTTTGACTCATAAACTGTGAAATTACTAGGAATTCCAAAAAAAACTCAATTTTTTCTATTTCTGACAATAATTTCTTTTTAAATAACTTCATTCTTGAACAACTATCGTTTCTTAAAAAATAAAATTAAAATTTTGAGAAGATTAAAAAACTTTTAATTTTACTTAAATATTTCAAAATTAATTGACTTTTAAAAGAGTTGCGTTTACAATTTATTCGTAAATAGATTAACTTCACAAGGTTTTAATTTGAAACTGTATAAAATTTCAATTTTCAATGAATTTAATTAGATTGGAATTTACTTTCTGTAAGAAATTAAAATTTCTATAACAATCGTGATTCAAAAATATAAGTTCTCCAAGGTTTTCACTCCTTTTAAAAAAAATACTCAAGATTTTCTTGAAAAATGTGATTAATTTCATTTTTCAAGAAAATCTAAAATCTATATAAATTTTTTCCTTTTTTTCCAAAAGGAAATTGAAATTTTGTTAAAAATTTATAATTGATAAATCAATTTTAATATAAATTATAAAAAATCTGTTCTTTTATTTTTAAGAACTCTTTGAATTTTGTTTAAAAAAATTGTAATTGAGAAATAGAAATGGTGGAAATTAGTTCCTTTTTATAAAAGATAAACAGAATTTTATACAAAAAATAATATTAAAAATAGGAATTATGCAAATATTTTTTTTTCTTTTTCCAAACCACATAATATTTAACAAAATTTTAGTCTTTTAGTGAAAAGAAATTAACAAAATTTTGATGATTTCTATTTGTTATTGCAATTTTGAATTAATTACAAAATGAAAATAATTATAACATAATAATGTAAAATCTATTTAAAGTTACCAAAAAACAAAAATATACACAAAAGGAAAATTCAGAGTGAGGGACAGAAAAAATGAAAGAATGAATACGAAGATTATTATTGTTAATTGCAATACCAATAGTTTATGAGAGTCTGCCTTAAATTGTCCTTTACTACTGAGAGCGAATAAATAAAAATTTAGATTTTGAATCATTACTGTCAACTCCTATTTGAGAATTAAAATTTATAAGAAAATTGACGTCTGAGGTGAAATTTACTTAAACTACTTAAAACCAAATTTTATATATTTGTCTGATTAAAATCGACTTTTACTACTGGAAGAAAAAAATTGTTTTGTGAAAAAATACGACATGAAATATAAAATATGAAAAAATTTGGTCCAATTAATAATTGTTTACTACTAAAACTAAATATAAAAATAAGGTCTGTGTAAAACAGTCTTTGACTACTGATTTGAAATACAATTATAAATTGTAGGAAAATAATATAAAATGAATGCATTCGAACAAGTGGTTTTTTAATAACTCAAAATTTATAGAGATTTAAATTTCAAGAGATATATTCAACCAGCAAACAAATTTCTCTTCTATTATAAAAACAATTCTACATAATTTTTGATTAGACAAAAAATTATTTAATTGTTTTTTCTAATTTTTTTAATACAGTATCATAACAAATTAAAATGCAGAGAATATAGTAGTGGAACAAACATTGTTTGTCAGAGAGGCACGTGTCTTCCTTCAAGTTGCAAGAGCCATTGTATAATTTTCCAGTTGACGGTTTCACATGGCTAATCAACGAAATCAATACGCAATTAAAGTTCCATTGACGAGCAATTTCAAGTATTCATTTAATTATAAGTGTATTCCAGATGCTATACACACACATATATATATATATATATGTTTATATTTTGTATATACTACTAATTTAATAATTTCATATTCTCATAGTGTTTCTTTGGAAAAAAGTACACACAAATATATTACACTATATAATATTGATGGATATCAAGAAAATTCTCATATTTCATATCTCCCGAGGTTGTTATTTCTCAAACCAGTAAAGTGTGAAATAAAGTCATCGATCACATTTTTTTACAGTAGAATATATAATTTTTATCCTCTATAAAGAAATATTGATTACTGATTTAAATGAGAATTAGATGTCAATTATTTTCGAAAAAAAAATAAATAAATGAAGTAAACATGAAATATAAATCAAGCATATAGTTAATTATTAAGTAAAAAGAGAAAAATATGAAAAAATATAAAACTTTAGAATTTAAGAATATAATTTTGATTGAACACCAGTTTATCCAATCAATTATTTCCAAGAATCTTTTTTTCCTACAATTTTTGTTTTTCAAAAACCTTTTTTTTTCACTAATTCTTTTTTCCACCAATTTTTTTTCCAAAAACTTTTTTTCCGCCAATTATTTGTTCCACAAATATATTTCATTATATTCTTTGAGTTTATATATTTTTCAAAAAATTTTATAATAAATATTAATATAATATAAAATAAATAATGTTTAAAAAATTAAAAAAACTTTAGACCCCTTGATGATGCTTTAATCTTTAAAAACCATGAAAACATTCAATTCTAACTCTTTATTGTTTAAAATTTAATTCTTTACAAAGCATTCTACAGAATATTTTTTAAGATTTATCTAAAAATACTTTTTTTAAATTCTTCACGAATTCTATAAAATATTTCTAATCAAATTCTATAGAATTCGTGCAGAAATTCAAAAAAAAAATATTTCTATAGATAAATTCTATAAAATATTCTATAGAATGCTCTGCATATTCTATAGAATTTTCTATAGAATTTTGAAAAATGCAATATATAAAAAATTAAGAATACTAAAATTTAGGAAATGTAAAAATTTTTAAATGTTAGAATTTAGAAAGAATAAAATTTTCAAAATGTAAGAATTTTGGTAAAAATAATAATTTTTGAAATTAAAAAATTCATGAATGAAATAACTGAAGAATATAAATATTTGAAACTATAAGAATTTAAGAACATAAGAATATAGAAATAAAAAAATTTAATACTACCGACAAAAATTAAATAATAAAAAAGTTTCAAAAATATAAAAAAAATTTTTTAATCTTAAAAATTAAATTTTTAAAATATTTCAAAATTTGTAAAATAAAATCTACGGAATAAAATTATAAATAAATAAATACTCACTGTTCGCACCATATAAAATTCTACATACATGTATAGAAGAAATTTTTTACTTTCAGATATTTTAAAAAATTCACAATGCTTTTTCCTTTACACAGTGCATGACAAAGGTGGAATATTTTTTTCTCGTTTTGTTTTAAAAACATTGTTCGGATTATTCCCAGGATCATAAAACTTTCGTTTCTTTTAAGAATTTTTTTTTTTCTTTTTCTATTTCCTTCTTCTTTTTTTTTTTTGTTTTGTTTGTTTGTTTTTATTTTCATTCTTTTGTGTAGTTTTATTTTCTTTCAGTTTCTACTTCTTGTTGAGGGTGGATCAAGAAGTGTAACTCTCAAAGATGTCGACAGAGAAATGCACAGAATTGCTTGCCTGTGACCGGAAGCTGACACTTTATAGTTGTAGTCGCTTTAAGAACGATAGAAATTGCAACGACAGCTTGAAAGTTTCATTCGTCATTTTTTTTTCATTCCCCCATCCAATTATATTTTAGGCAAAAAAGATTTTTTTTTCAAAGTCTTTTTAAAATTTTTCTAAAAGATCAAAAATTTTATTTCAAACGCATTAAAAGTTTTTTTGTTCCTGCAATTTTAGTTTTTCTTTTTTTCTTAATTTCAGTAGAAAATTATTCTTCAATCAATAAAATTGATAGTTTCTTTTCTCGATGAAATGTGAAAATTGGAAAAAATTTTTTTGAAAAACAAACAAAGAAAAGTGTGTCAACATTAATGAAAAATGTTGAATAAATCATCGGAGGTAAACAGTCGAGCAATTCATTTGAAAATGAAATTTATTTAAGGAACAAATTCAAAATTAAATGAAAAGTGATATATTAAAGTTAAATTTTACACGGATTATAATTTAAATGACGTGTGTTTAATTTCTCCCTCACGAAGAGAAAAAAGAGCAGAAAATAATTTCAAATAAATTATCGACAATATTTTCTCTTATAAATTAGCAAAAATAAACATATATTATATTTTTTTTCATCATAAAAAATATCGTTGTGTTTATCAAAACTTTGCAATGATTAATAAAGCAAACATAAGTTACAAAGAGTTGAAAGTTGTTTTAACAATTTTTTTTTCTTTACCAATTTAAATTGATTAAACATTCCTAATGCAAATTACAACTTTTAATGAGTGTGATAACTTTTGCTCTCTCCTATAAAGGGACTGAAAGTTTTCATTTTATTTTTTTGCGAAACTCTCCTGAATGAAAGAAGCAGAATAGAGGAAAAAAAAGTGTGAAAAGTTCATGAAACTTTTCGTTTTCTCTTTTTCTTTGACGACAAATATCGTTTAATTTCACATTATGACAGAATATGTAAATAGCAACTTTGGAATTATAATAGAATAATAAAAAAGATTTGAAATATTTGCGAAGAGAGAAGAAAGTGGAAAAATTAAATTATAATTGATTTCTTTGTTAGGGAATTTTTTTTTTATTTAAAAATTATGCGAAATTAAAAAAAAGAATTTAATTTTCTTAGAACATGTCGACTTAATGAAGAATAATAGATGAACGAAATTTTTCAAAGCTAATCCACTTTTTTCTTCTCTATTGCAATTCATCTTACTGTCCACAATTTTTTTTTTCTTTCTGAAAACTTTTTTTTCACCCTATAGAAGTTGAATCTTCATTGCAAATTTGCAATTCTATTCTTAATATTAAGTCTCGTATATATTCTTTTCAATCTAGTAAAAGTCTATATTTACTTTTTTTTCAAAAGCGTATTTTTCTTATAAAATAATTATTTACTCAAATAATAATTCTTTGGCACAAAAATAGTTTTTATCTAAATTTCTTCAACCATTCGTAGAATGACAATATTCAATAATTTTAATAATTTTTAATAAAGAAAAATTATTTAAAAATTTAAAGTAGCAAATGTTTTTTTATAAAGTATTATTTGTAGAAAGCATTTTTTTCCTTTCAATTATTAGTAAAATGGTACAAACAGTAGAAAACATTTTTATTCTGAAAGAAAATAATGTTTATACAAAAAAAAAAATTAATTCTAATTCATCAGGAAATCAAATAATTTTTTCAAGTTTTTCCAATTTAATTATTAAAAAAAAATTCAAGGAATAGAAAAAGTTTAATGTTTCTTAAAAGAATTATTACTTTTTTTTAATGAGGAAAATTTGTGATAAATTTCGTAAATTATTCAACGGTTTTATTTCCTCATTGAAACAAAGTAAAAAAACAGATAATGATCCATTAAAAAATAAATGAATTGATAAAAGTTCATTTTCTTATTCAACGATATCAAGCACACCATTTTCAATTTGATTTGTAAATATAAAATTCAAGAAAGTAACTCAACACTCATTAGTGAAATAATTAAAAGAGCTGCATTGAAATGAAGATCTATTTTCACACTGGAAACTTCAAATATAACTTTCAAAGCGTCTCATCATTTTAACATTCATGAAACACTTGTGAGCTATTTTAATCAAAAATTTAAAGCACGTATACTATTAATGGTTTCCTTCATAGAATTTTGCGATATCTTTCGCCTTCTATATAAAAGAGAAAAAAAAATATTCATTTTATACGCAGAAAATTGCAAAAAAAAGAAAAAATTTCTTTACACAAAGCACGGAATAAATTACACAAAGCTTGCTTTCATATTTACATTATAAACAGTTTGACACTCTTACTGAGATTAATATTTTTTTATTGTTTTATATTATATATATATACACACGTTTCTTATATATGGTCCTGCATAATTACTTAGAAAGTAAAAGCTGGGGAAAATTTTGAAGTATTTTTTATTTTAAATTTATAAAGAGCCGAAGAACCTTCTTATTCCCTCTCTCAGCGGATTAATTATCCGTTGAAAGAGAATTTAGTATAAGTCTTGTACTTAAAACGACTAATTTTTTCTTTTTTGAAAATTGTTGAAAAAAAGAAGTTTCCTGCGAAGGAGACGAAAAGCAAAAAGGAAAAAAATGGATAGCAAATGTATAAAAATTCGTATGAATAAAAGAATTTTACTTTTCCATTATAGCACTCTACTGACAATTGGAGAGAATATTTTACTCAATTTTCAATTTTTGAAATTTCGAAAAAGGAGAAAAAAATGCATATTCCGACTTAAATGGACTCTTACTACTGAAAATTATATAAACAGGAAATTAATATTCGACTGATATTGTACTGAAGTATTGAAATTTAAGAATACAAAATAATGTCTGACTGAAATAGAAGTAAACTACTGAAAATAAATGTTTACGAAAAAATGATTAATTCTACTAAAATTTAGTGATTTTTAATTAGAAAGAATATAAATTTTGTGAAATAATTTAAATTTAAATTTAAAAAATTAAATAATTTTATTATTGTATATAGTTACTACAGGGCTCGAACTAAGTCTATAAATTCCGTAAAGATCCGTAAATTTGCTACAAGTCCGTAAAATTTTTTTAAAATTCTCATCAAAATTTCAATTATCTTTATAAATAATAAAATTCCTCTGAAATTCAATTATTTTCAAAAATTCTAATAAAATTCTTGGTAATATAATTCAATTATTTTTCTAAATAATAAAATTCAATTATTTAAAAATTTGTTGAAAAATTTCTTTCTGAGAATTCAATTTTAAGAAACATTCAATTATTCAATAAATAATTTACTCTTGTATTTAAATAATTAAATTCTAGTAGAATTTACTAATAAAAATTGATTTAGAAATGAATTTCAGTTAAAAACAAATAAATTTGAAAATTCACAAAAAACTTTTTCAAAAATTATTAAAAATAATGGATTTATAAAAAAATTTTAGTTAACACTAAAAAAAATTGAATTTTGGAGAAGTTACAAATTATTGAAGAAATTTAATTGTTTTCAAGAGTAATAAAATCCTTCACAGAATTTTAATTATGTTCTTAAATTGTAAAATTCTTTTTAGGAATTTAATTATTTTCAGAAATAATAAAATTCTTTTTAGGAATTCAATTATTTTCATAAATAATAAAACCCAATGCAGAATTTCAATTATTTTAATTATTTTTAAATACAATTTTAATTAAATTTCTCGGAAAATGTAATTATTCTTAAAAATTTTATTAAAAATCGTCGAAAGAATTCAATTTTTTAAAAATATGATGATAAAATTCTTTATGAGAATTTGAATTTAAGAAACATTGAATTGTTCGATAAATTATTTATTTTTGTATTTAAATAATTGCATTCTAGTAGAATTTTCTAATAAAAGTTAATTTAAAAATGAAGTTCAGTTAGAATTTAAGATAATAAAATTGAATATTAAAAGCAATATAGTGTGAATTTTTAGAAATATTTGAATTTTGAAATTAATTTTTTTGAAAAAGTGTATACCTAATTGAATTTTTTTTTATATTATTTGAAATTTTTATTTTCTAATATTTATTTAATTGAAACATGAAGAAATCAGTCACTTCGAGTCGAAGTCTCGAAATAATAAATTAATAATTAAATAATTAAATAAATTATTAAATTATTAAATTAAATTAAATTAATAAATTAATTAATAATTTAATTTACTAATAGTAGGTACTAAATACATATAAAAATATGGTCTGACTGATGATATGTTCTACTACTAATAATTATAAGCAAAAATTTATTTTTACTTTATTTTTATTTCCTATTTGAAATGAAACATAAAAACTACTGTACTACTTATTTTCTACTGAAAGATCATGTTTAGCTAAAATTCTGTCTGACTAAATTTAAACTTTACTACTTAAACCAAATGTACTCAAAATTATTGTTTGGATAAAAGTGTTTCTTGCTACTGCATTTAAATTTATTCAACAAAAAAATATGTCTGACGTAAACTGTAATTTTCTACTGAAATTCTCTACCAATGTTCTAACAAAAAATATTTTTAAAAAGTAATTAAATTAAAATATGTAAAAAAAAACTTTTGTTTTTTCTTAACTCTAGATAGATTGTATATTTTATTATTATGTTATAATTATTTTTATTTTATAATTTATTCAAAATTGTAATGACAAATAGAAATCATTAGAAATTTTTTCACTTCTTTTTATTAAAAGACTAAAATTTTGTTAAATATTATGTTTTGTCAAATTGAAATTATGCAGATTTTTGTTCTTTACTTCTAAACAAAATTTAGAAAATTGTTGAACAACTGTGACAAAAAAAATAGAAAATTGATTTATTTTGCATTATTTTTCTTTATGAATCACAATTTTTTTTAACAAAATTATTATTTTGTTTTAGAAAAAGAAGAAAAATATTTACACAATTTCTATTTTTAATCTTATTTTTGGAACTGCATTTTCCACAGGAATTAAGACATTTAAAAAATTTCAAGTTAAAATCATTTTAAATTAAAAAACTTATAAAAGTATTGTTATAAAATATGAAGATATCGATTGCTCCGAGTCGAAGACTCGGAGTGATCGATTTCTTCATGTTTTCTAATAATTTAAGATGACCGAGAGATAAAATTATTATTTTATATTATAAGAATATTGTTACTGTAACTTCATCAAAATTATTTTCATCATTTTAATTCAATTATTATTTTCTAGAATTTTTAATTATTTTTATGAAAATAATTGAATTCTCAAAAAAAATTTATTATTTATGAAAATAATTGAATTCCTGTGAAATTTTTATTATTTAGGAAAATAATTAAATGTTTGCACACAATTTTATTAATATTTTTTTTAAATAATTGAATTATTTTTGGGAAATTTTATTAAAATAGTAGATATTGGAAATCATTGAAATTAGAAAAAGTTTGGAAAATAATTGAAATTAGGATAAGAATTTTTTTGAAATTTATGAAAATTATTGAACTTTAAAGAAGAATTTTGTTATTTATAATGATAATTGGGATTTTTATAAGAATTTTTTCAAATTTTGAACATAGTTGAATTTTATAAAAAGAATTTTATTTTCTTCTTTGAAAATAATTGAATTTTTGCAATTATTTGTAATTTCTCCAAAATTGAATTTTTTTAGTGTTTTTAACCAAAATTTACATTAGAAAAAATTTTTAAATTCTATAATTCTTTTTGGAACATTGTTGCCATTATCGATACAGAGTGCAATGAAAAGCAATTAATAATAGAGAAATATCCCTAAAGGTATCGCTAGAGAACTAATAGGGAGAATTGTATTTTCCACTAATACGCGACTAAAATTGACGAGAAATTGATATCCTCTAAGCTGAATGTGGAAATGGAATAATTTATTTGAGACGGATAAGATCGTGAAACAGATGTGACGTTACAGGGAGATTATACAGTTACACACACATTCACAGAGAGAATAAGTGAAAGGGAGAGAGAGAGAGAGAGAGAGAGAGAGAGAGAGAGAGAGAGAGAGAGAGAGAGAGAGAGAGAGAGAGAGAGAGAGAGAGAGACGTCGAAGACTGTCAGGCTTTTAGTAAAATCTCCCTCTCTTGCATATTTTGAGCGACTGAGAAAAAAGAAGAAGAAGCAGATATTGTATAACCAAAATCGAGCGAAAAATTCCCAATCTTTAAAAAAAGATTTTTTTTATGTAAATTTAATTTCCGTACTGAAAGACAATTTTAGTCAGATAATATTTTTGTCTGACATTTTCTATTTGATTATTTGTTTTAAGAATTAAAAAACGAATTTTAGTTTATAATAATAATAATTGTTGAGCGAAATTTTCTTCTCACTTTGAGATTTTATTTTTTTCTGTATAAGAAAATTTTAATTAAGAAAATAGTTATAGGAATTTTTATCTTCGGAAATATATGTTTCTGAAACTGAAAAATTAACAAAAGTGGATAGGAACCAAAAACGACATATATATATATAATATTTATTTCTGCGAAAAGGCAGAAGCATTATTTACGATTTATTTAATAAAAATTATTTTATTGATTAATAAAATATCGTCCAAAAGAAGTGGATTTTGAATTTATATCGAATACAAAAAAATGAAATCTAAAGTTAAATAAAAATATCGTTTTTAAATTTTTCAAACAAATGTTCACGTATTTCTCTTTTTATATATTATATGTATATATATATATATATCGACAGAAAGAAAAACTGTATATTTCCCAAGAGAGTTAAAGATGTAATTTGATTAGGGAATTGAGAGAGAGAGGTTACTGTGAAGATGAAATTTAACAATATATAAGTGAAAGAATCAATCGTATATAGATTTTTATTATATCATAGGTGTCGATTTTTCGAAAAAAAAACAGAAAAAATGTAACTCCGATGCGATGATAAAGGTAAAATAATAAAATTTTGCTTCGGTAACAAATTTCTATTTATAAATAAAAAAACCAGAAAATATTTTGTACAAAGTTTTTGGAAAAATGAAATCTAATCAGGTAAAAATGTTTGTTGTCTATTAAACAAAATTTAATTACATCAAAATAAGTTTCTAGAATTAAAAATTTAAAAAAATTTTAATCTAAAACTTAATTTGATTATTTAAATAATTTATTTGATTATAAAGCAAAAAATAATTATTTACTTAAAACAGAAACTTTTAATTTAAGGTAAATAAATTTTACTTGAAACTAGTTATTCTATTATTTGATGTAAATTCCATTTAATATTTAATAATATAATTACCGTCAACCACGGCTATTTTGTGCACCAAATAGCTTTTTTTTACTCAAAGATTTATTAAAATTCAGAATTAAAAGAATAAAGAGAATCAACTTTTGATATATGTTGTGGACATCCTTCTGAAGGTTTCCTATAAATTTGTCAAAAAAAAAAAATTTTTTGTCTTAGTTATAGTCATTGAAAGTCATGCACACAATAGTTACCGGGATGGGGCTATTTTGTGCATCGAACTTTGTTTTTCAATAATGTTGTGTAAACATTTTTTTTTAATTGTTTTTGCTTCATTAAATCTTTTGTGTATATATTTGAGAGTAAATTAAAAAAAGAATGACCAAGTAAAATTTTTTTTTGTAGATATTATACAAAAAATGTAAAATAAAACACTAAAATTTTGCTAAAATCTGGATTTACTAAAAATTAACAATCTTTCTTTAAATTGTATATTACGCAGATGGTAAATAACATTTTTTTTTTTTTAATATATATTTTATAACAATATACTAATATAATTATAAAATGATCGTTTAAACACTTATAAATAACTTTAAAACATCATTTCAATAGGAGCTTTTTTAATAGTTTTGATTTTGAATGATATTTTTAAAAAGCTTGAAATAAATATTTTTAATGTTAAATAGACAACAATTTTATATCTAATATACTTTTCAAGTTATTTTAAGAGAATCGAGAAAATAGTTTTAAAACTAATTTGAAAAACTTATAAATATTAATTAATGTTCATTTTTTGAGGTTACGTTGCGCACCGGTTGAGGTTTTAATCGTTTTAATTATTTTAATTAACGTATTTACAGTCTTTTGACAGAAAAGTAAGACAAAAATGTATAAAAATGATACACAGAATCTTCTTTACTTACTAAATAAAACATTTAAAAAAAATATTTGATTTTTTTAAGTGCACAAAATAGCCCCATGAAATCCTGGTTTTTCAGTTTTTTCTACTTTTTTCTTCAAATAATAAATAAAAAGTTAGCGCATTTCGTATGTATCATCACAACACAATTGACAACAAATATCTAACTCAGTTTATGAGATACATTAAAACTCTAGAAGATCTGGTATAATTTTTCCGAACTTTCAAAATTTTTTAAACAAATTTTCCGTTTTTAGGAATTTTTTTCTCTTAATTGACAAAGAATTAAATAATAACATTTAGTGCTCTCTATTGTCATGTAATCAAACTTTCATTTAACAAAATAGCAAATTAAAATAATTCATTTTAATAATTTTTTTTCATTAAAAAACTCGCGTGCACAAAATAGCCCCCGGATGCACAAAATAGCCCCAGTTGACGGTAATTAATTAAGGGTTCACCCACATAATGAGGGTTCACCTAAATTTTTAACTATATCAAGAAAATTATTTAAATCTTTATTAAATTGAATATTTACAATAATTTTTTTAAAGGAATTCAATGGTCATAAAATAAAATCGATCAGAAAATATTTTGACCATTTTTGAATTTTTACTTCTCTTAAAAATTGTTAGATTTTGAAAATCCTTCGCAATTTTCCAGAAAATATGTTTTTGAATCCACAAAAAAGTTTTCAAATGAAAAAATTTATCAGTGACAACGAAAGTAAATAATAATCTCTGAAAGTGAAAACGAAGATGAAAGAAAAATCTCTCAAAGTGAAAGTAAAAATGAAAGTGAAAATAAAAATTTATTATGGTGAATGTGACAGTAGAAATAAAATAAATATCAAGTACATGAAATGTACCTTTGAGTAATTTATTTAATTTGGTTGAACATGTTATTTATTAATTTATATATAGTGTGTATAGTAATTTATATAAATTTCTAAGTAGTGGTCAAAGAAATTTCTTTTGCACTAACAGTTAATTTAATTTAAGAGTAAAAATAGAATTTTCTATAAATCGAATATTTTTTTTTTATCTCTAATACATAAGCGCTTTTAGCAAAGTAAGGGAAATGTTAGTTAATAAGAGTAAGAAAAACAGAGGGATAAAATAGAAAAAGGAAAATTTAATATTCTCATCACGAAATAGACCATGTCCTTCCTGGGCTAAGTTGTCACTATTCTTTTAATCTCATTTCCTTGAGACTTTCTCTCTCTCTCTTCTCTTAGCTTGCCTCTAACAACAAGCTACATCAACTAAGTGCGCACCATAGTCTTCAGAAAAGTAAAGAAAAAGAAAAAGTCAATTTCCAACATTGAGACTTTCTTAAGGAATATTTTTCTTTTTCTTTTAAACACATTTTTCCGAACATCCTTTAAATATTTCCCCAAGACCTTTCAAGTGTCTCTTTATTCTTTTATGCACTTTTAGAAAAGTAAATGTCATTGTTAATAAACAGTGGAAAAAGATTTTTTTTCCCCTTTTTTTGTGATATTGAATTGATAATAAATTTTAATCAAATCTCTGACTAAAATGATCCAATTTATACATTTTATACTAGTGATTTATAGATAGAAAGTGGAATAATTTGAAACTTGTCTGACCTAATTTGTATTTTACTACTCATTTAACAAGAAGAATTACAGAAATTTCAAATGATTTGTCTTACTGAAATGTTCTTTTACTACTCATTCTGAATTCTACGAGTTCGATAAAATTTTGCATTACTTAAATTACTTTAAATTGTGAAACTCGAGATAAATGAGAAAACAAAATTTCTTTAGTTTACTTGTGACTGAAAGTGAAACTGATTTTGTTTACTTGTAACTGGATTTTATCCAGCGAGTGTGAAACCACATAAACTGGAAAAGTTTCTTGTCTGACTTGAAATATTGTTACTACTGAAAGTTAGTATAAACTGAATTTCTGACGCACTGCAACTGAATAAAAAGAATTTTCTAACGGAATTGTCTGACTAAAATAATTTTTACTACTGCAGCGAAAATTGCCATATTTATGATCGCCTTGTCAGTTGAAAACAATTTTTTCTACTAAAATTGAAGTAGTTATTGTTAAAATTGATTTTCAGTAGTAAAAATTTATATTTTCAAAAAAATGTCTGACATGAATCAAACTTTACTACTAACGAAAAGTATAAAGAAAAAAATTGTTTTGTCTGACCAAACCAGTGTTTTACTACTGAAATTAAAATGTAGGTTTAGAAAGAGTATAAAAAATTTTGGCCCAATTTCAATTATTTTCAAAAATTTTTATAATTTCAATTATTTTCAATATCCACTATTTTAATAAAATTTCCCAAAAATAATTCAATTATTTAGAAAAAATTAAATGTCTTAATTTCTGTGGAAAATCCTGTTCCAAAAATAAGATTAAAAGTAGAAATTGTGCAAATATTTTTCTTCTTTTTCTAAAACAAAATAATAATTTTGTTAAAAAAATTGTGACTCATAAACAAAAATAATGCAAAATAAATAAATTTTCTATTTCTTAATCACAGTTGTTTAACAATTTTCTAATTTTTTTTAGAAGTAAAGAACAAAAATTTGCATAATTTCAATTTGACAAAACATAATAAATAATATTAAACAAAATTTTAGTCTTTTAAAGAAAAGAAGTGAAAAAAATTCTGATGATTTCTATTTGTTATTACAATTTTTAATTAATTATAAAAAAAAAAATTATAACATAATATAATAAACGATCTATCTAAAGTTAACAAAAAAACAAAAGTATAAATATAAGACAACTTCAGAGTGTGAAGGACAGAAGAAGTGAATGAATGAAAGAACATTTAAATTATTATAGTTAATTTAAAAAATGTCTGACTGAAGCTACACTTTACTACTAAAATTAGTAATGAAAGAAATCTCTGTCTGATAAGAAATGTCTTTTACTACTAAATTTATATAATTAAGAAAAAAGTTATGTTTCTGACTAAAGCAATTCCTTTACTACTGATTTTAAATGTAAACTCAACAAATTTTTTTTTCCTGAAACAGTCTTTTAATACCAAAACTAAGAATAAATAAAATATATATACATATTTTTTTACTACTTTATCTAAATGTTCACAACAATATTATTTAGTTAAAATTGCCTTTTACTATTTAATTTAAGTGAACACTTCGTCTACATTTTTAACTATATTAAAAAAATGATTTAAATCTTTCATAAAATTATTTTTATAGTTATTATTAATTATTTTCATCTTTATAGAAAATCATTGGTTAGAAAATAAAATTAGTTTTAAAAAATATTTTTGACACTTTTTAAATTTTTATTTTTCTTAAAAATTGTTAGATTTTAAAAACCATCCGCAATTTTCTAGAAAATATATTTTTGTATCTACAAAAAATTGACGAATAAAAAACTTAATTTTTACAATATTTGAAGCATTTTCTTATATTAAAAAAAAACATTGTTTTTAAGTTGGAAATGCAAAAAAAAAAAAATACCAAAGTGAATTTCCATATGAAAAAATTGAATAACAATGGTATTTTTTGAAACATTTTTAACCTAATAATAGTTTAAAAATTTATTCAAAGTCTAAGATTTTCTACTAAATGTAAATATAAAAGAAATCGTCTTGTCTGGCTAAAACGTATGTTTACTACTGTATATATGTATGTGTATTTACATATCAATATAAGAACAAAAAAATATATTTCTGACTAAAAATGTAGTTTTCTACTAATTTAATTATAAAATTCTTCGAAAATATTCCCTCGAGCCAGAATAATTAAAGAAACAACAATTTTGTCCTACTCTAACTGTCACTTACCACTGCGATAGAAATAAAAATAAATCGCAAAAAGTTTTGTCTGACTAAAATTCTCCTTTTCCACTTGGAAAAGAATTTAGAAATTGTAATTCACTAATATTTTTTTTTCTACTATCTCATGGTAGATTAAATTGAATTTTTTTAAGAAATAAAATGTTTTTTTAAACAGTTATTTCTTCGAGAGAATGAAGAAAAATTTTAAAAGAAATGTTTTGTCGTCACTGTCTAAGATTTTTTTTTCTTGCAACTCTCAGGAGTTAAGTATAGAGGATTTTCTGTTTAAACTTCGTGTCTCGTGTATGTATTTTTCCAAGTAGAGTTCTCCACTCATTCTATGGGATAATTTTCACCAGAGTTTGTCTCTCTTTCTCTCTCTCTCTCTCTCTCTCTCTCTCTTCTCACTCTTTCTCACTTACTTTACTGGCAGATCGCTTATTGCACTTTCGTGTCCCATTTCGTTCATTCTGTTTTTATTACCGTTCGAAAAAAGTTTCACATCAACTGAAATCCGGAAAGTAATACTGCGCCAACTATCGAAATCGTTATGTTTGTTTTGTTTCACATTTCACTGTATTTACTTCCGCTTCGAATTTTATATTCACAATTGTCTTCAAAATTTAAAATCAATGTAAAATTAATTATTTCAAAAAAAAATTTCTTTTTACATTCAAAAAGATTTTTGCTCTCTTAAATTTTTATTCCATTTAAAAATGAATTTATAATATATTTTTAATTTTAATACTTTATTATTAATTCTTGCAGTTTTGTACAATTAAAAAAATATATTCTTTTTTTTCCAATTTTTCATTAATAGTCAACGTCTCGACATGTAAAAAAATTCTACAACAAAATAAAAAGAAAAATTTCTCCCAAAAAATTCACATTGAGGGGAAAAAGAAAATTTCAATAGACAATAAACTTTACAAACAACCGTCACAACTAATTTTCGAGAGAGAAATACACTTTGAAACTTGTTTTGTAATATGAGCCGAATATATATCTTGAATGTTGACTGAATGTTGTGCTTAATTTGTCAACAGATCTCTCGAATTTCGTTTAAAGTACCTCCTCTCGAGTATAATTTTAAGCTAATGGAGTTAACAACGAATAATTGAGCATCAAACGAAATACAATATGTTGGGAAAAAAAATACATTACTAATGCATAAACAAAATAATATTCTACAGCCAAAAAAAAAATAATTACAAATAATTTATTCATAATTATTGTTTACAAAATGAAAATAAATACAAGCAGTACTTTTAATTAGAATTTTAATTTTATTTTAATTAAATTAATTAAAAGATATTCACGGTAGTCATTAACAGTAATTAAATTTCTATCTGTTTTAGAACAAAAATAAACAACACGGGTCTGTTTATAGTGCAATCTGTTGAATATACAATGAATTTATTGTCTAAACAAACAATATTTTTTAAATAATAGAAAAGCTAATTAACCTATTAATTAATTGTTAAATTTTTTCTTCATTTCAACTTTTTGATAAAAATTGAAAATTCCCAGTACTAAATTTTTTATTCAGAGTTCTGAGAGAAGTGAAAAAGAACCTTTTTTTTAATGAAAGGCAAAATAAATAAAATTTTTGTCAGAAGATGAATTTTCAGTATAAATACAGTGAATGTACTTTGACTGTTGCGTCTACCTTTTTATAAATATTTTTTAAAAATAAATATTTTTGAATATTGTAAAAAAAAGCACATACACGTTTATAAATTTTTTTTATCTGATAAATATGGTTCACGCGCTTTAACAGATGCAACAAAAGAAGATTACATAATCAGAATATAATCGAATTATTCTAGATTATCGATTTGAACTCGCTATCTGGGTCCTCCATCGGGCGGGAAAAAAATGGTTCGTTAAAATCTATGAACCAGTGTGTAGTCTTTGATTTCAAACGGAATTTTATTAAAACAGAAATAAAAGTTTAATTAAAAGAGCATTCATCGATGAATTTTAAATTTTTGAAACAAGTATATATAATTTTATTTTATTATTTTTTATTTCATATTTTTCCCGATATGCATTAAATTTTATCTGCATGTATTTCATTCAAATTTTATTTTTATGTTAAAATGATGAATTTTAATGAAATAAAAAAATTGGTTTTTTTTAAAGGGAAAAAAGGTACAGAATTACAAAAATTGAAATTAAAGTCAGTGCCTCAGGGTTTTGTCAGTGGAATAAAAATTTTTTTCAAGGGAATTTTGTTTCTTTTTCTTTTGATTATTAATGAGGTAAGAAGGGAAAAGACCACGTATATAATAACGGAAGCAAACAATTTTAAGAAATTATTATTGTGAATTGAAATTTGCAAACTGACACATTTGGACAGATTCCAGATGTTGGGCGGATGTTAACGCTTCGTCTATCCACACTTCCGGGTCCGCGAACTCACATCGTATATCGGAATAGATTCAATACGCTTCAAAGATCATTCGACTCTTCGTTTAAAGATATATATTCCACTTGAATGGTATAAAATCAATATTTTCATTTTTTCGGATATTTTTTACAAATGAAAATTTTACTTATTTTTTCTATTATTATTTATTATATTATTTTGACAAAAGAGTTTTATTACTAATTCCTTTGAATAATAAAAAATGTATTATTTAATTAGTATATAGTTATGTTTTTATAGTAATTTTTTATTTATTATTTACACGTTTCATTGTAAATAAAAGTTTCAAAATTAGAGTTAATTTCAGCATTAAAATATAACCAAATTACGATTTCGTACCAAAATTGGTACTAAATTAAATGTACAGTTATTTTTACAGTGCTTACACTGAAAAAACGATTTTATTGATTTAAATAATTTTTGTTTAAATCAACTTAACTTAAAAAATTCTGTCTGATTGAAACTCTACTTTACCTACTGACAATATATGATACAAGAAATAGTCTGACTAAAAATGTACTTAACTACTTTTGTCTGACTCAAAATGTACTTCACTACTTAAATTATATAATGCAAACAATATTTTTGTCTGACTAAAGATGTACTTTACTACTGAAACTAAGTGCACAAGAAATGAAGGGTGGCATGACAAAAGGGGTCAAGCAACAATTTCATGTTTTTACAGGAATCGAAAATAACACATTTAAAAATTTTTCTGATCATTAAAGAAAAATCTAAAAAAACAGTTTAGAGATATTATTTCGCTTTACCAGTAGAAATACAATTTATGAAGATAAACCTACATATTAGAGAGAAAAATATGTAAAAGTGGACCATTTTGGGGTTACGTCAAATGTGCATATTTTCTTATAAAATTTATTGTTAAAAAAATATACAGTTTAAAGAAAAACTGAAAAATTAGTTTTTTAATATTGAATTAACGAATTGAATGCAAAAAAGTTTGCTTCAAAAAAACTGTTTGTTTTCAAGAAAATTGTTAATTAAATGTTAACTTTTGAAAGTAAACAGTACATAAATTTTCAAAAACAAACTACAAACAGGAATATTTAAAAATTAACAGAAGAATAATATTTAAATTATTGAAAATTATAGGTAAAGAATAAAACTATTTCTAAATAGACAAAAAAAAATTCAGCGAAATTTAATATATATTAAATTATATAAAAAAGAAAGCAATATTTTTAACCATATTAACCTATTCATAATAATATTCATTTCTTTTGTTTTTAACCGAATTGCATTGTAAGTAAAAATTTAGGCTATTTTTTATTCTTATTTTTATTAAAAACGAGTTTAAAAAACAATTTACAAAAAAAAATACTTTTACAGAACTGTGTAAATGAATTTACTTGATTTTTTTATGAAAAAATCTCAATTTCGAAAAATTGTTGCTTGACCCCCTTTTGTCATGCCACCCTTCAAATATGGTCTGACTAAAATGAAGAAAAAGGAAAAAAAATTGTCTGGCGCAAACTTTCTTTTACTACTGCAACCTAAATGTTTTGTCTCACTAGAATTGCACAAAACTACTGAAACTAAATCTACACAAAATATTGTCTAAAAAAAACTAAAAAAAAAAAAAAAAAAAAAAACTACTAAAAAAAAACTAAAAAAAAAAAAAAAAAAAAAAAAAAAAAACTAAAACTGTACTTAACTACTAAAACCGAAAGATACAAGAAATTTTAGTCTGACTGAAACTGTACTTTACTACTGAAATTATATGGTGCAAAAAAATTAGGTTGTCTGACTAAAACTGTCCTTTTACTACTGACACTGAATGAACAGAAAAAAACGGTTTTGTCTGACTACAACTGGACTTTCCTACTGAAACACAATATTCAATACTCAAACTGTTCTTTTCTACTAAACCTAAATTAAAAAGTATTTTAAATTAATTATTTTTATTAATTATTATTATTATTATTATTATTATTATTATTATTATTATTATTATTATTATTATTATTATTATTATTATTATTATTATTAATTATTATTATTAAATTAAAAAGTATTGTAAGTAAATAAAATTGTGCTTTACAATTGAAACTATTTCAAAGTTTCACAATTTTATCTTACAATTAGTTTCAAAAAAACTTTATTACTTTTATTTATAGTTTTGTATTCTTATTATATTTAAAATAAATATATGATTATTTTTACTTTTTATTATTAATTATTTAAAAATAAACTAATTATACTTATTACTAAACAAATTACTAATTAGTTTAACGTTTTTTATAATTATTTAACTATAAAATTTGTTATTAATAAAAATTAAATTATAATATTTCAAAATAAATTGTTTTATAATTTATTTATTTTAATCTTATTAGATAATAAGAATATTATATATAAAAAAACGAACACACAGTCCAAAGGATATCAAATTGAGACAAAAATAGTGTCAAAAGTGTTGCGAAGCAACGTTTTGACACTATTTTTGTCTCAATTTTATATCCTTATAAAAACTGTATTTATAATAATAATAATAATAATAATAATAATAATAATAATAATAATAATAATAATAAAAATAATAATAATAATAATAAAAATAATATATTTAATAAAAATTAGGAAAAAAGATTTTTTTATTTAAAATTTATTTTTTGATTTTATACCACAGAGAAAAAATAAATGGTTATGAAAAATTAGTTGAAAAAATTGTCATTTACCTTAAAGAGTCTGAGAATATTGGCGACCATAATGGAAACCCCACTAAAAGAAGCTCCAATAACACCAGTCACTGGCTTATGTGGAACATACAGGGGAGATTTTCCACTCTCGCATTTGTACTCCGATATGTCCTGAAAAAGACACAATGTATCATTATCAGATTCTGACAATGGAAACGCGTACTCCATTTTCTGATTAAAATTCTCTTCGCAAAAAAATGTCATCTTGAAAACTTTTTTGTTAGTTTACTTATGCTACATCTTATAAATCTAGTTTATAGAGGGAAAAAAGAAATATTTAATTTATATTATTGTTTCTTAAAAATAACCACTTAATGATAAATTTTTGTATAATTTCAATAAATGCGAAAAAAAAATTCTTTTAACTTTTAAAAAAAAACTGTTGGGAAATAAAAAAAATTTGATTTAATTTAAAAAAACTCTTTTAAATTAAAAACTGTGTTAAATAATTGCAAAACTATTTCAAATTAAAAATGCTCTTATGAATAAAAAATACTCTTTAAATTCAAAGAATTATTTTAAAATTAAAATATTAAAGAAGTATTTGAAATAAAAGAATAATTTTTAAATTAAAAAACTGTTTGAAATAAAAGAATATTTTGAATAAAAAGAAGTTATTGGTGTAAGGCATGAAACAGTTGTATAAACAAATAAAGCAAAAAAATATATAAACTATATTGAATTAAATATTTTTTTAAATAAACAATATTTTTTAAATTAAAAAAAATTCTCTTTTTCCAAACACTTTAAACTATATTGCAATCTACGATGGTCATCATTGTGATGCTTTTTTCTCTTTTCCAAAAATAGTTCAAGAAACGTGACTTTTTTTCACAAATAGAAAAAGAAATAAATTTTTATTTTACAATTGCTTAAATGGCTTTTTGTTTGTGATATGTGTTTGTAAAATAAAATATTGAATGTAAAAAAGAAAATCGAATCGATAGGCTCGTAAATCATATAAAAAGTAGTTAAAATTTTTTTTCATCGGCAATAAGATGGCTTTTTTTTATATGTTTGCGTATAATAGAGGTTTCTAGATCAATTGATCTCTCATCATTTCAAGAGAGTAACGACTGGAAAAAAGACAAAATTCTCCCATTTGGATCGTAAAAGGGACGTTTTCAATTTCATACATATAGAGAGAGTGAGAGAGAAGAAGCTCTCATGTCATTTTTTTTTATTAAGTACTTATTCATATATGGAGCTGTCAGTTAAAAGAGAATGTGCCGTATTTTACATTGAGGTACGATAGGAAAAAAAAAATTCTTTTTTTTACTGTCCCTCAAATGGGACACTTATCATTTTTGAAAATATTATCACGCATTTATATTTAAATCTATTCATTTCTAGAAAATAACTTTTCATCTCTTTCGTAAAAAGGAAATCTGTAATTTTTTTTTTGGGAATATATTACATATGGAAAAGTAGATACTAAAAAGGAATTAAAGTTCTTCGTATGACGAAAATTGTTTTTTTTATACTAATAAAATTTCTTAGGATAAAAAAACCAAAAATTGTTTTTTTATACTAATAAAATTTCTTAGGATAAAAAAACCAAAAATTGTTTTTTTCATATTAATAAAATTTCAATAGGATAAAAAACCATTTTCGTCAAAGAAAGTTTATAAAGTTTTGTTTACTTTTAAATAAAATTTTCCACTATTGATGTAGATATATATTTTTTCATACATTTTACCTTTCTGAGTGAAAATTGACTTTTCCACTTAGATAGTGAAAGGTAGAACATAAAAATAAATGACAAAAACGTGTCTGACTGTGACGGACCTTTACTACTGACACTGCGCGATATAAGATCAGAAAATACTCTGTCTGACGGAGAATTTTTTGTACTACTGATTTTCTTTTCGATTGAAAATTAGTCTACTTTGTAAGATAGAAAAGTTCTATTACTACTTGTTTTATTAAATGACAATTATAATTACCCTGTCTTACTAAAAACGACTCCTACCACTGTTAATACGTAACATAAAGCAAAATGGCTTTTACTTCTGATACTAAAAGTTCAAAATGGAAAAGCATGTCTGACTAAATGGGGTTTTTACTACTGTCCGTAGAATTAATTTGGTTTGTCGGACAAAAATTACTTTATATTACTTATATTAAAATTAATTAAAAAGTTTAAAACTAAAAAATAGTTAAAAACTAAAAAATAGTTAAAAACTATTTTTTTTAACTGAAACTTAAAATATATGCAAATAAAATTTATTCTGTCTGATGAAAATATATTTTTACTACTGAAACAGAAAATACATGGAAATCAAATTTATTCTGTCTGATGAAAATTTTTCTTTAGCACTGAAACTGAAAATATATTCGAATGAAGTTACTTCCGTCTGACAGAAGCTTTTTTTTACTACTGACACGAAAAATAAATTCGAAAAAAAAATTTCTTTTTTCCTATATTAAAACTCTTTTTAATATTCTTGAATTTGAAACTAAAAATATGCCAAAAAATTGATTTTTAATTATAATTTTTTACGACTAAAATTGAAAATTGAAAATTGAAAATTGAAAACTAAAAACCTGATTTGAAGGACTAAAACTGGCTTATACTACAGTTACTAAAATTTAACTGAAAACTGTTTCTGATTAAAAAACATTTTGTCTGACTGAAACCTCACTTTACTCCTAAAACTGAAAATAAATAGAAATAAAATTTACTGTATGACTAAAATTTGTCATTACTACTAAAATTGGAAATATCTGTCTAAATACAAAATCCCAAAGAAGAATATTTATATTGTCCGACAAAAGCGATAATTTACTACTAAAAATCTGTCAATGTTATAGAAAAAATTTGTTTTACTGAAACAAATTAAGTTATAATTGTAAGTATTGGATAAAATGAATTATCTTTTATGAATATAATATTATTTGTTGAATACACAGAGACATGCGATTGTTTGCCAAGAAAATCTGGAATATTAACTATATTCAAAGTTCTTCAAATAACAGAAACTTCAAGTTTACCTCCGAGCCATTGAATTTTTCGTATAAGTAAACAAGTAAATTTCAAAAGTACATAAATTATCAGAAACGTGAGAAAAATAAAAAATAGCCAACTGATTTACAACTTATACATTATAATTATATTAATAAATAATGTATTTCATAATATATATAAAAAATATTTATTTATTTATTTAATATACGTTTAATAAATCATTGTTAAAAAGTTGAAATCTGTATTTGTTCTATTTCAAAATATTTTTCATATCATGAGAAAATTATGAATTTTTGTGTCTTTTTTGTTTCACTTATAAACTATAAAATTACTACGAATTCTAATAAAAAACCTTCAATTTTTTCAAATTTCTGACAAAAATTTGTTTTTAAATATCTTAAATCTTAAACAACTATCATAAAATAAATAAACTATTTAGTGTTTAATTTTACTTAAATATTTCGAAATTAATTCAATTTTAAAAGAGTTGCGTTTACAATTTTCATAAATAAATTAACTTCAAATGCTTTCAATTTTAAATTTTAGAAAATTTCAATGTTGAATGAATTTGATTATAGAAATTTTAATGAACTTAGATTTTAAAAAAATTTTAATAATTCAAAATTTAATTAATTATTAAAAATAATGGATTTATAGAAGAATTTTAGTTAAAAACACTAGAAAAATTGAATTTTAAAGAAGTTACAAATAATTGCAAAAATTCAATTATTTTCAAAAGTAATAAAATTATTATCACAAAATTCAATTATGTTCAAAATTTACAAGAAAGTCTCGACAAAATCCCAATTATTTATAAATAAAAAAATTCTTCTTCAAAATTAAATTATTTTCAAAATTTTTAATAAAATTCTTGTCCAAATTTCCATTATTTTAAAAAATTTTCCTCATTTTAATAATTTTCAATATCTACTATTTTAATAAAATTAACCAAAAGAATTCAATTATTTAAAAACAATTTTAATAAAATTGTACGCAAACATTTAATTATTTTCATAAATAATAAAAATTTCACATGAATTCAAATATTTACAAATTTGTTATAAGTTTCTTCTTAATAATTCAATTATTTTTAGAAATAATAAAACTCATTGCAGAATTTAAATTATTTTTCATACAATTTTAATCGAACTCCTTGAAAAATGTAACTATTCTAAAAAATTTTATTCAAATTCGTCCAAAAAATACAATTATTTAAAAATTTGTTAATAAAATTCTTTATAAAAATTGAATTTTAAGAAACATTCAATTATTCAATTTCTTGTGAAAAAATAATAATAATAATGAAATATTTTAAAAAAAATTTTAAAAATAAATTATTGTTTTCGAATAATTTTACAATTAAAGATATTCGTAAATAAATTTAACAGAACATTTTTTTCAATAAAATTTTTTTCTCTATTTTCTAAAAATTCAAAAATTTTCAGTTTCCTTTTCAATTAAATTTTCTAATTGACAAATATAATTTATAAACATTTATTATTGTTATTATTATCATTATTATTTTTTATTTTGAAATCATGAGAAAAGAACATTTTTCAATGGCATTTAGAACACTAAATAATTAATTAGTTTGATAATAAATTTATTAAGAACGTGACAAAAATCATTTAATGTCAATAAAGAAATAAAAGACACGCCGTAATTTTATAATTTATTTATTATTCTTTTTTCTTGATATAAAATGAAATTATTAATTTATTAAATAATAAATTTAGAAAATTGAACCGTAAATTAGAAATTGAATGAAATATAAATTCAAGTATCGCGTGAACGACTGAAGCGCAATTCATTGAGAAATTATAGTTTGATTAATTTTCCAGCAAAACTTTTAATTAATTACAGAGCGTGGCTTATGAACTTGTGTAATAATATAAGGGATGTGCGGGCACTCTAGTGTTATATCAAAGATGATGGTGGACAAGTTGTGTCTACTTAATCAGAGTGAACGCCTTTAAGACAACACGAAACATGAAAGGCTTAAGATTGAGTGACGGGCGTATGCTATTTGAGAATAGGGGAATAATGAACAGCCAATATTATACCCGCACACCGCAAATCGATCACTCACTCACCTACACACACACATACAAACTACTACCCCTCATATTATTTTCCCACTTGCCATCAAAAGCAGAAATATTACATTGGAATCATTTTTTATCTCACAAAAATTCACGAAGCAAAAAAAAAAAGATTTTTTCCAATATTCCCTTTTTGCTGTATTTTGCGTTTTCTTTTTTCTTTAAATTATTTTTCAATAAACTTTTTTTTTATAAACTGAATAATTTTGTTCTAAAAAGGTGTTATGGGAAAAAATGTATTTATTGAAAGTAAAAAAAAAAGAATTTTACATTTTTATCTGCATTTTAATTTGAGAAAAATTGAGGAATTGCATCATTTACTGTGGATGCTGAAGTTACTGCGTTTTTGTAAAATGGGTTATTATTTACTGTTAAAGAATAAGTAAATGTTAAATTAGATTAAATAAATTTTAAGCTTAAAATCTTCAAACTTAATTTATTTTTCCAGCACCGAAGATATATTTCGTCCTGAATACCGCAGTAACTGGTACAGTTGCCCTAGAAACGAAAAACTTGAAAAAAATATAAATAAACAGAGCAAAGAAAACGTCTCTATGACCGAAGAGTTTAAAAAAAATTAGCTTCAATTTTCTCAAATATTTAATATTCTTTTTGTGTAAAGAAAAATGATTTTTCCATCTGGTGTCAGATGGTGAGATTTTTTTATTTCTAATACGCTTCGCTCTGTTTACTGTTAATATTCAGTCAATAAATATTTCTTTCATTTTATAAAATTGATATTCGAATTTAATTTTGCTCCTAACGCAAAAATCTATTTCAATAATAACAGAAAACATGAGATTTAATGAATAAACTAAATAAATAACTAAAGCAAATAAATAACTAATAGATCAAAATTAAAAGAAAATATTATTTAAATCTTATTTACAATTAATTTATTTCAAGTCGTCTAAGTTGTAAATTATAAAATTATAAACAATTCGAATTCGAGAAATATAATTTTTCATATTCAATTTTGTTTTTAGATTTGAAAAAAATGTAAATTTATAATTATAGTTGCAAAAACTCTTGAATTCAGGAAAATTAGAATTATAATCTGAATAAAAACAAACAATAAAATTATTAGGTAACCCAGGCGCGAAAGACCAATGCTGACGATGGATTGAAGATTTATTGAGCCTTGAACGCCCAGCCTGGGTAACCCAGTGTTGAAGCAGTCTTTATACCACTGTCACTCAATGTTGATTCAGCATTGGACACCAATGTTCGTTCCATGCTCGATTCAAGACTCGGTCAATCTTCGTGAATGAAGCTCGAACATCTGATCTTAATTCAAGCCTGAATCAATCTTGACAGTTTATTTATTGACGTGTGCACTTAAAAATATTAAATATAAATATTTATAAGTTAATTAATATTAAAATATTTTTTATGATAATTTTGTATACTATTTAAAACTTAAAAGTTATTATTAATTATTATTAAGATATCAATTGGTAAATAAAAATTAATATTTATTTAGTGTATATTATTTATATTAATTATTATTATTAATAATAATAATAATAATAATAATTATTATTATTATAAAAAAATATTAAATTAAAAATAAATATTAAATATTATTTTTTTTTTATAATAATAATAATAATAATTATTATTATTATTATTAATTATATAAGATTTATATAAATAAAGTTAAATTATACATTATTATTTTTTTCTTGCACAGTGTCAAATAATTGTTTTCAAAGTTCAAGAGTTTCGTTTGTCTGAAAAATTTTTAGTGAAAAAAATGTTCACTAGGGTGTAATAAATATTTATGCCTAGTAGTTTTACACTAGGATTAACTGTTTAGTAAATATGTATTATCAAAAACTATTTTTTGTCAAACGCGTGCGATTAAACACAAATGACCTTGAGACTTTAGCATTGCCAACTCAAGAGTTTAACGTATGTGTTGAGTTGGTAATGCTGGAGTTTCAAGGTTATTTTTGTGTTTAGTCGCGCGCGTTTGACAAAAAATAGTTTTTTTGATAATATTTACTAAACAGTTAATCCTAGTGTAAAACTACTAAGCATAAATATTTATTACTACCTAATGAACATTTTTTTTACTAATAATTTTTCAGATAAACGAAACTCTTAAACTTTGAAAATAATAATTTGACACTGTACAAGAAAAAAAATAATATATATAATTTAACTTATAAAATTATCATAAAAAATATTTTAATAATAAATAATTTATAAATATTGATATTTAATATTGTTCAGTGCACACGGTAATAAAGAAAGTGAATATTGTATCAAGATTGACCGAGTCTTTAATCGAGCATGGGACGAACATTGGTGTCCCATGCTGAACAAATATTGAGTGACGCGCCGTATATACAGAATATACTGCGCTGGCATTGAAATAGTAGATTAGGCGAGGTGCCTTCCAGCCTTCTGGGGCCGAGCGGTTTAAATGCGTGCGTTTAGGACTTCCGGTATGCGTTAGGGACGGGGTGCGTGAGTTCGATCCCACATGCGAGCGAATATTTTTCATTCTTTGTTTTAAGCGTTATATAAAATAATAAAATTGTGTGTTGTGTTGTGAATAAAAACTTGTGAACATGTTTGTAAATAATGTTAAAAATTCTGCTAAAAAATCGAGAAAAAAATGTATCGATTAACAGAAAAATTGTCTTTTTTTACTAAAATTATTTTTTTAATATTACTATTTCAAATGACATTTATTGTTAGTAATATATTATTTATATGAAAATAATATAATTATTATAATAGTAACTTATTTCCAAACAAACGCATATAACATGAATAAAAATAATATCAATAATATTCATTACTATTATAATAATAATAATTATTATTATTATTATTATTAATATTATTATTATATACAATTCATATATTCATACTATATTGAATGAGCGCGAGAGACGCGTAAATTTGGGAACAGTGGAAGCAGCCTTGTTTCAGTCCTGCATTATAGGGTTCCGCAGCATTGATTGAACATTGAACGCCAATCTACAACAAAGACTGGAGCGACAGTCTTAAATAAGTGTTACATTATAGCTAGAAGCAACCTTCGTTCCGCCGTCCCACCAAGGCTTGATCAATGTTGACCAAGCCTCAACGAAGGTTCCGTAAAGCCTGAATCCAGCGTCAGTTCTCGCCTGGGAAATTATTATTTAATAATTTTTAAGTTTAGCGAAATTTCAATTTTAATATAAAATACGAGATAAATTATAAACATTTTTTTAGTTTAGTTTATAAAAATTGTCTGTATGTAATTGTAAAAAAAAATAATTTATTGAACAATTGAATGTTTCTTAAAATTCAAATTCTCATAAAGAATTTTATCGAAATTTTTTTAAATAATTGAATTATTTCGACGATTTTTAATAAATTTTTTAAGAATAATTACATTTTCCGAGAAATTTGATTAAAATTATTGTATTAAAAATAATTTAAATTATGCATCGAGTTTAATTATTTATGAAAATAATTAAATTCTTAAGAAGAATTTTTACTATTTTTTAACATAATTAAATTTCTGCGAAGGATTTTATTACTCTTGAAAACAATTGAATTTCTGCAATAATTTGTAACTTCTCCAAAATTAAATTTTTGTTAATGTTAACTAAAATTTTTCTATTAAAAAATAATTTTTTAATAATTTTTGAAACTGGTCTTTAAGAATTTTCAAATTCATTTATTTTTAACTGAATTTCTTTTTTAAATCAATTTTTATTATAAAAGTCTACTAGAATTCAATTATTTAAATACAAAAAATTGTTTATTGTATATTTCAATGCTTCTTAAAATTGAATTCTCATAAAGAATTTTATCAACAAATTTTTAAATAATTCAATTCGTTTGATATTGAAAATCAGTAAATTAAGAACAATTTTTGAAAATAATTGAAATTTTGCCAAGAATTTTATTAAAATTTTTGAAAATAATTAAATTTCTGCTAAGAATTTTATTACTTTTGAAAATAATTGAATTTTGCAATAATTTGTAATTTCTCTAAAACTCTACAAATTTCTACACTTCGAAGTTAGTTTTTGTGTATGCCTTTGTTTTTTTGTTTGTTTTTTTTTTCTTTAAAAAATATTGACAGATCGAAAAAATGCAGGTTTTTTTTCATGATTTATAATAAAACAATATTTAAAATTTTCAAATTTTCAAAAATTATGATTAACAAATAAACTTTGTTTATTATATGCTTTTTTCTATAACAAATTTCGTTTGACTGATCTAAATTATGCAAATTTTTCTCCTTTTTATTTATAAAAAAATATAAAAATTGTTAATTGTTGAAAAATTATTATTTAGAAATAGAAAATAAAAATCCATTTTATGCATAATTTATATTTCTTAATAACAATATTGTTCAGAAACTCATTCTTTTCTTTTGGAAAAGAAACGTTACATATTCTATTCTATTTGTCAATTACAAATTTTAAATGAAAATGAAATTGAAACTTTTTAAATTTTTAGAAAATAAAGGAAAAAATTTTACTTAAAAAAAATGTTCTGTTACATTTATTTACGAATTTCTTTAATTGTAAAATTATTCAAAAACATCAATAAATTTTTTTAAATAAATATTTAAATATCATTTTCCGTAGGAATGAAAATTTTTCAAAACATTCAAATTCAAATCTTTTAAATTCAATAACTCATAAGAATATTTTTATAAAACATGAAGATAGCGATTGCTCCGAGTCGAAGACTCGGAGTGATCGATTTCTTCATGTTTTATAATAATTAAAGATGACCGAGTGATAAAATCATTGTTTTATATTATAAGAATATTATTACAGTTACTTTTTCAAAATTATTTTCAATCATTTCAAATCAATTATTATTTTCTACAATTTTTAATTATTTTTTATGAAAATAATTGAATTCCTTAAAAAAAATTTTATTTTAAAAAAAAATAATTGAATTATTGACAAGGAATTTATAAAAAATTTTGTAAATAATTGAATTCCTGAGAAATTTTTATTATTTATGAAAATAATTAAATGTTTGCCTTTGCGTACTATTTTTGGGAATTTGAAATTGATTTGAAAATAATTGAACTTTGGGGAAGAATTTTGTTATTTATAAAGATAATTGGGATTTTGACGAGAATTTTTTTTAAATTTGAAAGATAATTGAATTTTATGAGAAGAATTTTATCACTCTTGAAAATAATTGAATATCTGCAATTATTTGTAATTTTTTCAAAATTGGATTTTTTTAATGTTTTCAACAAAAAGAATTACAAATTTTGAAATTCTATTATTTTTAAAATTGCTAATTTTATCCTAAAAAGTTAGCCGCGCGCTTTAGGACGTGAATTGTTCCTAGTTCATGTAGAAAGTCTTTAGAATTAAATTAAATTAATTAAATTAAATTTTCTTAAATTAAATAAAATTGGATAAACATACCTAGTCATGAATTAAAATGAAAAGACATTATTCAAAGAACAAAGTTCCCAAGGTCTATATTTGTATCGTTTATATAATCAATTGTTTGCTGGTCAGCATATAAGGGAGTTTACGGTTTATTCTCTCATTGTCAAGTAGTTTCTCTATAAAGTTTTAACATTGCCATGTTTATCCGTTTCGAAACTTTTTACTCTCTGAAGACCATTTGTCATTTACTGAGTTATTACAACTTTTATTCTTGTTTCTTCACTTTGGATTTACAATAAATATAAACTTTTCAGCGTCATAGAGAAGACAGAAAGAGAGAGAAAGAGAGGGGGAGTTAAGAAACTAAAACAAGGATGATGCTACTTACAAAACTTGTTATCTGATAATTTCACACTTAGCACATATTTCAACTTTGTAACTCCTCTATTATTATATAAAGCTGAAAAGTTATTCGTGTTAAAAAAGTTCGATTTAATAATGCATTGTTTGATCAACTATGTGACAAAACTAACACAATATTTCTGTGTATCATGTGACAATTATTTAATAGAAAAATTTTAATTCAATAATTCATGCGAATAAAACATTTCTGGAATATTTGAAAAGCGATTTTTGTTAAAATCTTAACAAGATAAATTATTAATAAATTAAATTATTGATTTTGTAAATTATTTTGATTTTAAATGCAACATTTTACGAAAATTAGTAAAACTAAATTAGCTTCGTTCCGTATGCTACAATAAAAAATAATAATCCTATTTAGAGAAATTTTCCATTTATTTATTTATTTTTTAAGAACTATTTTTTTATGTTTATATTCGTATAAAAAGAAAATTAACATTTATTAAAAAAGAAATAAAGATTTTAAAGTTAGTAAACCTTTACATTAAAAATGTTACTAAACTTATTTAGAAAAAAAATGTTGATAATTTTTTTAAAAATTTATTTCGTAAAATTTTTATATAAAAATATTAAAAAGAATTTAATTCAAAAATTTCGATAACCAAATGTCGATTATCAACATTTTATTATATTGAAAAGTGCGCAATAAATTGAGATCATTACTATATCGGAGTAAATTTACATGGGTCTTAAAAATAAAAATGAAAAAAAAACCAATATACGAAAAAAATAATAATTCTCACTGAGTTATATATCAAAAAGGTAATTTGTGTCAATGATGAAAAAATACTGCGTAAATTATATTGCTGGAAAAATGGAAGCGTATTTACAACCTCCCGCTAACTGTGGTTACCCGACATCTTCTTTATATAAATATAATCACAAATCGTCAAATTGGTTTTAATTATTTAATTAAATTCAATTTTTTTAATTAAATACATAATAAATTGTCTTTCATAATAAATCAATTAGCAATCAATCAGGGTGACTAGAGAAAAGAGAACGTTAATAAATCCACAAACAAGTAATAATTACATAGATTGCAAAAGAAATTTCTTCAGTTTAAATAATCGACTATTTGTCTATAAGCAAACAAACATTTACTCGAATCAAATAAATTATTGTTTTCTGCTTTTTGACCGAAATGATAATAATTTTTGACGCAAAAATAAAAAAAAATTGTCTGACCAAAACTATCTTCTACTACTTGATACCAAAGTTTAAAAGAAATTCAAAAAAGATTCTGAAATAATGAAGCATTTGACACTTTATTTCACTCCAGAGATAAATAATACTTTTCTTGTCTGTTTTGTTTGACTCATAGACTCGAGGTGATAACTTGAATATAATGACAAGTTTTCGAGAAAGAAGTGAGTGACTGAGTGCGTTATTGGGAGATTGAGCAGCAGTGGTTTGAGGTGAGGACAAGAGAGAGAGAGATAGAGAGAGAGAGAGTTAGACGGATGCAGTTTATATGCTCAGCGAAACGTGAAAATCTGTAGAGGTTCGGCTTTCGTCGTATACCTCGATCACGCTTGAATAATGTTGATTGCAACGCTCTAACATCATGGCTAGATCTCTCGGTCATAGATATATGTACATATACGTGTGGTTTTAAGCATTCCTCTCTGCAAATTGGATAAAGGAACCTGATATTGCCCTGGGTAAAAAACCAACAAAAATAAATAAACAAAAATACCTCTTAACACAAATTAGTTCCAAAAAGTATTAATTTCAATCATTAAATTGCAAATAAAACTCGATTATTATACGACAGTTATTTCCTCATTAGAAATTGTCAAATTTATTAAAAAATAAATATTCAAATTATAATGACCGCAGGAAAAATTGGTTTCATTAAAAATTTAATTCGAGGGAAAATGGAAAGCTTTTCAAATAAATAAAAAAATAATACTATTTTAGTTAAAACAGTAAAAATAATCCACTAATTATTATTCAAAGTTTATTACTTTATTATTTATATTATTATTAATTATTATTATTATTATTATTAATGAATAAATTAAAAATAGAAATTCACATTATTTTCATGACCGAGTACGTTTTTCATTTGCTTTCAGAAACCTCTGCATTTGGTGAATTTGATACAATGAAACTTAACACAATTCACTTTATTGCACATGCAAGATTACAAGTTCATGGCAAACAAAATGAACCACAAATGTAAATAGAATTTATAAAATTCATTCACTGATAATAAAACTAGATGATATGTGTATATTGTTTCGCAAAGTAAATCCCGCACAATACAAGAGAATTTAAATTAAAAATTGGAAAGATTTAAAAAAAAAGAATTATTTGTTTTTGCATTTTTATTGCAAATATATATTTTTTTGTATAATAAACACCTTTTTTTGTATTGTGTTCATAAATTTTCAACCGAAAAATATAATTATTCAAAAAAAAAAAAATAGTAGAAAAAATAAATATTTTCATTTTATGAAGTAAAATATTTCGAATAAAAGAATTTTTTTTATAAGGTAGAAATTTTCATTTTATGGAATAATAGAATTTTTTTTAATAAGTAAAAAATTCTTTTTTCGTATAGGTAATTAAATGAAGTTTTATTGAGTAAAGAATTTTTCTGTATTGAAAATGTACTTCATTAATAAATTTTATTATTGTATTATACTCATTGTCGATTATACTTATTATTTATTATATTTCTAATTAATTAACTATATTAATCTCCGTATTATTTCATTCATTTTATCCGCAGTTTAAATTTAGTTTCTGTGTATACTTTTTTTTTCTTTAATTAAAAAATATTGTAGAAAATTCTCAATTTTCATAAGGAAATAATTTGCATCAATTCTATTTCTCAATTTCATTTGTTTTAATAAAATTCAAAGTTTTTTTTTGAAAATAAAGGAAAAAAAATTTTCTAAATTATATCTGTCAATTAGAAAATTTAATTGAAAATGAAACTAAAAATTTTTGAATTTTTAGTAAATAGAAAATAAAATTTATTTATTGAAAAAAATGTTCTGTTTAATTTATTTACGAATATCTTTAATTTAAAAATTATTCGAAAACAATAATTTCTTTTTTAAATATTTTAAATATTTAATTATTATTATTTTTCCATAAGAATTATGATGTTTGCATACAATTTTATTAAATTTTTTTTAAATAATTGAATTCTTTTGGGTAATTTTATTAAAATAGTAAATATTAAAAATCATTGAAATTAGGAAATTTTTTGAAAATAATTGAAATTTTGACATTAATTTTATTAAAAATTTTTGAAAATAATTGAATTTTGAAGAAGAGTTTTTTTATTTATAAAGATAATAATTGGGATTTTGTCGAGATTTTTTTGTAATTTTTTAATATAATTGAATTTTGTGATAAGAATTTTATTACTTTTGAAAATAATTAAATTTCTGCAATCATTTGTAACTTCTTCAAATTTCATTTCTTTAGTGTTTTTAACTAAAATTCTTCTATAAATCCATTATTTTTAATAATTAATTAAAAATATATATTGACAAATTTAACTCATTTTAGAAGATTTTGAATTATTAAAATTTTTCAAAAATCTAAGTTCATTAAAATTTTTAATTAAATTCATTCAACATTGAAATTTTATAAAATTTCAAATTGAAACCGTTTTAAGTTCATTTATTTATAAAAATTGTAAATGCAACTCTTTTGAAATTAAATTAATTTTGAAATATTTAAGTACCTAAAATAATTCATTAAATAATTTATTTATTTTATGATAGTTGTTCAAGATTTGAGTTATTTAAAAAGAAATTTTTGACAGAAATTGAAAAAATGGAAGGTTTTGTATTAGAAATTTAGAATTCGTGGTAATTTTATAGTTTAATTGTTAATTTTATTTAAAAAATTGTGTGAGAAGTCAGCCGCTCGAGAATTGTTGCTAGTTTATAATATTATTCAATTTATAAATATTCTTTAATATTGAATTTTTTTTTTATTTAAGAATTATCATCCAATAGCAAAAATTTCGTTTGACAATCTATTCAATTCCAACAGGTGAAAAAGTTTGATAAGAATTTTAATTGACAATTTTTCAAAAAATGTTTCGAAACAAATTTATAGAACGATTATTTTCAACAGTTTTAAAATGAAAAAAGTGAAGGACTTTTTTTTCATTTTCTTCTCCGAAAATAAAACGGTGTAACTGAAAAAATATTTATTAATTTTGTAAGCGGAAAGTAAGAAATCGTAAAAACATAAATAAAAGAATAATACAAAAAATATTAGATTAATTAATAAATAAAAATGCTTAAATATAACTAAATAATGGAATAAAGTGAAAAAAAATTTTTATAAAAGACAAATTACAATGAATTGGACTTTCTGTGATTGAATTGTCAAAGCATCTGCAAACAGATTCCATTGCATGTGCACGGTACGTGAAATACACGTTAATGCATAGAAACCTCTATGTTACAGCTCTTCCGCAAACATTAGCTTATGTTCCTAGGATTTTGGCAAATATCAGCCAGAAATTATGGCAAGTGAGAAATCTTGAATCTCTAAATCTTCCATGTTGACAATTGCGGGGTCTTAATTATTTTCTCATACCACAATTACCACACAATTTTTTTTTTTCATTGAACGAACAAATTTCCAACCGAGAAATATAATTTTTTATTTATTTTCTTGTTGTACGAATAATTCATCAAAAAATAAAACAAAGAAATATTTCCAAACAGCAGAATTTTACACAAAAATTTATTCTGTTCAATAAATAAATTTATTTCATTGAATTCAAAAATTAATAGATTTTTTATTCAATAAAAAAATAATATATTTTTAGAAAAAACTAAATTTAATTTTCTTTTATCAAATTTATTTTATTTAGCAGAAGTTTTTCCATTTAACATCAACACAATTTTATTCATTTAATTCCATTTAGTTTTATACAATTTAATTTATTTTATTAGATAAAAATGTGATTTATTAAATAAAAATAAAATCGACTCCGATTTCTTTTTTTTCTCGTGCACGGGTCGTGAGGTGTCAAGGGGTTTTAAAAATTTCGAAGAGAAAAATTTTTTTTTCAAATATTTCATTTTCTATGTACATATGTATATTGAATTATTTCGATTTTAACTTTAACTCTACTCTTTTGGGCATTTCGTTACTAACTATCTGTCACAAAGCGACTGTTTGATATTCCCAGCTGCAATTTTTCTCAAGTTTAATCCGTCGGGAAATTTCTAGAAATGTGTGAGTAACGAATTTTTCGACTTTACTTTCATCAGATATACATAAAAGAAAAGAATGTTATTCCCACGCTTCGAATATTCGAGCATTTGAAAAATAGTTTTCAATCTACAACAAATTTTTTGCTTTTTTCATCGAAAGTTATTTTTAATATAATTAATTAGAACAAGAGAATTTTATTTTGTATTTTTAATTTTTAATAAATAAACTAATTCTTAATTTATTTATAACAGAAATATTTTTATAAATAAATTAATTCTTAATTTATTTATAATAGAAATATTTTTATAAATAAATATAAACAGTTTTTAATTTTTATATATAATTATTTAATGATATTTAGATAATACTTATTTTTGAAAATAATTCTTTAATTTAAATAATAATAATAAATAATTATTCGAGTAAAAATACCTTTTTGATAAAAAGCCTATAATTTATTTACCAATTTTTGACTCAAAAGCTCTATTCTTATTTCTGAGAAAACTGTGCAAAAGAATTTATTTCCAACTGAGAAAATTTATTATATTATGTATTTATTCAAAATTTAACAAAAATTATTGCAAAAATTATTTAATATTAATTAATTATGAAAAAATAAATATGAAAATATTACTCATGTGAAAAAATATATAAATAATAGATAATGGTCAGGAAACATGGATTATTTGAATGAAATAAATTTATTTCTTTTCATGTAATGAAAAGGAGATGATAAAAATTACAGCAACTTTTTCGCAACGAGAAAAAATAAATGGAACTTTTTCTTTTAATTTCATATTAAAAGAATGCGTTTCGTCTTCAGTCCTACGAGTTTAATTAAAGGTTGTTAAAATTTACAATTACTTCCTACAAAGAGAATCCCTCAGGCGGGACATTTAACGTCAGAACTGTGACATAAAGGTACCACTTTTTGACTCAATAGCACTATTCCTTTTTTTTACTTTTTTGAAAAAAACTACGCCAAAGAATTTACTTCTAGGAAAAAAGAAATAAATGAAAACGTTTATTACTAAAAACCATATTTTCCAAATAGAATTATTTTATTCATTACATTTGTTTTGTAGGTATTATTTTTACAATATTTTTAATTAAAAAAATTATAAATATTGTAAAAATAATACCTACAAAAAGTATAAATAATTTATTGACAATTATATAAGAAAAGAATATATAAAGAAATATTTTCTTCTTATTAAAACCGTATCTCAAATATTTTGTTGTAAAAAAGGTTTAAATAAGCTATAAATATTTAAAACTATTTTACTTTTGTTTTTTTTAATGAAAATTTTTTTATATAAATAAAATAATAAATAAATTCCAAAAATTACAATACAAAAAAATTGAACATACAATATAAGAATAATCCAAAAAAATATTAATTACAAGTAAATAAACAAATTATCAAATTTTAAATATTTATTATTTTATTTACAATATTTATTTGGAATATTTATTGAAAATATTTATTTAAAACAGATTTTTTTATTTACTCTTTTTAATTAAATAAATTGACTCTTCGTAATTTGTTGTCACCAAAGGAAACGCACTTGAAAAAGTCGGAATTGTTTTGTTGACAAAAAAACACTCGTTTCCCGATAACAGACGAGTCGTTTTATTTTTTTTTAACAGATGGTGAATAATTATTACCCGAGTAAACATCGATTTATCTTCCTAACCGCAAGTGACAAGATTGGAAACTGTAAAATAGAGACTTGGACAAACGGAAGTTCATTTAACACTTCTCATCCAAATTCCAATGCAATAGTGGTACATCACTGTCAAGTGAAATCAAGAGGAAGGTAGTAAATTAATTCACAGTAAAAAGTAAATCTTAATTTAAGATCGGTCTTAAATTCAGCACTGTCTGCTATAATGTTAAAGGATACAAAATATGTGCGTAAATTCAGCATTGACTGCCTTAAAAATGTTTGCATCTTAATTTAAGGCTGCTTTCCTGCCTTAAAATAAGACTTTCTTTTTACTGTGTTGAATCGTGAATTCTACCCAAACTTATACAATTGCTTAGAAAGCATTTATGCATTACAAAGTAACTTTACTTACAATCATTTATTTAGCAAATTACTAATGTTTAATTTTCACTGTTTGAAATATTTATTAATTTCAAAAACGTTATGAAAAAAAAATTCGACATTTTGTAAATATTTTCCTGGCAGAGAAAAATGTATCGAATTTCTACTATTTACTTTGCTAATTGTAAATATTATCTTAATACAAATAACTAATATCTATTTAATTTAAAAATAATATTTATTTACTTTAGGAATATTTATTTATTTTATAAATATTTATTTACTTTATAAATATTTATTTATTTTATAAATATTTATTATTTATTTATTTTATAAATAATGTTTAATTAATTTGATTAATTAATAATTTTCAATTAATTGAATTAATCAAGGAAGGCAACTAAATTAGTTGGCTGATTTTTAAACAATATTATCACAACTAGGTAAAATTTTTTTTTGTACATAAAAATGCTTAAAAACATTTTTCATTTTCATATTAAATATTGAAAATATTAAATATTCAAATAATATTTGAAAATAAAAATTATTATAAGCGAAAAAAGGTTAAATGCATACTATAATTAATTAATTATTAAAAATAGTGGATTTATAGACGCATTTTTCTCAAAAACACTTAAAAAAAATTGAATTCTGAAAAAATTATAAATGATTGCATAAATTCAATTATTTTCAAAAGTAATCAAATTATTTTACAAAATATAATTAATTTAAAAATTTTAAATAAAATTCTTGGCAAAATTCAATTCTTTAAAAATTTTTAATAAAATTTTTGGAAAAATTTCAATTATTTACAAAAAAATTTCATCAATTTTATATGAATTCTATTATTTACAATTTTTCTTTTATAAATTTCTTCGTTATAATTTAATTATTTTCAATAAATAATCAAATTTTTTACAGGCATTGAATTATTTTCGTACATAATAAAATTCTTTTTGGAATTCAATTATTTTCATAAATAAAATTCATCGCAGAATTTAAATTATTTTTTAATAAAATTTTAATCAAATTCATCGAAAAATGTGATTGTTTTTAACAATTTTATTTAAAAATCGTCAAAGATATCAATTATTCAAAAATGTTTTCATAAAATACTTTATGAGAATTCAATTTTAAGAAACATTTAATGAATTATTTATTTTCGTATTTAAATAATTGAATTCTCGTAGAATTTTTTAATAAAAATTGATTTAAAAATGAATTCCAGTTAAAATTTTAGATTTGAATATTTATTATTCAAATTGAAACACTAAAAAAATTCAATTTTGGAGAAATTACAAATAATTGCAGAAATTCAATTATTAAAAAAAAAAATAAAATTCTTCTTATAAAATTCAACTACGTTCAAAATTTGAAAAAAAAAATTCGTAAAAATCCCAATTATCTTTATAAATAACAAAATTCTTCTCCAAAATTCAATTATTTTCATAAATGTTATCAAAAAAAGTTTGTCATAATTTCAATTATTTTCAAAAAATTTTCTAATTTCAATGATTTCCAATATCTATTTTAATAAAATTGCCCAAAAAAAATTCAATTATTTAAAATAGTTTTTAACCTTCGCGCTACCAACGATTTTTCATAACGCGGGCTCCGATTTTCATAAATAAAATTCATCACAGAATTTTAATTATTTTTTAATACAATTTTAATTGAATTCCTGAAAAAATGTGATTGTTTTTGACAATTTTATTAAAAATCGTCAAATCGTTTTATGAAACTTTCAATGAATTATTTATTTTTGTATTTCAATAATTGAATGCTCGTAGAATTTTTTAATAAAAATTAATTTAAAAATGAATTTCAGTTATAATTTTAGATCTGAATTTTTATTATTCAAATTATTGAAATATTCAAATAATATTTAAATATTAAAAGCATTATAGCATGAATTTTAAGAAATAATTGAATTTTGAAATGGTTTCAATTTTCAAATTAAATTCTTTGAATATCTTAATTTTTTATACTTATAACTAACAATTCTGTTGAATTAATTATTTTGAGAAAGTTTAATTGAATTTTTTTCTGAAACTATTTGAAGTGTTTTTTTTTAATACGTATTCAATTGAAGAATTTCTGAATACTTGAAATTTCGTAAATTTGAATTGTAAACAAATGGATTTGAAAATTGTCAAAGAACTTTTTCAAAAATTATTAAAGATAATTGATTTAAAGAAGAATTTTATTTTAAAATTCTAGAATAATTGAATTAAAAAGATGAAAATAATTTTGAAAAAATTACAGTAAAAAAATTCCAATTATGTAAAATAATGATCTTATCACTCGGTTATATTTAATTTATTATAAATAGTTATATTTCAAAAAGGTTTGAATTTGAAATTTTTGAAAATCTTGATTCCTGTGGAAAAATAATAATGATTAAATATTTATAGGAAAAAGAAGTTATTAATGTTTTCGAATAATTTGACAATCGTTTTTAACAAATAGAAATTTTGTAAATATTTTTTCCAAAATAAATTAAAATTTTCTTAAACAAAATTTGATTTATAACATTTTTTTTTTACTTAAAACTTGTACTTTGTTTATGAATTGTAATTGAGAAGCAGAAAAGGTGTAAAATATTTTCTACTTTCTAATTTTAATTTTCTAACAATTTTTTTATTTTTATTTTAGAAAAAAAGGAAAAAATAGCTGCATAATTTCAATTTGTGAAACAATTAAGTTTTTCATATTAAAAAAATGATAATATTTTGCAGGATTTACATTTGTTAATTACCTAAAACGTTTGTTACAAAATGTTAATTTTTTTAGAAACAAAGAAATAATGAATAATAACATTAATCATATTTTCAGATAAGTAAAAAAATTTTTAATTTTTTTGAAAAAAAGATAATATTAATATTATTAAATTTAAAAATAGGAAAAAATTAAAAAGACTAAACAGAATACGACGATTATTATAGTTAATAATAATAATAATAATTAAGAATTAATTTTTCTAAGTAGAAGAAGACTGCTTTAGTCAGACAGAAATACAGTTTAAATGCACTGCCAGTACTGGAAAATATCTCCAATCAGACAAAATTATTTTGTTCTTTTTAATTTTTGTAATTTTAGTTTCAGTAGACGTGACCAGTAGTAATAACGAGTTTAAGTCAGACAAAGTTTATTTTTATTCCCAGTAGTTTTATTAGTCAATCAAAATGATAATTGGTGCTTATTCTTTTACTGTATGAGAAAGAAAATTTTATATTTAGTTCAAAATTTATTTTCATCTTGTATTTTTAGTAACAGTGATAGTAGTCAGTTCAGGTCAAAAATGGATTTTTTTTAATTATATTCTAGTTTATATTTAAAAGATATAAAATAAAAGTTGAATAAAAAGTTTGAAAATTTAAGTGATAATAAAGAAATAAAAGAATTTAATAATAATGTAATATTCTTACTATCACCTGGTTACTTTTTAATAAATAAATAAAAGATAATATTAAATAATAAATTTAATTAACAATAGAAAATAATAAAGAATAATGAAAGAGAAATAAAGAAAAAATTTTCATAACGAATTTAAAACTGCGATATAATTCAATAAGAAATAAAATGTAAAAATGACGGATAATCAAAACAAAAGTTTCTCCAGATAAATTCTTTAGTATTTATTTTTTTAATAAAAAAAAATTATTTAAGTTTCAAGTTTAAAATCCCCTTTGGTGATAAAGTAAAGAATTTTATTTAAATGCAACTTTTAATTGTTCAAAATAATGAAAATAAAATTCTCCATATTTTTATCAAAACACATTTAAAATTTTAATCGTCCTTTTTTTTACTACAAAATATAAAAGTATGCAGTTGAACTAACTTTTGCTTCAATTGTTTGTCAGATTTTCCCTTAAATGAAATGTAATTTAATTAAAAAATTTAATTAAAAAAACTTACGTTATTCAAGAGACAAATAATTTTTTTTAATGATAATACTGAGCTATTATTTATACGAGGAATAAAAAATTACAATTAAACAATAGTAATTATTTATTTTTAATTAGTTAAATTAACTAAAAGATCTTAATTTTTAGTTTCTTAAAAAAAATTTACTAAAAATTGTTATTATCACTTTATGAAAGTTTGAAACGTTGAATAATAAAATCCGTGTTAAATTTTCTCTTAAACATTTCAAAATTTCATTTAAAGAAATTTCTCAACAGAATTATCGAAATTCTCTCTATGCAAATATTATCTTTTTATTTTATTTTCTCACAAAGAGAATTGAAAATAAATACATCAAAGTACTGTTTGTAATTGTAAAATCTTGTTTGAAAAATAATGAAGAATAATAAAAAAAGTAAAAAAAAAAGAAGAAATGCGTGATTTGAACAACAACTTTGCTTGCATTGTTTTTTAAGCAGTCGATCTTTTTTTTACGAAAAAAAAAAATACATAAAGCCTTTGATTCTAATAAATCTCATAATATAAATCGATACTTTCACTTATTGTGAGAATTCGTTTAAAACGTTTTCACGTTAACGAGACAAATTTTCCTACAATACAGTAATAACAATGATAATAATAACTTTAATCTCTCTCGTCTGCAAAAAGGGAAGCGAATTCAATATCAGGAAATGAAAGAAAAAAAAAGTAAATAATTGTCGACAAAGAAGAATTTTGTACGTTTTTATCATCATAAGAAAACGAGAATTGAAAAAGAATTGTTCGACAATTAATTTTAATAATTTGAAAGATAAACACTCAGACCTGATATATTTTTCTGAGAAAAAAGAATATTTATTTCAATTTCAAACGTAAATTTTATTTGAAACAAATAAATTACTTCCAAGGTTTCTTTGGGACAAATATGCTTGTTTTAAATTAAAAAATTTATATCTGCATTTAATTAAATATTTTTTTAGGATGAAGTTAAATAAGTGAAATAAATAAATGAAAATTACTGAAAAATAATTAATAATTTTAAAATTAAAACAATAAAAAAGTTGATTTTTTTTAACTTATGCAATTTTTTACAATTGAATAATAAATAAATAATGTAATATACATATTTTTTATGCGTAAAGATTATTAAGTTTATAAAAAAATAATCTTAAAAGTAAATAACTGCTAAAAATAATATTTATCAAAATTTTTTAGTATATGTTTAATTTGTAAATATTTATTATATATGGAGAAAATTAGCTAATTGAAAATGAATATTTAAAATCCATTAAAAATTAATCTGTATTGAAATGCATTGTCATAATTTCCATTAATACGAAATAAAATAATATCCTTATTAAAATTATTTCTATCGTACATTTAAAATCACCTTTTTGATGAAAATGTGTTTGAATTTGAATTTAAAAAAACAAATATTGTATATATTCGAGGTAATTTCAGGCAGTTACGAATGAATTCACTAATTTTGTCAAAGCAATAATGAGAAAATAAAAAAAAAGTTTATTACTTTTAACTTCATATTGAAAATGGATAAAATCCATTTATAGCATTTTAACAATGAACACAATAAAATTTTTATTTTTAACCCTTGTATTACAATTCCAGAATATTAATTTTAACATTTTCTTCTTTTTTCTATATAAAATTTGTCGATTTTTGTGTTTTATTCAGACTTCAAATACCTATTGAATTTTTTGATTTTCATTTGCAGAAATGATTTGCAGAATATATTTTATTATGATTCACGAATATTTTTATTTATTATTTAAAAATTTATTATAGAATCATTTATATTTAAGTATATTATTTTAATATAATATATTAATTAATTAATTATATTATTTTGATATAATATACCTATTAATTAATTATATTATTTTAATATAATATATTTATTAGTTAATATATTATTTTAATAGAATATGATGTATAATATAATTTATTTCAATCCACTTTGGTGTTTAAATAATATCCCGCACAATTTGTTGTGTAAGCAAAAATATTGTTCAATCAAAAATAAATTATTTTAAACAAATATAATTTATTTGAGATAAAAAAAAATATTCTTGCAACTTAAAACTAATTTATTTGAATTAAATTTTTGTTGAAAATACTAAAAAAAATTCAATTTTAGAGAAATTACAGATAATTGTAGAAATTCAATTATTTAAAAAAAAAATAAAATTCTTCTTATAAATTCAACTATGTTCAAAATTTGAAAAAAAATTTTGTAAAAATCCTAATTATCTTTATAAATAACAAAATTCTTCTCCAAAGTTCAATTACTTTCATAAATGTCAAAAAAATTCTTGTCTTAATTTCTTTAATTAATTAATTAATTAATTAATTAATTAATTAATTAATTAATTAATTAATTTCTTTAATTTCTTTTTTTCTTTTTTTTTAATTTCTTTATTTTCAAAAATTTTTCTAACTTCAATGATCTCTCTCGGTCATCTTTAATTATTATAAAACATGAAGAAATCGATTACTCTTACTTATGTAGTTTCAAATTAATTGAATTTTCAAAGAATGGCGTTTACAATTTTCATAAATAGATGAATATTGAAATTTTATAAAGTTTCAATTTTTAATGAGTTTCATTAGAAAATTTAAAGATTACTAAGGTTTTTACAAATTTTAATAATTCAAATTCTTCTGCAGTTTGTTAGATTTTTAATACATAATTAATTAATTAATAAAAATAGTGGATTTATAGGCGCATTTTACTCAAAAATACTAAAAAAATTGAATTTTGGAAAAATTATAAATGATTGCATAAATTGAATTATTTTCAAAAATAAAATTCATCGCAGAATTTAAATTATTTTTTAATAGGTACAATTTTAATCGAATTCCTCGAAAAATGTGATTGTTCTTAACAATTTTATTAAAAATCGTCAAAAGAAATCAATTAATTAAAAATTTTTTTAAAATACTTTATGAGAATTCTATTTTATAAAACATAAATAATTGCAGAAATTCAATTATTAAAAAAAAATAAAATTCTTCTTATAAAATACAACTGTGTTCAAAATTTAAAAAAAAATTTCGTAAAAATCTCAATTATCTTTATAAATAACAAAATTTTTCTCCAAAGTTCAATTATTTTCATAATTATAATGGCTTGAAACTGAATACTCGGGGGTTTTTAGGGTCGCTGATTACGAATAGGTCATTATTTTTTCAGGGTATTTATCGAAATTTGATTTTATTAAAAATTATCATACCGATGTCAGATTAACCAGTTTCAAACAAATACAATAAATTTTAAAAAATTTTCCGCCATATTGAACCAGATATTTTGAATTTTGAAAAACTGATTTCAGATTCGTAATCAGCGACTCTGAAAATCCCTAAGTATTCAGTTTCAAGCCATTATAATTAATTTTTTATTTTGTCGTCCGCCATATTGGATCCACCATTTTGAATTTTGAAAAACTAATGTTAGATTCGTAATCAGCGACCCTTAAAACCCCCGAGTAACAAATTTCAAGCAAATTCGACTAATTTTTAAAAAATTTCCGCCATCTTGGATCCGCCATTTTGAATTTCGAAAAACTGATGTCAGATTCATAATCAGCGACCCTAGAAACCTAAGGGTTACCGAGTTTCATAAAAATCCATTAAAAATTTTTTCAACACACTTTTGGCCCAAACAGTGGAAATCTCGTTGACAGCCAAGGGGTTAAAGAATTCCTGTGGAAAATCCTGTTCCAAAAATAAGATTAAAAATAGAAATTGTGCAAATATTTTTTTCTTTTTCTGAAACAAAATAATAATTTTATTAAAAAAATTGTCATTTATAAACAAAAATAATGCAAAATAAATAAATTCTCTATTTCTTAATCACAGTTGTTTAACAATTTTCTAATTTTGTTTAGAAGTAAAGAACAAAAATCTGCATAATTTCAATTTGACAAAACATAATATTTAGTCTTTTAATGAAAAGAAGTGAAAAAAATTCTGATGATTTCTATTTGTCATTACAATTTTGAATTAATTATGTATAAAATAAAAATAATTATAACATAAGAATATAATATACAATCTATCTAAAGATAACAAAAAACAAAAGTATAAACAAAAGACAACTTCAGAGTGTGAGGGACAGAAAAAGTGAATGAATGACAAAACATTCAAATTATTATAATTAATTATTATTTAATTAATAATTTATAGTATTTATTTAATTACAGTGTTAGTAGTAAAAGTCGGTCTGAGTCAGACAAATTTTTCTTGGTCCTTCATTGTAATAGTAGAGAAAGTCTATTTCCGTCAGAATCGTTTTTCATTTTTGTTTCTCTGGTTTCAGTAATAAAAGAAAGTTTTAGTCAGACAAAGTGCTTTTTTCTCCTTTTTTTGGATCAGTAGAATAAAACCACTTTAGTCAGACAAAATAGTCAAACAAAATTTTATTTTCTTTCATCATTATTTTTCTGTTACAGTAGAAGAAGACTGCTTTAGTAGTCAGACAGAAATACAGTTTCAATGCACTGTACAATGATTTCAGTAGTAGAAAATATTTCCAGTCAGACAAAATTCTTTTTTCTTTTTAATTTTTGTAATTATTCTAATTTCAGTAGTACTGATCAGTAGTACAAACGAGTTTAAGTCAGACAAAGTTAATTTTTATTCCCAGTAGTTTTATTAGTCAATCAAAATGATAATTGATGCATATTCTTTTAATTTGTGAGAAAAAAAATTTTGTATTCGTTCCTCAATTTATTTTCACCTTGTATCTTTAGTAACAGTGATAAAAGTCCGTTTAGGTCAGACAAATATTACTTATTAGTAATTTCTGATTAATTACACTGCGTAAGTAGAGGAAGATATTTTTATTCAGACAAAAGTTAATTTCTTTCTATTTTCTTCTCTATTATCAGTTACAAAAATTAGTCTTAGTCGGACTTGTAATCTTTTCAAATCTAGAAATTTTTTTTTCAGTATAAATATTTATTTGATAATAGACAACTAGTCAGTTATTTGAATCAGAAAATTTCTTTTTCAGTGTATTATTATTTTTTCCAATCGTAAAATTTTGAAAAAGACAAAAAAACTACCACTTGTCTAGAAGAGAAAAAAGTAAAGCACTTTAGACAATTGAAAATGTTTATTTTATCATTTTAAATCTTGTACAAAACAATATATATATATATATATATATATATATATCTATATATTTTGGAAGTCGGGTCTCTTTGAACTGAGATGTTTCACCTTATCGAAAGTGCAAAGTGCAATCTTGTGTACCATTTAAAGGGTCGTTTAAGAATGCAAGTACCCTGAAGGGAGAGTAAACCTTCTCTTGCTCAGCTTAGCGATGAAAAGCTGTTTCTTACACGCGATAGCTCAGGATATAAATACGATTATTCAACACTAGCCTCGAGGCAATTTTACCATTATGTTTATGCCTTTATCTAAAACGAAGTGCGGTTCCTAAAGAATTTTTCTAGACATTTTTTTTCTTACAAAATTCATTTATATTCTTTTCTTCATGTATTTTTTTGTTTCTCTATAAAATTCAAAATACAGAAAAAGTAAATCAATATTAGATATTCCCAAAAAATAGGGTGCTTTTATTTAATTCTTTCAATTTTCTATTCATTTCATTATTAACAATTTTTTTTAGTTATTTTTTCCTTTTTGTTTATTTATTTATTAATATTTAGCTACATGTTTTTATTTTAATTACTTATTTACATCTCTTGTACAGGGAGAGTAAATAAATATAAATACTTATTTACATCTAGGTATTTGTTTTAGTTTTATTTATGATACCCAAATTTTATATTTATTTTATTTATTTATATTTATTTACTTATTCATTCTACAATTTTCTCTCTATTTATACATCGTATTTATTTAGGTATATTTACCTTTTTCTATTGATTTATTTATTCATTTAAAATTATTATAAATAAGAAAATATGAAATCATAAAAATTAATTTTATACCGAACTTTTATTCCAATCATAATATCTTCTAGACAGAACTATAAAAGCGCAATAAAATTCTGTTCAAAATGAAATTTCCTGCAAAGATTATTATTAAGAAACGAAAGACCTTAAAAAGGAAAAAATTAAATTAAATTAAATCTTCAATACCTGTATATTTATCGAAATAAATAAAGGACTTTTTTTCTCTTTCTGAACGACATATATTCTCTGAAAAAAACACATCTTAAAATTCCATTAAATTACTTGTCAAGGAAGACTAAATCGATCGTTGAATTAAGATAAAAAATAAAAAAAAAACTTTTAGTAGTTAATAGCTGAGTTCTCTCTCTCTCTCTCTCTCTCTCTCTCTCTCTCTCTCTCTCACTTTAAGACTCTCAAACCTTTAAGTCCTTTTTTTCCACAAAGCATCGAATTTGCAAAGAGTTTCATTTGAAAATAAATTTAATACGATTTAAAATCTAGCAGCACTGGGATAAATTTCTCAAAAGAAGAAAAAAGACATCTTCTCATTCCTAGTGGTTTACATTCTCCCTGGCCATCGAACCCCAATATGTGATTTTATTTCTCCCATTTGGTCAGAAAAAAAAGTATCTTGCGTGCAGATTGAAAATTATTCCCGCAATTGCTATAAGAGACGGAATTGACATCGTTTTCGAACACCTTATTGGAATTCAATTCTAATCCCTGTACAATTTCCTTCTAACCTTTTAAGCCACGTGACTTTAGAAATAACCTAGAATATTATCAGGTCAATGGACAAATATATTGTAACAGATAAATCGAAAAAAAAATTAATTAAAAATTTACATTACATCGATTAACAAGTAATCAATTTTTAAAAATCAACATACATTTTAAAAGACAAGAAAGTAAAAATATTTCTGTAAAAAAAATTAGGTCAAAAGTCGTAGGTCAAGAGATAAGATACAAAATTTGAAGATTGCGATCATATCTTAAGTGGAAATTGTAGGTTCAAAGAAAAGTACAACTTTAAATTTAGAACTAAAATCACAGGTTACTCTAGAAACTAAAATTTCGGTTAAAAATCGCAGGTCAATTTAGAACAATAGTCGAACAAAGAGTAAAAATAATTTAGGTTCAAGATTATTAATTTTCAAATTTTAGTCAAAAATTGCAAGAGAATTTTTAAAAAATTTTAATTTTCAATTTTTTTTTTGTAGAAGAAACAAAGAAAACAAAACTAGGTAATAACTTAGAGGTTAATTTTTTTTAAATGTAAATTTTATAAATTCAGTTAAAAATTACAGGTCAATTTTTTTACAAAAAACAAAAAAGCAAAAATGTAGGTCAAAAATTAGAGGTAAGTTTTTTTAAAAAAAAAAATTTTCAAAATTTTAGTTGAAAAATTGCAGGTTATTTTTTTTCCAAAAAAAAGCAAAGAAAACAGAAATGTAGGTCAAAAATTAGAGGTTTGTTTTTTAAAATGAAATCCTCTAAATTTCAGTGAAAAAGTGCAGGTCAATTTTGTAGGGGAAAGGCATGCAAGTTGTCCCACTTTCGTTATTTTTTATTCTAAAAGTGCCATAATTAAAAAAAATTGCAGGTTGACTCACTTTACGACTTGCAGGTTGTCCCACCTGCAATTAATAATAATGCAATTGATAATTTGGAGTAAATTTACACAATTTCCGAAATTTCATTTTCTTTTCATATTTCTTTTTTTTTCGTTTGATTTTCAATTAAAAAACAAATTTTTATTTTTCAGACAAATTTTTTTAATTTTATTTATAAATAAATTGTTTAAAAAATTTTAATTTCAATTATTATGTTCAGAAACATTAAGTGTAAGTGAAATTTAATAAGACAACACCATCGGAAAGAGGACCTGAAAAGTTACAAATTTGACCCAGAGATAATTTAATTTGGCAAAAAATAAAATTTTTACATCAAATATTTAGTAAATTCTTCCACAGTTATTTAATAAATTAATTTTTTCGATTTTTGGAAGACATATATCCATATTATTATCAATTAGGAACAATTCGCGCGCTAAAGTGCGCAGCTAACTTTTTAGGATAAAATTAGCAATTTTAAAAATAAGAGAATTTTAAAAATTTGTAATTCAAATTTTTATTCAAAACACTAAAAAAACCAATTTTGGAAAAATTACAAATAATTGCAAAAATTTAATTATTTTCAAGAGTGATAAAATTTTTCTCATGAAATTCAATTATTTTTCAAAATTTAAAAAAAATTCTCGTCAAAATCCAAATAATCTTTATAAATAACAAACTTCTTCTCCAAAGTTCAATTATTTTCAAATCAATTTCCAATTCCCAAAAATTGTACGAAAACATTTAATTATTTCCATAAATAATAAAAATTTCTCAGGAATTTAATTATTTACAGATTTTTTATAAATTCGTTCGCAATAATTCAATTATTTTTATAAATAATAAAATGTTTTTTAAGGAATTCAATTATTTTCATTAAAAGTAATTAAAAATTGTGGAAAATAATAATTGATTTGAAATGATGAAAATAATTTTGAAAAAATTACTGTAATATTATTCTTATATATATAAAACAATGATTTTATCACTCGGTCATCTTTAATTATTATAAAACATGAAGAAATCGATCACTCCGAGTCTTCGACTCGGAGCAATCGCTATCTTCATGTTTTATAAAAATATTCTTATAAGTTATTGAATTTAAATAGATTTGAATTTCAATGTTTTGAAAAATTTTAATTCCTACGTAAAAATGATATTTAAATATTTATTTAAAAAAAATTTATTGATGTTTTCGAATAATTTTTACAATTAAAGAAATTCGTAAATAAATGTAACAGAACGTTTTTTAGAGTAAAATTTTTTTCATTTATTTTCTAAAAATTTAAAAAGTTTCAATTTCATTTTCAATTAAAATTTGTAATTGACAAATAGAGTAGAATATGTAATATTTCTTTTCCAAAAGAAAAGAATGAGTTTCTGAACAATTTTTTTATTGAGAAATATAAATTATGCATAAAATGGATTTTTATTTTCTATTTCTAAATAATAATTTTTCAACAATTAACAATTTTTTATTTTTTATAAATAAAAAGGAGAAAAATTTGCATAATTTAGATCAGTCAAACGAAATTTGTTGTAGAAAAAAGCATATAATAAACAAAATTTATTTGTTAATCATAATTTTTTTTATATTTTCTAATTTTAAATATTATTTTATTATAAACCATGAAATAATACCTGCATTTTTTCGATCTATCAAACAGTATTTTTTAAAGAAAAAAAAAAAAAAAAAAAAAAAAGCATTCACAAAAACTAACTTTATTGTGTGGACAGATAGAATTTCTGTTTAAAATAAAAATGTTGAAATTTGAGTAAAAAATTTTAGGTTTTTTTTTGTTTTAAAAAGCAAGAAAAGGCGTTAAAGTGAAGGGATAAGAACTTAAAGAATAATTTTTTAAAATGATGAAATAAATATAAAGATTTAAAAATTTAGGTCAAAGGTAGAGTAAAATAGGAAAATACATAACTTTTGAGAACTTATAGCTTTGAGTAGATTGTTTCATGGGTTGAATGAAAATTGATTAGAATTGTGAGGATTTTTGTATTACATGAAAATATGAAATAACAACGACATTTATATTGTTAACCGATAATGGATGATGAAACTGGTGAAACAGAGAGAAAGAGATAGAGAGAGAGTGAGAGAGATAGAAAATAAGTTGCATTAAATTAATATACATCATCTATACATGAATGTTAAATTTGAATCTGCTGGTTAGTGATTTAAATCCAGTTCTCTGTCAGACCGGCTGACCAAAATCGCTTGTAACTATTATATAACAAATACACTGAAATTCGAGCAAGTATTTAGTTGTTCGCGTGTAAATGAAATTTCGATGTTATTATGTTCATTATAAAATCAAACTGCCTTTCTTCGAAATTAAATTAATTTTACATATGTTCTCATATCGGATGTCAGTTCATTATTATTTCCCTAAAAAAAAAATTTAGTACTTATTTTTAAAAGTGATGAAAATAAAATAAAAAATATCTCAAAATTAAATTAATTTTACATTCGCTTTCATATCGGATATCAGTTCATTATTATTTCCCTAAAAAAAAATGTAGTACTTATTTTTAAAAGTGATGAAAATAAAATAAAAAATATCTCAAAATTAAATTAATTTTACATTCGCTTTCATATCGGATATCAGTTCATTATTATTTCCCCATAAAAAATATCTCAGTGATATTTTAATATTTATTTTAAATTAAATATTTTTTTATTCAATACTTGTTTCTAAAGTGATGAGAAAGAAAATTTTATTGAAAATCTCACTTTACTTTGAAATAAGAGAAAAAAATGTTATTTGAAGGTAGAAATTAAAAAGCAAAAAGAACTTTAAAAATTCATATTAAAAAAAATAGAAATCTTTCCAGGATGGAAATTATATAGAAAGAAATACAAGATAAATAATAAATTAACATAAAAATTTTAGAAAAATCAGAAGGAGGCTAAAAATTATTAAAAATTGTATGAAAGTAAAAATCAAAAATAAAAAAGGAGGAAATAAATATTATTTGAAGATGAATGTAGAATGTAGAAATTTGAAAGCAGGAGAAATATTAAAAAAGTTTAAAAATAAAAGTTTTAAAAATTCAAAATTATTTTAATATGAGAATTAAAAGGTTCGAATTATTTTTCTTTAGGAATATTTTTCTTTGAAAAAGAAATTCTAGAAAAAAATTTCAAAAATAAAAATTATAGAAATTAAAAGAGAAACTCAAGGGAAAAAATAAATTACAGAGCATCTGAAGGTAAAAGATAAAAAATAAAAAATAAAAAATAAAAAATATAGAATACAGAATTTTAAATTAACCGTATTTTTTAAATAGTTGGAAAACAATTCTAATTTTCTACCTTCGCTCTTGATATAAATTTTTTGTTTTTACTTTGTGATTTTTTTTTTGTTTTTTTTAAAGTCCGCGCATATTTAACTGTCACACGAAAAAAGCGAAATGTGTTCCTCTAGAATTTTTTTTTTTTTTGTTCGTTTAATCTAAAAAATGCTGAAGATGTTAAAAAACTCTCGAGAACTGCTTTTTATTTTTAAAGAGGATGAACCAAAATGAAATTCAACGATAGACGTCGCACAGTGAAATGAACAGTCGAAAAAAAAAATTAACCTCATTGAAACACATCTCCACGAATTTTTCGTTCCAGTTAACCTAGAGACTCTTTTTGAAGCTAAAGCCCCCTTTTTTCAAAGCCGACATTAGCACACGAGGAGATCTCCTAAAAGCGTTTCATTCTAACTTTTAATTTTATGTATTCTTAATAGGGCACTTTTTCAAATTAATGCTCCATGACAAATACTCTTAAATTTTTTTTCGACAGTTTAATCTTTTTTTACAAATGGTTTCTTTACTTACAATTCACATTTAAATAAAAAAATTTTGACATTTAATTCTTTAAAGTAATTTGATAAATGAATTTTTTAAATTAATTTAAAAAGTGAATTTTGGAAAATAATTTCATAATTAAATTTCTCAATTCTAAAAATGTTAAAAATAATTTATTTAATCTTTTAAAAAAATATTTACTAATATTTTGATTTAAAAAAGTAATAATAGTTGAGTTAGAAATTAACACTGTAATTTGGAAAATTAAAAGAAATAAAAATTTGTTTTAAATTAAAAAAATTTTAATTGTTTTAAATTTGTGTTTTTTTTTAATTTTCTTAAATATTTCTTGTTTTCAATTAAAGAGAAAATTTCAAACAAGTTGTTTGTCGAGTGGTGAATATTAATATGCACGAGTTTTTCTGAAGACATTTTCAATTTGATGATTCATGATATTGTGTAAATACAACACGAGACTATTTTTCATTTGCTTTTCAAGAGAATATTTCGAAAAAATATTTATGACTTGATCCATTATGAAAGTTTGTATACACTTCTGCTTTTATTCGCGTGAAGAATGTTACGAAGGTGAAAATGCAAAGGCTGCATGTTAGAGGGGAAGGTTCAAGAGGAGACGTTGATTCATCGACTTAAAATTCAGCCTCAGTAAAAACCCTCATTGTTAAGTGTCACTTATGCAATAATTCAGATAATTCCTGATATGGAAAAAAAAGTTGCATAAGAAAAAAAACACATTTTTGCTGATTAATTCTTTTTTTTTCTTTAAAATAATTTTATTGAAATTTGTTATTTTTTCTTAAATGTCTTTTTGAAAGATCTTCTTTAATATTCAAGATGTTCTGCTATCTTGAACATTATTTTTTAATCTTCAAGAATTTTCTTTAATCTTCAAAATCTAAGATCTAAGAGGTGAAAATTATCTTTTATTTCAGAAAAATATCTTTAGATTAAAGAAAATTTTTCTCCCAAGAATTTTTTTTTATTTTAAATGTCATTTTTTTCTTAATTTAATAATATTGTACAAAAAATATTTTATCAAGTAAAATAAAATTTCTTTTCAATTAAAATTATTTTTTTATTACTAAAGTTTATATAAAAATTACAACAAAAATTATTGACAGAAAAATATTGACTGACGAAAAATGTCTTTTTCTACTGACAATATCTATAAATGTAAAAATTTAACTACACACAAAAATAAATAATAGAAAATATTTAACTGACCAGAAATATCTTTTTTTTTGACTAAATTACTAAAAATAACTATAAAATTGAAAAAAAATTGACCAAAAAAGGAACAAAAAAAAAACTATTAAAAAATTCGTGGCTGATCAAAAATGTGCTTTTCTACTAATTTTTTTTTCTACTTTTTCTATAAAAAAAATTTCTATTCTATTACTTCGATGATAGAAATTTTCTTAAATACTGAAAATTTAATAAAATCTATTCTAAAGGTCAAAGAATATAATTTTATTAAAATGAAGAAGAAAATTTCACTTTTTCTCAAAAAGCTGCATTGAATTGTAATATTCATCAAATTCCCTTTGATATTAATCTGAGCGTTTAACTGATAAGAATTCAATTTCGATTGGTAGTCCTGCTGCTTGAAATCCACATGCATATGCATGCATCTTTAGCTTTACATAAATGAGCAGATATGTTCATCCGTAGAGTGTGTCTATTAAATTTCCAGTCGCTGAGATACACAAAGCTTTGTGAGTTTCTATCAAAGAAACTTTTTTTTTTCCTCCGAGGAATTTCATTATTATTTTCAATCAATATATATTCTAGTATTTAAAATCGTATAAATTTGATAAAAATCACTCAATAAATATTTGAAATTTTCTTTTTAAAGATAAAAAAATATATATAGAATTATTATATAGAATTTTCAAAAGAATTAATAAAAAATTATTTCAATATATTTTTATAGGAGAAAAAATGAATAAAAACTTTGTGAGAAAAATGATATTTTATGAAATATTTTCCTTTTTTTGTTCAACGAAAAAAAAAATTTCTACGCTTACTTTTTCCTATGAAAAGCTTTTGTCTCTTCTGAATTACATAATGAATTGTATTTTAAGAAAACTACTTTTGAAATAAAGCACACTTTACTTCCTTACTACCCTCTTTAGAATCGCGTTTCTTCTGTTTGTGTAGAAAAATTATACTCCTGCTTTAAAATTCTGCAATTCAGCAAAAATTTCTGAACATAATTTACTTTTTGATGTGTGTTGTAAGTTTGAACGAAAGTTGTGGAAAATATTCTTTAAAAAAAAGTTTATAGTTATATTTTTCTTTGACTTTTATATATTTTTCAACATAAATTCAAACATTATACGTAATTTCTAACCTTCTTTCAATTATTCACTTTATAAACTTTCAATTTCGAACATTTTTAACGAGTTCTTTCGTTTGTTTTTCGCGTAAAAGTTTCGAAACTAGAGGAGAATTTTAAAACTGTAATAAATTTAAAATACTGAAGTAAATTTGAAACTAAATGAAAGTCTTTTATTGTAACTGAAGTAAATTTGAAACAAAAATTATAAATTTTTAGACAAAGTAAATTTAAAATTAAAATATCTGACTGTAGTTACTGATAATCTACTGATAATAACTGATATCAATAGTAATTAATTTCTGTCTGACCAAAAATTTCGTTTGTTCTGCAATAATGTAAGAAATTCCCTAACAAAAGCAGAAAGAAATATAAATTTTTGCTAATCAAAAATGTCATTTGCTACTAATATTAAAGTTTTTAATATTTTTTTTCAAATCTTAAACTGTGACATTTTGTTACTATTAAAACAATAATTAGCAAATGATAAAAAAAATTTAATCTGACAGAAAACAAACAAAAAATCTACAATTAAATTAAAACTTTGCGTCTTTGCATGACAATAATTTGGAGAATAATTATAAATGTGAAAAATAATATCAAGCAAAAGCAAAAAAAAAATCAAAATTTTTATCTGACCGAAAAGAGAGCTTTTTTTACTGACAAAATTACGTTAAGAAAAGTGTAGAAAAAGAGATTAAATCAGTTTACTGCTAATAAATTTTACAACTACAATAAAAAATTATACGAACTTGTAAAAAAAATCTAACATGAAATAAAACCGTTGACTGACAAAAACAGAGTTTTCTACTTAAACTAGATTCTCTAAAAATTCTAGTCTCATCGAAAAAATTTCAACTACAAAAATGTAATTACAAAAAACGTAAACAAAAAAAAATTTTAGTTTAGAAAGTGAACCTTTTATCTGAGTAAATGTTCTTCTTCTACTGACAGTAAAAATACTAACAGTCTGACCGAAACATAACTTTAACTACTAATCCAAGAGCTGCATAAAACTAAATCCCTTGTCTGACGTAAAACTGATATTTTCACTATTCTGTCAGACTCAAACTATTTTTTACTACTGAATCGAAACAAGCATTTTTTTAAATATTAACAACTTAACATACTTGATAATAATTATAATTTTTAAACAATAGATAATAATTCATTGTTAAACAATAGATAATAATTCATTGTTACATATTTAATAATAATTGTTATCTACACACTTCAGTGAAGAAAATGGATTTGATTCAAATTAAATTTCATTTGTTAAATGAATATTTTAATTATTAATTTAGTAATTGTTTAAAATAAATATTTAAATTTATTAATTTTACAACAATAAAATTTTCAACGACTTTAATTCAAAAAATCTTCTGAAATTTAATTATTTATAAAAATTTAAACTAAAACGCTTCTAATATTCAATTATTATCTAAAATTTTAACTAAAATTCATTTTTAAATCAATTCTGGTCTGAAAGTTCTGAAAGAATTCAATTATTTAAATAGAAAAATAAATAATTGAATAAACAATTAATTATTTCTTAAAATTCAAATCTTGTATAGAATTTTATTAAAATTTTTATAAATAATTAAATTCCTTCCAAGAATTTTAATTTGTTTTTTTAAGAATAATTAAAGTTTTCGAGGATTTGATTTCTATTTGTATTAAAAATAATTAAAGTCCTGGGAAGAATTTAATTATTTGTGAAAAATTAAATTCTTGGAACGAATTTTATTAAAACTTTTGAGAATAATTTTTTATATTAGAAGATTTAAGATAGTGCTAATTTTCAAAAAAAAGAAAAAATAACGTTTAGTGGCTAAAATATAAAAAAGTATACAAATAGTATTAAAACTTAAAAAAATTTGAAATTTATTAATTGTTCCATAATTGCTAATAATAAGTTATTATTAAATTTGAATGATAAAAATTAATATCAATTGTTACAAATTTAAAGACAATAAATTTTATACAATTTATACAATTTTAAGATTTTAAGATAAAACATAGAAAAAATTTAATTTAATTAATTTAATTTAATTTTAACTTTTAAAATTTTTTTTTTATACAATTTTTTTTTTTATTTTTTTATTTTTTTTTTTTTTTTATTTTTTTTTTTTTATATATTTAAAAATTGATTTAAAATTGATTACCTATTATTTTATCATTATTAAGCAGTTATAAATCTTCTTGCTAATAATTCAAGTCTATTATTGACTTTACCAACAATTATTCCACATATCTTTTTTATCATTCTAAGAAAAAAGAAGAAAAAAAAGAAGAAATTTAAAATTCTTGTCTCAAACTCTTGACTGATATTCCTTGGGACATTTTATATATTCGCTGAAGATTAAGAGATGCACGTTCCAAAGAGAGCGTGACGCCAAGAGAATAAGTAATGATACGTACTATCGATTTTGTATCAAACTCTTGTCGTTTCCATCGATAATGAAGAGAGAGTGACTGTCACCGCTTCTAAACGTTTCTAATGGCATTAATGTCATCGATATCATATTCCTCGAAATATTCCCAACAAGTTTCGACTGATGCTTTATGAAAAATTCTATATATCAATAAATTGTCGTGCAGGTATTCAAACAAAAAACAAATACGACTGATAAAGAAATTAATATTTTTATTTTCAGTCTTCAAGTTTTCTATGTTTTATCTTAAAATCTTCCATTTATAGTTTTAAAATTTTGTTTGTTTATTCTTCAAATGTTCTACTGTTGATCTTAAAACGTTTTCACTTCTATAGTTCAAAATATATTTTATTTTTAGTTTCAAAACTTTTCACATTTATTCTTAAAATGTTACATTTTTAGTTTTAAAATGTTCTATTTTTACTGTTAAAAATTTATATTCTTAATAATAAAAGTCTACTTATAATCTTAAAAAATGTTCTATTTTTAGTCTTAAAGTTTTTACGATCTCGGCCTTAAAATTTTCTACTTTGAATCTCTTCTATTATTTTCATAAATAAAAATTTTTTTACAGAAATTCAATTATTTTTATAAACAATAAAATTTATCGCAGAACTTCATAATTATTTTAATTACAATTTTTATCGAATTTTTTATTTTTGCCTTAAAATTATCTATTTTTAATTTTTTAATTTCTATTCTTCGTCTTAAAATTCTATTTTTCGTTTTAACATTTTTGTGCCTTTGGTCTTAAAATTTTCACCTTTTCATTTTTAATTTTCTATTTATAGTTCTCAAATTTACGATATTTAAATTTGAAAGTTTTACTATTTTAGTCTTAAAATTTTCTATTTTTTTTAGACATAAAATTTTTAAGATTTTAGCCTTGAAATTGTCTATTTTTAATTTTTAAATTTCTATTCTTTATTTTGAAATTCTATTTTTTGTCTTAAAATTTTCTAGTTTTAATTTTAATTTCAAATTTTCTATTTTTCTTTTGCCTTGAAATTTTTATGATTTTAACCTTTAAATTTTCGATTTTTACTTTTTAAACATCTATTCTTGGTCTATAAATTATCTACGTTTTTAATCGTAAAATATTTTATTGGTCGACAAACGCTGCCTGTAAATTTTGACAAAAGGAAATATTTTAAAGTATTTTTGTCAAAAATACAACTCTAAAGTTTGGTCGAAATTAAAAATTCACGAGGTTGTCAAAACTGAATAATTGAGGTCAATAAACGCTTATTTTTATACTAAACATTTTTCTGTCATTTAGAAAAAATATTTTTAATTTAGACTTAGAAAATTTAGATTTTTCAAAAATTTGAAAATAAATAACCAACTTATAAAAAAAACTAACTTTTAAATTAGTTTTTTATTTTCAAATTTTTGAAAAATCTAAACCTTCTAAATTTTTCAAGTCTAAATTGAAAATATTTTTTCTAAATGAAAGAAAAATGTTTAGTATAAAAAAAAATTCTCATTATTTTTTTTTTTGCTGCAAATGAAAATAAAATGAAACTGTTTGACCAATAGATTTACTTGCAAGTAAAATTATAGATGAGGGGATATAAAATGGAAAGAGAAAAAGAAAAGTTTCCAAAACAAATCAGGTTGTCTCTTTTATATATTCTTTAAGACTCATAAAATAAAAATGTGTTGTTAGAGGCTCATGCGAAAAAGCATTAAAGTGAATTTCTTTTATGTACCATCGACCAGCTTCGAACAACCCATTTAATACTACACTTAAATTTAATCGAATCTTTAGCCTGAACTACCATTTTACTCTACAGGTAGCGATTGAATATTCTCGTTTATACAGCGTGTTTACGATGAGAAAAAGAGTGAGAGAAAGAAAAGGAAAAAAAGAGGGTGGGGGAAGGAAAACATTTTTTTCTCCAACAACTAAAAAGTAAATTACCGAACGTTTAACGGATAATTCGCGGGTATTTTTCAAGTGTTGCAAACTTGCAAGTTGCAACTGATGTTAAGTGTAAGTGCTCAACTTAATTACCACCCCTGTTATATTTTATATATATATATATATATATATATATAGAGAATTCTCATTGTGGAAATTTTCAGGAAACGAAAGTCTCATTACTTTAAATGGTTCAAGGATTTAAATTCTTAAATACTTCTCGCTCTACGGTGAAAAAAAAAATTATTCAAGATTTTAATAAAGCCACAAAGTTTAGGGACGATAAAAAAAAATTTGTAAATTATACAAAATGAAAATGAGTATCAATAAAATTTTAATTTTCTAAGCGAAATCTCAATTTTCATCTTTTTCTTCTTCTTTCTTGAATTCTCGTAAAGATTTTTCACTTTTATATTAAAAATTAAAATCATTTTCAAAGTAAAAGATGTAATTAATGGTTCATTAAATAGTTTTATAATTTCATAAAAAATATTCAATATTAAAATTTATTTAATAGCAGATTAATTTTATTTAACAGAAATATTTTTTGTTTAGTATTTAAAATATGTAGGATAAACAAATCAATATTTCCATTAGGATTATTCATAAAAGTGAAATTTCATTTATGTGATGAAGATAATGTATTAAAAGAAAGAATACCTAAATAATAAAATTCGATTCAAAGAGACATTTTTAAATTATTATTTAAAATTGACAAATTATAAAAAAAATGGAAAAAACGTAATTAATTGGAAATTTTTTTAATTTATTAAATTTTTCATGCTCTTTTTTCGATTGTCTGCACATATTTTTAATTTAATTAACAAAAATAGAAATAAATACTTGTCCATTTGGTAAAATATATATGAAATATAAAATACATATGAAATATAATTTTAAGTAATTCTCTAAAATTTTAATAATACAAAAGCATTTTTAGATTAATAATAGCAGGCTTATTCGTAATCGATAATTAATTTTCAAAAAAATTGCAAAATGTGGCTTAAAGACTGAAAAAACTAGTGAAATGTATAGCTATCGAAAAATTAAATTTGACGCCTAAAAAAAATTCATTTTAGACGATTTACAAAAATTTGATTCTGTATTTTCCTGACTTTTCCCTGATTTCCATAAAAAATATTTACTTCTTTTCTTATCTAATTTCAATTTTTAATTTTTCAAAAAATTTAATTGTTTTTCAAATTTTTAGTTAGAATTCTTCAAAAATACATTAAAAACAATTTTTAAAAGTAAAAAAAAAAAATTCTTTATAATTTTAAATTCATTTTAATAAAATTTGACAAAATTTCCAATTAATTGTAAATTTATTTTAATCTTTATAAATTATATGCAGGAATTGAACTATTTTCAACAAATTTTAGTTGCAATTTTTCAAAAGACTGAAATTGTTTTATAATTTCTAAATGAAACGATTCAAAACTTGAATAATTTTTTTAATAAATATTTTAATTAATAATTTCATAACTGTTGAAAATAAATATTTAAATATTATTAATTTAACAACAATTAAAATTATCAAAGACTTCAATTTAAAAATCTTCTGAAAAAATATTTTTTTTAATTTATACTAAAACGCTCCTAATATTCAATTATTATAAAATTTTAACTGAAATCAATTTTTAAATCCATTCTGGTAAGAAAGTTCTAAGAGAATTCAATTATTTAAATAGAAAATTAAATAATTGAATGAACAATTGATTATTACTTGAAATTCAATTCTTATAAAGTATTTTACCAAAAAATTTGTAAATAACTGAATTTTTTTGAAGAATTTTATTATTTGTGAAAATAATTGAATTATTTTTTATTAAAATTATTTTTATAATAATTGAATTTTTGTGAAAAATTTAATTATTTATAAAAATTTGCACAAAAACGCGTCTGATATTCAATTATCAAAAATTTTAACTGAAATTCATTTTTAAATCCATTCTGGTAAAAAAGTTCTAAGAGAATTCAATTATTTAAATACAAAAATTGAATAATTGAATGTAGAATCATTACTTAAAATTCAATTTTTATAAACAATTTTATCAGAAATTTTATAAATAATTTAATTCTTTCGAAGAATTAAAAAAAATATTTAATAATAATTGAATTTTTCGAGAAATTTATTTAAAAATGTTTTAAAAATAATTAAAGTCCTTGGAAGAATTTTATTATTTGTGAAAAAAATTGAATTCTTGTAAAGAATTTTATTAAAATTTTTTCAAGGAGTTTATTTGCAATTGTATTCAAAATATACGAATTCTTATAAACAAATTTTATTAAAATCATTAAAAATAATTGACTTCTTTCGGAGAATTTTATAAAGATTCTTTCAAATAATTAATTTCTTTCAAAAAAAATTTACGAAAAATGTATTTTAAATAATTGAATTTCTGTACCTAAAAATTTTATTATTTATGAAAATAATTGAATTATTGGGGATAATTTTATTTAATTCCTTTTTTTATAAATAATTGAATATTGTGAAATCTTATTAAAATAGTATAGATATTGAAAATTATTGAACTCTCGGGGAAAATTTTTCTTCAAATTTTTGAAAATAATTAAATTGTTTCAAAGAATTTTATTAATAATTTTTGAATTGTTTCTAATAATTTCTATGAAATTTTTTTAATCGTTTCTAAGAATTTTATTAACACTCTTGAAAATAATTTTTTATTTCAATTATTAGGGGATTTAAGTTGGTGTCAATTTTTGAAAAGAAGGAAAAAGTATCTTTTAGTGTCACAAATCGAAAAAAAAGTATCCAAACCGTAGCTAGTAAATAGTAGAATTTAGAAGATGAGTGCGAGCCCTAATTATTTAATATTGATTTCTAAATTATAAACATTACTACAAAATTATAACAATTTATTATTATTATTATTATTATTATTATTATTATTATTATTATTATTATTATTATTATTATTATTATTATTATTATTATTATTATTATTATTATTATTATTATTATTATTATTATTATTATTATTATTATTATTATTATTATTATTATTATTATTATTAGTATTAGTATTATTATTATCATACCGATTTTTATTGCAATAAAATTATAATTGACAATTTTTATTATTGTACCTATACAATAATTAATTATAATTAATTTTATTTATAATTTTTTTTTAGTAATTAATTTTACCTATAGGTAAAATTAATTACTGTGGTTCATATTTAAGTAATAAATTATATTTACTTTTTATTTATTATATTATATAAAATAATAATAATAATAATATTTTTTTATTTTTATTATAATTGTTTAAATATTTTATACTAACAATATTTATTTTCGTCTGTTTTGCTTCTGTTTGCATAAATTTTCAGGTTCTTGGATGTTTTCAGGTTAAAAGAAGTGGGAGAAGTGTTTTTTGTAATGATGCTTTCTACAATAGCAAAACAATTAATTAAATTGTGAAAGTATATTATGAAAGCTGCGAATTAAATCAAATATTGAAATAGAGACAGTGATAATATTTTTTGAAATTTAAGATTATACTATCATTATAATTGGCAATATTATAATTTAGTTAAAATATTGATTCACAATTTATTTTATCAAAACACAGTTGTAATGAGCAGTATTCTAATTAATATTCATTGTTTGGAATTGAAATATTTCAATATCAATCTGAATATTAAATAATTTAATATCAATCAGAAATGATATATGTACATATTTTGAAATTAACGAATTCTATTAATAAAATATGATAGAGAAAAAAATAGAGAATCAATTTTAAATTAATTGGAATTTCACGAGAAATGGAATATTATATATGAATGTTAAATAATACGGGATACAATTATAATTAGGGGGCGAATATTGTTGGCGGTAGATAATAATTTTTCTCAAAAGCACTTATATAAAATATAATTAAAATTTTGTTTGTTTTTTATTTAATATTTTTTTAAGGTAAAATGAGAATCTGCCATTTTGAATAAAATGGAAGATTGAAAATAAAATGTTTCAAAAAAATTAAGTTTTTTAATAGTTTCTTGGGGTTATTTTTTTTTTTATTCTCATAGGTATGTAACTTTTTACGCATGAAATAAATATATGAAGAGTTTATGAGGAAAAGTAATCTTCAGAGACCTACTTTTCTCGCGCAATTTTTCATAGAGCTATTTACATGCCAAGAAAGATAAACGAGACTTTATCTCCAAGTGACTTGTATTATCGTTATTGTCAAATTTTTCAAATGTCTCCGATGCAAGAAACTCGCGAATATCAATTTTTATTAAAAAATATATATGTGTGAGACCTTTTGCACTTTAAAATTCTTTTCAAAAGAATCGAAGGAAAAATCACTGGCTCTCATTTTTCGTGTCACATTTCTTCATTGTTCGATAAAATAGAAGTTCATTTTTTTCCTTTCCTTCAATATTTTCTTTCATTGAGTGAAAAAATTCATTACTTCTAAAATTAAATATCCAATAAAATGAAAATAAAACCAAAAGAACAATAAATTGAAAAACAATAAAAAAAATAAATAAATAAAATAATGTAGGTAAATCAATTAACAAAAATATTTTTTGATAATAATATTTAGAGGCCGTTTTTGCAGTCTTTCTCTACTATGGAAAAAAAGTTTAATTACGATTAAAAATGCAATTTTCAATTTTGTAGGGAAATTAATGAAAAAATTGTTTTATCATCATTATTTTGAAAATACATGAAAGAAATAACTGTTAATTTATAAAGTGGTTCGAAATTAATTTATTACGTTTTACATTAAAAAATGATGCAAATATTTTTTAATTAAAAAGCGTAACTTGTTTGTAAAACATTCTCATATGCATTGGACTTGCAACATATTTTCATTGCGAGGAATCACGTAAAATTTATCTCATTAAAAAAAATTAATGGCGCACACATACACACATTTTCACTGTTTAAATTTCAACGAATGTTAGTTGAGTGATATTTAAAAAAATCAACACTAAACACATTAATGTATATAAATTATATACATTAATGTATGTACAATTATATACATAGATAACAAAGTACAAAAAATGTAGTCAACTGAAATTCACATTTTAAGAATTTAAAAAAAACTTATAAACAATGTAATTATTTATTATTGAAATTAATAATTATTGTAATTAACTTTTATAAAAATAAAAAAAATTAACTTTTATGGTAATTAATTATTATTATTATTGTAATTTGTTATTGTAATTGTTTATTTATTTATTAACTATTAAATTAAAATGAACAATTAAGTAATATAATTATTCCCTATATCGTTTTTCGATTTATTTATTGAAACAGAATTGTTTTAATTACTGATTTTTGTAATCAGTGATTATTATAATGATTTAATTTATTTTTTTGTAATTGTTTACTGTTGTAATTATTAATTTTACGAATATTTATTATAAAATGACTAACTTGATTCATGTAAGATCTGACGAATTCCATGCTTTGATCGAGAGCATGTGTGTCACTACTGCAAGAATCCAGGATCAAGGCACCCAGGGTGGTATTGGGGAGGAGTTCGTTGTCACTGTTAATTAGATCCAACGCATACAACATTGCTTCCAATCGTTGAACACCTTTTTCCTCTTTCACAGCGCCACATGGTGATTCAACATTGACATTGGTTACCTATAAAAAAAAGCAAACACAAAAATTCATCAAAAATTCAACTAAATGTTCACTAAATTTTTTATTTTTCTACATAATTTAATTAACTATTTTACTAAATTTACATTAAAACAGAATTGCCTGTTTGTATTTTGACCTTTTTCTCATTCAAATTTAATTCATTATTATTAATAAATTTTTTTTAATATTTATACTGTAATTATAATTTTCAATTATTTCTATTATTGATTTTAAAAGGAAATTGAAATTGTATAGAATTATTTTAATTCCAATATTAGTATGTGAAATTTTTTATTTCATTTAATTTAATTAAATATTAAATAATTTTTTAATTAATTTATTTTATTTATTTTATTATTTATTTTTTTCATTCATTTTTTGATTTAATTTATTTAATTTTTTATTTAATTTTTAATTTATTTATTTTTTATAATAATTTTGAAAAAATAATATAAAAATTTTAAAAAAAACTTAATTTTCTAGTATCTTTTTTCTATTTTCTATTTTGAATTTTTTCGTTACTTTACGTTTTCTTTATTTTCCATTTTATTATTTGTTCTTTATTTTCTTACATTGTATTCGAATTAACAATTTTTGTCTCATTTTTTATTCTGGTATTGTTTCAACATTGAGAATAAAATAATTATTCAGTTTCAAAAGAAACGAAGATTTCACTTTAAAAGACACTTTAAATGTATTTTATTCTTTAAAGACGTTTCATAATTACAAAGTTTCTTACTTTAAAAGCTTAAATTCGTGATTTCCATAACTCTTGATTATTTAAAATGTTAATTTCTTTTCAAATAAGTATATCACTTAAAAGAGTTCACTTCGGTACTTGAAGTTTAACATTTTATTTTTTCCATTAATATAACGGATTATTAATTTTATCTGAGAAAAACATTTTTTTTACTGAAATTATTAAATTTTGAATTAAATTTTCTCTACTCCAAGTTCCCTTCTTCAAATTTACAACGATTTGAAATTTAAATTGTTTAAAAAAATTTTTTAATAAAATTGTATGTAAACATTAAATTATTTTTATAAATAATAAAAACAATACTTTTATATGTTGTTCTATTTAAAAAGAGGTTTTATTTTGAAATTTTTGAATATTTTAATTCCTGTAGAAAAATAATAATAATCAAATATTTTTTTTAGAAATAAATTTTTTGATGTTTTCAAATAATTTTACAATGAAAGAAATTCGTAAATAAATGTAACAGAACCTTTTTTTTAAATAAAAAATTTTTCCTTTATTTTCTAAAAATACAAAAATTTTCAATTTCACTTTCAAAGAAAATTTGTAATTGACAAATAGAATTTATAAACATTTTTTTCTTTTATTCTTAAAAAACTTTGAATATGAAATGTTTTTTTCCCAAGCAGAAAAGAATGAGTTTGAGAACAAATTTTTTATTGAGAACTAAAAATTATGCATAAAATGGGTATTTTTTCTTTTTCTTATTAATCATAATTTTTAAAAATCTAACAATTTTTATTTAATATTTTTATAAATAAAAAAGAGAAAAATTTTTATAATTCAGATCAGTCAAACGAAAGTTGTTATAGAAAAAAGCATATAATAAAAAAAATTTATTTCTTAATCATAATTTCTATAATATTTTCTAATTTTCTAATTTAAAATATTATTTCGTAGAATTTTCTAATAAAAATTTACTTAAAACTGAATTTTAGTTAAAATTTTAAAAAATAATTGAATATTAAAAGCATTATTGAGTGAATTTTTAGAAATAATTGAATTTTGTAAAGGTTGCAATTTAAAATATTTGAAAAGCTGAAATTTTTTATACTTTTTACAAACAATTTTGTACAATTAATTTTTTTTTTTAAAGTTTAATTAAATGTTTTTTTTTCTTTAAATTATTTAAAGTTTTTATTTTCTAAAATATATTTAATTGAAAAATTTTCAAACAATCAAAAATTCGTAAAATTGGGAAAATTATAATTATTTAAAAAAAATTTCCTCATTTCAATGATTCAATATTTATTTCAATATCTATTATTTTAATAAAATTTTTCAAAAAAATTCAATTATTTAAAAAAAAAATTAATAAAATTCTATGCAAACATTTAATTATTTTCATAAATAATTAAAATTTCACAGAAATTCAATTACATGTAAATTATTTATAAATTTCTTCGCAATAATTCAATTTGCTTCGCAAATTATAAAATTCTTTTTTGGTGTTCAATTATTTTCAGAAATAATAAAACTCATCGCAGAAATTCAATTTTTTTTATGTAATTTTAATTGAATTTCTCGAAAATTGTAATTATTTTTAAAAATTGTAATAAAATTCGTCAAAAGAATTTAAAAAGAATTTAAATTTAAAAATTTGTTGTATTTAACAATTGAATTCTCATAGAATTTTCTAATAAAAATTAATTTTAGTAAAATTTTTTGTTCAAATTTTAGATAATAATTGAATCCTAAAAGCATTATAGCATTAATTTTTAGAAATAATTGAATTTTGAAAAGGTTTTAAATTTTGATCTTTGAAAATCTGAATTTTTCATAATTTTAAATAACAATTCTGTAGAATTAATGTTTTTTAAAAAGTTTGCTTCAATTTTTTTTTAATTATTTGAACTTTTTATTTGCTACCTATAATTTGTTTTTAGATTTATCTATTTATTTATTTTCCATCTATAATTGATTCATTTTAAAATTTATTTTTTCTACCATATATCGTTAAAAATTGATCAGTGTTTAAATATTTTGAAATATTACTTAAATGTTATTTAATAAACCTGCCCAGAATACATTTTATTTTTATTTTTACACTATTGATAATATTAATCTTTAAAACTTGACTTTTTTAAACTTATTATTTAACCTCCAAACTAAACATTTAAAAATTGTTTATTATAAAATTAAAAAAAAAAATCTAAGTACAAACATCCAGAGAATAATTATTTTTAAGCTTTACTAAAAAAATCAACTTGGGAAACTTTTTGAAAAATTAATTTTTTTAATAAAAAGCATTAGCCTTACTTTACATTCCAGCCATATTATATAAAAAAATATTAATATTGACCGAAGTTATGACAATTTTTAAAAATTCGAAAATTCAAACTTTTTAATTTTTTGATATATGGTATTGTAATTAATTTCACTTAAACTTGGTACAGGGTTAATATTAGTGTTTATTAATGTTTTATCATTAGAATAGAAAAATTGCAAATTACAAATTCAAAATGTTGGATTTAAATATTTAAAGCTTAAAAAATCTAAAAATCAATAATTGAAATTTTTTGAAAATTCAATATGGTGGACGATATGTAAAAAAATTAATTAATTAATTAATGCAATTTTTATGAAATTTGTTAAATTTGCTAAATTACGAATCAGAAGTTAGATTTTAAAAATTCAAAATGGCGGATCCAATATGGTGGAAGATATGTGTAAAATTAATGGAATTTTAATGAAATTTGTGTTTCTGGGTTTTTTAAGGGTCGACAATTAATTTTTCGCCAAATAAAAAATATATTACATAATAAATTTTACTCAAGTTTTAAGGAATGTAAAGAAAAAAGGTGAAATGCAATGGCAAATATTTTTTAAAAATGAAAATGCTTTTAATTTACATTCATGAAAGGAAAAATTGGAATAATTTCACTTTTCAAAGTTTAATGTGCGTCAAAAAAAAAAAAAAATGAGATTTCAATGAGGTTAAAAAGTCAGTGGAAAGTTTTCACCAAGTTTAAGTTCAGTGGACAGCGAAGTAACCACTTCTGACTCACTAGAGTCACTAGTAAACCGAGTTGAATGCTGAATGTATACATATATATATGTAGTATAGTGTGGCAAACATACTCATAAATCCTGTGACAACGCGATAGCTCGACTATTTTAATGTTTGCAATGCTGAGATACGTTCACTCCTCTTGCGCTTCTATATTTATATATATATGTATATGTATATATATGACTACTAGACCGAAACTCCCTTTCGTTGCTTTAACGTTAAAACTAGTCAACGCCTCACACATTCCCCTCACGAGCGCTTCGATGGAAAGGAAAGTTTTTAATTAAAATACACGTTTTTGCTGACAGGCAATTTTACTACCTTGACAGTTGAAAAAAAAAATATTTTAATTCCATATATGTGTATCAAGCTAATAGATAATTCAAAAATATAATCTCTCGAGAAACAACTGTCTGGATATTATTAGTTTCATAAATTTTAATCAATTTTGATATAAGATTTAATTAATTTCAATTAAACTTTACAAATTTATATCGAATTTTAATAAATTTTGATCAAGTTCAATTTACAGAAAATAAAAATTAAAAAGTGTTATTTTAACACTGAATTTGGGGTTAAAATAATATGCAACAAATTTTACCCTCGTAGGTGGCGAGACTTTTTATTTTTTTTAACATTGGATAATTTTAAACGCAACAAAAATCACACCAAGTTTTTTCTGTGATTTAATTTGAATAAGTTTTAACGAATTTTAATTTTTATAAATTTTAATAAATTCTAATAAATTTCAATTAACTTTATTAAAAACCTAATAAAATTTTATAAATTTTAATGAACTTTATTGAAACCTAACAAAATTTTATAAATTATAATGAACTTTAAAAAATCTTAATAAGTTTCAAAAAATTTTGATAAATTTTACTAAATTTTACTAAATTTTACTAAATTTTAATAAGTTTCAGTAAATTTTAATAAATTTTCATTAATCTTATCCAAATTTTAATAAATTTTAATAAATTTTAATACATTTTAATACATTTCAATAAATTTTAATAAATTCTAATAAATTCTAATAAATTTCAATTAACTTTATTAAAAACCTAATTAAATTTTACAAATTTTAATGAACTTTATTGAAGCTTAACAAAATTGTATAAATTATAATAAACTTTAAAAAATCTTAACAAGTTTAAAAGAATTTTAATAAATTTTGATAAATTTTAATAAGTTTTACTAAATTTTAACCAGTTTCGGTAAAATTTAATAAATTTTAATTAATCTTATCTAAATTTTAATAAATTTTAATAACTTCTAATAAATTTCAATGAACTTTATTAGAAACCTAATAAAATTTTACAAATTTTTATGAACTTTATTGAAGCTTAACAAAATTGTATAAATTATAATGAACTTTAAAGAATCTTAACAATTTAAAAAAATGTTAATAAATTTTGATAAATTTTAATAAGTTTTACTAAATTTTAACCAGTTTCGGTAAAATTTAATAAATTTTAATTAATCTTATCTAAATTTTAATAAATTTTAATAATTTCTAATAAATTTCAATGAACTTTATTAAAAACCTAATAAAATTTTACAAATTTTTATGAACTTTATTGAAGCTTAATAAAATGGTATAAATTATAATGAACTTTAAAGAATCTTAACAATTTAAAAAAAATGTTAATAAATTTTGATAAATTTTAATAAGTTTTACTAAATTTTAACTAGTTTCGGTAAAATTTAATAAATTTTCATTAATCTTATCAAAATTTTAATAAATTTTAATAAATTTTAGTAAATTTTAATAAATTTTAATAAATTAAATAAATTTTAATAAATTTTAATAAATTTTAATAAACTTAAATAATTTTAGCAAATATAACCAAATTTCAATAATCTTTAATAAACTTTAATAAATCTTAACAAAAATAAATTTTTACAAAATTTTAATGAATTTTACTCTCTAATTTGAATTATTAAAAATTTTTACTAATTGAAATTAGTAACTGCATTTTTTTTTTAATTAGTGAATTTTACTAATAAATTAGTAGAAATTACTACTTATTAGTAAAATTTAATTCAAATGCAAAATATCAGTTACTAATTTAAATTAGTAAACATGTTTACTAATTCAAATATAGAGAGTAATAAATTTGATTAGATAAACATTAACTAATTTCAATAAATTTTAACAAACTTCAATAGATCTGTATAAATTTTTATAAATCTTAACAAATTCTAACAAATTTTATTATATTTTTATACAATTTTACAAATCTTAATAAATTGAAATAAACTTAAGTTCCAATAAATATTAACATGTTCTAATAAATTTCAAACAACATTAATAATATTAATATTAATTTTAATTTAAAAAAAAATTCAAGAAACTTTTTTTGGAATTAAACATTTACATTAGGAGAAAGATGGAAAATAATTAAACTGTGCTTAAAAGTTAACAGTGAATGATTAAAATAAAAATTCAAAAAATTGAGAAAATTAGAAAGAAATATTTATAAATTTTGATCTAAGTGAATAAAGAACAAACCTGATGTTCGTGCATAGGAAATATTCCTCCAAAAATAACGTCGCCGACGATTCGAATTAATTTTGAACCATCTTCGTCGCTGTTATTTCTATGTAATTGGGTGCACTCAACGAGCACGAGGAAGCACCACATCGGTAGAATCCTCTGTAGGCTCATTTTGAGCACCTCACGAACGGAAACCAAGGATCCCGATGACCAACCACCGGGACCCCGCTGAAAATAGAGAAAAAAATCACGTTTAGTTCATTGATTTTCTTATGGGCGACAATAAAATTTATACATAATTGAAATAACAAAAAAATTAATTGCAAAATTAATTGTAAATTAATTAGAAAAAGGTTTGGATGAATTTAATTCGATTATATTTCAAAATCCAATTGATTTTATTGGATTTTATTCGATTGGATTCATTTGAATGAGATTTATTTAGATTAGACTTGATTAAATAGTATTCCATTGAATTCAATTGTTTTGTGTTTGATCTTTGATTGAATTCGATTGGAATTACAACCGTTCAAGAAGAACTGTGATCGATTGAATTTTATTGAAATGCATTAAATTGAAAATCCTTGGATTCAGTTATATTGGATATGATTTGTTTGAATTCCAAAGAATTCAATTCGATAGGATCCCATTAAAAAGTATTGAATTTAATTGAGTTAAATTGAATTGAATCGAATCCCGTGCAGAAAAATGGTGAGGGCCCCGGCGGGGCCCTCGTGGATTGCCCTCTTGCCATGTGGAATCCGCAGGGGCAATCCACGCGGAGCCCTCGAAGGCGTGACATGCTTTCCCTCATGGGTGCCCTCGAGGAAAATCCTCATGGATTCCATATGGATTTTCCACGCGGTGCCCTCGTGGATTTCATAAAATGCCCTCAACTTTATTTTCAATTAAATTAATAAATTAATTATTTATTAATAACAAATTAGTCCAATTATTGATAAATAACATTCTTATTTAACAATTTTTACTTTTTTTAATTAAATCGTGACCAAAAAAAAAAAAAAAATCTGACGCACGCGGGAATTGAGCCTACGACCTACTGACTACCAGACAACACTCTTACCACTATGCTACGGGACCTACTTGAAAGTTTTTGCTTTAATGTAGGTGACTTGCTGACTTGCTTTTGATGATTCAATAAATTATTTATTAACACTAATACACCATGACAAATAATTAAATAGTTTAATAATAATAACAATATCAATAATATAATAATAGACCATAAATATTCATAAATTAATATTTTTATAATTTCAAAAAAAAAAAAAAAATGTCAAAACATTTGTGTTAAAAACGCGTTTTTCATAGTTTAAAATCATTATAAACATTAATTTTTTTATGTAAAAAAAAATTTTTTTTTGGACTTAGAAATTTTTTCTAGTTAATGATGTGGGCAATCCATGAGGGCCCTCGCGTGGGCCCTCATGGATTTGCCCTTAGGTAAGTTCAATATTTTCAAAAAAAGTAACATTAAATATTTGTTAAAAACATGTTTTTTATTGTTTAAAATGATAGTAAACAATAATTTTTTGTTGTAAAAAAAATTGTTCGTTTGGACTTAGAAAAATTGTTGAGCAGGGCATTCATAATGGCTAAGAGCAGGGGCCCTGCTGGTGCCCTCGTAAATTTCCATAACTTTGTTATAGGATTTCTGGAAAAATGTCACTTAATGTTTATTTCAGGTGCTTTGAAACTTAATTTAATGCATTCTGAACTAAAGTTTTTCAACAAAAAAAAATTTTTTTTAAAACTTAGATAAATTTTTGAACAGGGCAACCGTAAGGGCAAAGAACGGGCCCCTGCTGGTGCCCTCGTGGATTTCTCCTCATGGATATTCCACGAGGGCCCCCGACGGGGGCCCCGGAGCTGTGGGGCTCGAGCGTGGCTTTTTCCACACGGGATTGAATTGAATTGAATTGAATTGAATTGAATTGAATTGAATTGAATTGAATTGAATTGAATTGAATTGAATTGAATTGAATTGAATTTAATTGAATTGAATTGAATTGAATTGAATTGAATTGAATTGAATTGAATTGAATTGAATTGAATTGAATTGAATTGAATTGAATTGAATTGAATTGAATTGAATCAACTATTAGCTATTTATCCATAATTAAAAAAAATTTTTCAAAAAGTTCTAAAACGTTAAACTTAAATGTTAAACAAATCGGAATTTGTAATAGAAATAAAAAATAAATAAGCATGGAGAAATATGCATTTTTTGTCAGACAAAATATAATCTTTCATGCACAATAAGCTCGAGTGCCTGACAATATTTACATTTTAAGTAGAAGAAATTTTGTAGTGTCAGACAAATTGACTTTTTCAAGTATAGAAAAAAAGTTGTCGAGCAAGACAAAGTGCAATATTCAAGTAGAGCAAACTTGTTATGTCAGACAAACGTCAGTATTTTAAGTAGGAAAAAATGCGTTAGGTCAGTCTTAAGACAAAAAAATAATATTTATCAAAAAATAAATGAAAAAAGTAGAAGAAGAGAATAGTATTAATTATAATATTATATTAATATTACATTAATAATATTATATTAATATTATATTAATAATATTAATATTAATAAATATTAACGTTAGAAAAAAATATAATTCTTTTGATAGACAAACTTAATTTTAAGTTTACCTACTAAAGGAAATTTTGCTCTATAGAACAAAACTATTTATAGCCTTAATTAAATACTGCTTAAGAGGGTGTCAAAGTCGATTCGATTTATTTCATTGAAGCTCTATGTAAAAATTACATCGACTTTGACATCTCCTTAAAGTAGAGCAAACACAGTTTGGTCAGACAAATAAATCTTCAAGTATAAAGTAACTTTAAAGTACAAAAAAACATTTTATTCAAATAAGTTACTTTCAACAGGAAAACAAATTTTTTTTAAGAGAATTATTTACTAAGTAGAAAAAAATTTTATTTTTATTCAAATAAGTTACTTTCAACATTTTTTTTAAGAGAATTATTTACTAAGTAGAAAAAAAATTGTTTAGTCAGACCAGACAATTTTTAAGAAAAAATCAATTTTATTTGCTCTAAAATATTTTTTTCTAGTAACAAAATAATGTCACAAGAAAGAATACAAGCAATATTTTTTAAGTAGAAAACGAAATTTTTAACGCCGATGATTTTAAGTAGTACAAAACTATTTAGTCAGACAAGATAAAAAAAGGAGAACATTTTTTATAGAAAGCATAAATATTTTAAGTAAATTATAAAAAATTTTAAGCCACATAAAAATAATATTTAAGTAGATCAAAATGATTTAGTAAGAAAAAACAATTTTTGGAAAAAGAATACATTTTTTCATCGAGAAAATACTTTTAAGCATAACAAAATAATATTTAGTCACAAGAAATTCTTTTTTAATTAAAACAAAACGTTTTTGTGCAGATAAAATACTTTTAAGTAGTATAAAATTATTTTGTCAGACAAGTAAATTTTTATAATTAAAACAAAGTTATTAAATCAGATAATTTTTTCTTTTTATTTAAAAAAAGAGAAAATTGTTTCGTTAGGGACGTTAATATTTAAGTCGAACACAATTCATTATTTAAACTTGTAGTTTTTAAGGAGAACAAAATTTTTTAGTCAGACATGTAATCTTTAAGTAGATAAAAATATTTTAGTCAGACTAGAAAATTTTTTAGATGTACAATTTTTTACTTCGAAAAAATATTTTTAGGTAACAAAAAATTGTTTATTACAGTAGATATTTTAACTAAAACAAAATATTTTTACTCAGAATATTTTCAAAACTTTCAGAATTACTCAGAATACTTTTAAGTAGTACAAAACTGTTTCATTAGACAAGTGTGACAAATTATTGCCTTTCACAACTGTTTTTTTTTTAATTACAAAAATTATTTAATCAGAGTGGTGAATAGTAAACGTGAAATGTCAAGAAAAGAAACGTTCTAGTAGTAGAAAATCAGTTTAGTCAGACAAGTAAAATTTCAGTAGAGAGAACTTATTCTCTCCCGAAATTCATTTTCAAACAAATAAATTTTTCCATGTCAACTTTCATGCACAAAAATAAAAATACAGAAATTAATTTATAACGAAGGTAATTTGTGCCTTCAAATCAAAACATTTTTAAGCAGAAGCTTATTGTTTGTCATAGAATTCAATTTTATGTAGACAACTAATTTTCAACAATGAACAAAATTTTTGTCAAATTACTTTTTTTATTGCAAAAACGAAGATTTAGATAAGTAACTTTTAGGTAAAATCCAGACTAGTTAGGTATAGTTTTTCTAAAACGTATTTTCTAATTATTTATTTTCTAAAAATTTTTTGTCTAAGAAAAGTGAATTTCTAAAAACCTTTTTTCTAATGAAGATGATTTTCCAATTTTCTTTCTTCTAATAAAGGTTATTTTCTAAAAATTTCTTTTTCTAATAAAGGTACACGGAGAAAAATATAAAGTAACTTTTACTACTTTCATAGTAAAAAATTTCCGGTAAAACATTTCTGGTAATTTTTACTACTTTTGGAGTAAATTTTGCTACGTTCAAAGTTAATATTTGTAGAAATTAGTAAAATTTACTCAAAATATAGTAGAAATTACCAGAAATGCTTTACCGGAAATTTTTTACTTAATAAAAGTAGTAAAAGTTACTTTATATTTTTCTCCGTTTAATTTTCAAAATCTTTTTTTAAAAATATTCAATTTTTGCGCGCGGCTAACTTTTTAGGATAAAATTAGAAATTTTAAAAATAATAGAATTTAAAAATTTGTAATTCAAATTTTTGTTGAAAACACTAAAAAAAATCCAATTTTGGAAAAATTACAAATAATTACAGAAATTTAATTATTTTCAAGGATGAGAAAATTCTTCTCATAAAATTCAATTATCTTTCAAATTTAAAAAAAATTCTCATTAAAATCCCAATTATCTTTATAAATAACAAAATTCTTCCCCCAAAGTTATTCAATTATTTTCAAATCAATTTCAAATTCCCAAAAAAAGAACGCAAACATTTAATTATTTTCATAAAAAATAAAAATTCATCCGGAATTTAATTATTTACAAATTTTTTATAAACTCTTTCGCAATAATTCAATTATTTTTATAAATAAAATTTTTTTTTTTAAGGAATTCAATTATTTTCATAAAAAATAAATAAAAATTGTAGAAAATAATAGTTGATTTAAAATGATGAACATAATTTTGAAAAAGTTACTGTAATATTATTCTTATAAATATATAAAACAATAATTTTATCACTCGGTCGTCTTTAATTATTATAAAAAATGAAGAAATCGATCACTCCGAGTCTTCGACTCGGAGCAATCGCTATCTTCATGTTTTATAAAAATATTCTTATAAAGGTTATTAAATTTAAAAAGATTTGAATTTGAAATTTTTTAAATTCTAAATTCCTATGGAAAAATAATATTGATTAAATATTTATTTAAAAAAATGTTATTAATGTTTTTGAATATATTTACAATTAAAGAAATTCGTAAATAAATGTAACAGAACATTTTTTTGAGTAAAATCTTTTCCTTTATTTTCTAAAAATTTAAAAAGTTTCGTTTTCATTTTCAATTAAAATTTGTAATTGACAAATTAAAATAGTTAAAAAATCATTTTCTCTTTTTTTGACTTTTCGCTTCACGATTCTTATGATTTTATAGAATTTTAAAATTTTGTCCTTTCATTATTTTTTCACTCAGAAGTTTTTCTTTTTCAAGACATTTTATGTAATTTTACCAAATCGATTGTTGAAAGTCAAAAAGAGATAGATTCTTTTTGCACGATAAAAAAAATTTATAAATAAATTAATTTTGGAAATTTTATTATAAAAATTATGCAAATTATTATTTTTTTTACAAGAAAATACAAGTTGTGATAAAAAATAGTAATTTTATAACATTTTTTTCTTCTTTTTCAAAAAGAAACTTATAATTTTGTAAAATAAAATTGTGATTGAGAAACAAAAAATATGCAAAATAATTTTTATTTCTTAATCTTAGTTTTTTTTAAACAATTTTCTAACTTTCATCAAAATTATGGAATTTTACAAATTTTAGGAAAATAAATATTAGAAATCATAATTTCTTAGAAAAACTTTTTTAAAAAAACAAATTTCATTAGAAATCGATTTTTTAGACAAAAAGGATTAGAAAATAATTTTTAGAAAAAGTGACCACCAGACTATATTGGTCAGATAAATTACTTTCAAAAAATAGTTTCTTTGATTCCAGACAATATAAATTTCAAGTAGAAAAATTCATTTTCCTTCAGACAAGCAATATCGTTTTCAAAAAGTCAGACATGAGACAGTAAAAGAATTTGTTGTGTTGACGACGAGACTTTAATAATAACTTTCATTGCTAAAAATAGTTGTTTTACGTGCTCTCTATGAGCCATAAGTATATTACCTATGAGAAGACTATTCACAACATGCGTTTTATCGCATGCGTTTTCATCGCAATCTCAGTATATTCATTCTACTTTCCCATTCAGATATGTATCTTCAATATTCTGTTAAAATATGAAATCCATATTTGAGATTTGTGGAATTATGATTCTGTGAAGTGAGAAGTTTTATTATTCTATACATAACGAAACTAGAAAACTGCTGTCGTCTATGTCCTCGTAAATCGGAAGAATCCAGTTTACTACTCAACATAAGTAATAAAGAAAGCGAACTTTTACGATAGGCGATAGTAGTTTGACTTTATAACCCTCGTAACCTCACTAGGAAAAATTTCAAATCATCGCAAATTCTTATCTCCTTGTTGGAGAAACTTTTTTTTTCACTCATTATAACATATTTCTTTCAATTATTTCCCACTATCTGGTTTATTACAGGAAAAAATTTTTAATTAACAGGAATATTATTACACCATTCAGTGCATTCTCAATCAACTATAACAATGAGTAATACTTTTTCTTCTCTTCTAAATTTTTTTTCCTCTTTTCTTTCCTTTTCTTATTGTCTATTTATTTTTCATTTTTTTCCTTTTTCTTTTCTCTCAATACTTTCCTTTCTTCTACATATTTTTTTTCATTTTCCTAAATTTCTCTTCTTATCCTTCTCTCTACTCTCTATATTTTTGTCAGGCAAATCACTTTTAAGTAGAGTAAAAACCGTTAGACTGACAACTAACTTTTGCCATGTCAGCCAAGTGTCTTTTAACTGAATCAAAAAATGTTTGGTCAGAAGATTTGATTTCACGAAGAAGAGAATAGTTTAGTCAAATAATTCAGTTATAATAGAAAACATAATTATTCAGTTAAAAGATCCAATTATAGGTTTGAAAAAATTTTAGTCAGATAATTGAACTAAATATTTTAAGTAGGATAAAATAAAGACAAAAAAGAATTGTTTAGATAAGGAAAAATTAATTTTTTCACATCAATTATTTTATTGTAGAACAAAATTGTTATACAGACAAATCACTGTTAAGTAGTATAGAATATTTTAGTCAGACAGAAGAATTTTTAAGTAGAATAAAACATTATTTAAGTGGAAGAAAATTTTTAAGTCAGACCAGTGGACTTTTGGTTACAATCAATTTTTTCTGTCGATTAATCAATTGTTAAATACAAGAAAATTGTTTTGTTATCAGAAAAAGTAGTTTCAGTAGTGTGTCATTGTGCATTTACTATTTATACAACAATTTTTAAGTAGAACAAAGTTTTTTAGTCAGACAATTGAATTTAAAATTTTTTAACAGAAATAAATTTTTTTTCTCGGTACAATTATTTTCCAGAACAACGAAAACACTTTACATAAAGAAAATGCTTTAAAGTAGTATAGGATTGTATAGTCAGACATATAAATTTTTAAGTAGAACAAAATCGTTTGATCAGACTATTCAATTTTGAGAGTAAATAAATTTATAGTTAAATTCTGTTGAAAGACTTTAAAGGCAAACAAGTAATTTTTATGAAGATTAATATTCTTCAGCAAGGCAAAACAATTTTTAAGTGGAACAAAATTTTTAAGTCAGACACATCATTTTTTAGCAGAATCCATTTGTTTTGTCACTCAATTTATTTTTAAGTAGAATAAATTTTTTCAATTACAATAAAAGTAGTTTTAAGTAGAAAAAAATTAAATTTCGATTCAATTCAACATTTAATGTAAAGTTGAAAGAAACTGCTAGAAGGGAATAATTATTTTTCAGTAGAATAAAATTGTTTAGTCAGACATTATAGTTTTAAGGCAAAATAAATTTAAATAGTTTCATTCATATTATTTTAAATTTCAGTGAGACAATAGAACTTCAGGTAGAAAGAATTCAGGAGTCAAAATAATTATTTTGAAAATTAACTATTCAATTACATTAATGTAATTGAATAGTTAATTTTTTAAGTAGAACAAATTTTTCTCAGAAATTCAATAATGTTCAAAAATTTTTAGAAATTCTCGACAAAATTTCAATTATCTTTATAAATAATAAAATTCTTATCCGAAATTCAATTATTTGAAAAAATTTTAATAAACTTCTTAGTAAAATTTCAATTACTTTCAAAAAATTTTTTCTATTCAACTATTTTTAATATCTATTTTATTAATAAAATTTTCCAAATTAATTCAATTGTTTAAAAAAATTTTAATATAATTCTAAGCAAACATTTTTTTCTATAAAATAATAAAAATTTCACAGCAATTCAATTATTTACAATTTTGCTATAAATTTTTCCGAAATATAATCAAATTATTTGTATAAATAATAAAATTATTTACAGGGATTCAATTATTTTTCTAAATAAAAAAATTCATTTTAGGAACTAAATTATTTTGATAAATAATAAAATTCATCACAGAATTTCAATTTATAAGAAGATTATAAATTATAATTTTAAGAAACATTTAATTATTCAATAAATGATTTATTCTTGTATTTAAATAATGGAATCCTCGTAGAATTTTCTAATAAAAATTGATTTAAACATAAATTACAGTTAAAAACAAATGAATTTTGTAAATTCTCAAAAACTTTTTTCAAAAATTATTAAAAATAATGGATTTATAGAAAAATTTTAATTAACACTAAAAAAAAATTTAATTTTGAAGAAGTTACAAATTATTGCAGAAATTCAATTGTTTTCAAGAGTAATGAAATCCTTCTTCGCAAAAATTTAATTATCGTCAAAAATATTAAATTCTTCTTAGGAATTCAATTATTTTCATAAATAATAAAACTCGATGCATAATTTAAATTATTTTTAATACAATTTTAATCAAATTTCTCGGAAAATGAAATTATTCTTAAAAATTTTATAAAAAATCGGCGAAAGAATTCAATTATTAAAAAATATGTTGATCAAATTCTTTATGAGAATTGAATTTTAAGGGGAGGCACCACCCCCAACTTTGACCCCTTTAAATTATAATTATCAAAGAAGGTTATATTTTTTTTCTTGCACCATTTTTAACCCAAAAATATAAAGGATGGTCAAAAATTTGAAAATTCAATTTTTGAAGAGGTTAGAATTTTTATTTTTTAACTCGTTGCATATTTTTGCAAATCCATGCGAGAGGTTGTTTAAAACTATAAAATAAGCTTAGAAAAAAATTTTCGTTAAAAAATATTAAAAATTGTAAGAGAAGATCAATTTTGAATGTTCAAATTTTAATACTTTTGACGTTTTTTCAAAGTTTTACACTAATAATATTTTTGAAAATATAAGTGTTTACAAAAATTTATTCACTGAATGCAAAAATCATGTCAAATAACTCATTTATTAGGTTAAAATTTTAACAACTGTTTAAATTAGTTTTATTTTCTAGGTTAAAATCTTAACAGTTGTTAAAATTTTAACCTAGTAAATGAGTTATTCGATATGATTTTTGCATTCAGTGAATAAATTTTTGTAAACATTTATATTTTCAAAAACATTATTGGTGTAGAACTTTGAAAAAACGTCAAAAGTATTAAAATTTGAACATTCAAAATTGATCTTCTCTTACAATTTTTAATATTTTTTAACGAAAATTTTTTTCTAAGCTTATTTTATAGTTTTAAACAACCTCTCGCATGGATTTGCAAAAATATGCAACGAGTTAAAAAATAAAAATTCTAACCTCTTCAAAAATTGAATTTTCAAATTTTTGACCATCCTTTATATTTTTGGGTTAAAAATGGTGCAAGAAAAAAAATATAACCTTCTTTGATAATTATAATTTAAAGGGGTCAATGTTGGGGGTGGTGCCTCCCCTTAAGAATCATTTAACTGCTTAGTAAATTATTTATTTTTGTATTTAAAATTTCAATAATTGAATTCTCGTAGAATTTTCTTATAAAAATTTATTTTAAAATGAATTTTAAATAATAATTGAATATTAAAAGCAATATAGCGTGAACTTTTAGAAATAATTGAATTTTGAAATTCATTTTTTTGAAAAAGTATAATTGAATTCTTTTTATATTATTTAAAGTTTTTATTTTCTCATATATATTTAATTGAAGAACTTACGAATAATTGAAATTTGTAAAGTTGAATATTGTAAATAAATGAATTTTGAAAATTGTTGAAGAACTTTTTTGAAAATTAATTGATTCAATGAAAAATTTTAGTGAAGAATTATTAAAAATAGTAATTGAATTGAAATGATGAAAACAAAAAAATTCAATTTTTTTCTATTCTGATAAAAGTAGGAAAATTCCTTTGAGAATTGTTCTTCAGTAGAACAAGCGCCGTTTTAGTCAGCTAAGTAATTTTTAACTAGAAAATATAAACAAAACTTGTAGTATAATTAGCAGAACAAGAAATGTACTTTTTTAAAGTAAAAAAATTTCTCCTTTCTCTATGTTTGATTCAAATTTTTTATTTTTTATTTCTAAAAAGTGTCATTTACTCCATTTTTATTCCCAACCAAGTGAAAAATCGTAACCAAAAGCATATAAACGGAATTTTTCAAAGAGTGATTTAGTTGGTAGGAGCAATTTGGACGGATTTTATTTTTGAAGCAATTTTTTTTTTTTAATTTTTTTTAGGTGTGTAACGAATGTATGAGAACGAAACTACAGCAAATGTCTGTATTGCTTTAGGTTGTAGGAAAAATTTTTTTTTTTAAGTATATAACGATGGAAGGCCAGGTAAAACTGTTAACTATTGGATGAAAGGAAAGTAGTCGACTGTAATTGAGACTTGGTATTAAAAAGGAACGAGAAAAGTGTAGAAGAGGAAAAAGGCTTGGCGATGGCTTGAAAAGAATTTACGTCGAGATATGCGCTATAAAGTACGTTATATATATACATAAATGAAAGGATGGAGTTAAAGAGGCAGATTTTACACCTCGTTCAAAATATTACCACAATCGTGCACTGTGTAGAAATGCATTTTTCCGCAATGAAATCTCTTGACAAATCTACTACCTTTCTTGAAAACTAAATATCGAAGGTTCTTATTTTGTCTCAAAAAGAAAGGAGAGGAAAAAAATTATTCTAAATCAAAATTTATTTGATATAATTATCAAAAAAAAAAAAAATTTAATCCACTTTTCGTAAAATTTCCAACAAAAATTGTTAATTAAAATTTTAAATTATATAAAAATCATTCAATTTTAACTGTCAAAACCCAAAAAAATAAAAAATATACAAAAGTGACTATAAATTAATTAATCAGCAATTATTTATCTCATTATATTTGTGTAAATTTAAGTAAGAGAAAAATTTAAATTTGTCACTTATGTCAAAATTTATAGATCAAATATATTTCGTGCAATATTTGAAAACGCTTTTATTATGAAATTGAGCAAATTTAAATAAGAGGCAATTCATTTTTATTGTAGTGCTGAATATATGTCAATATAAAAATTAAAAAAAAACTATTTAAAGAGTATTTGAGGCAGAAAAAAAATTAAAAGTAAAAATCTTTCATTCACTAATTGGTGTGCACTCGACAAGTGCTAATTCAAATGATTAAAAAATTGATTACCGTGGTCTGTATATACTCATCACAGATTAACATCCCATCACCGACCCAAACCCCATAACGAGATCATCAACGTTAGCGGATGACGTAGTAATATAACCCACTAATCACAAGTGCTCGATAATTAATATCACCAGTGTGAAGGTATTTGCTAAAAAATCTAGAAAAAACTATCGGGGCAAAATACTGTAAGCAAATAGTAAGAAAAGGCAGAAAATATTATCTTCTTCCCAAAAGATTGTTAGAATTATATTTGCATTATTTTTTAAATTCATTTGATAAATATATTTATTTATTTATTATTAAAGAAAGGAAATTTATCATCAATTTATTTATTTATTTCTCTTGTTTATTATTTTATTAACATTTTTTATTTGTTATTTTCTTTATAACACAATAAAAAAAAATTTATGATTTAAATAACCTACTTGTCTATAATCAATCAAAAATTTTAATTAGAGCTGACTTCGTTATTAAAATCGAACCAAATTACTGATTAGTACCAAAATTAAAACGAAATAATTACCTTTCTTTTTACAACAAATATTATAATATTGATAAATAAATATTGAGTAAAATAATTTTTATTCAAAATCAATTAAATAGTATTTGCTTTAAAGAATGAAATTATTCATTTAAATGCAATTTAATTGACTTTCATAAACATTATTTGATCCAAGTAAATATTTATTTGATAATAGTCAAGTAATTGGTTATTTGAATCAAATGAATTTTTTTCAATGTATAGATTTTGTACTCCATTGTTAAACTTTTTAAAAATTTTACAATAAATATTACGTATTAGAAATACGTAAGTTCAAACATAAAAGAAATAAAATTTTAAGTATGGGAACAGAGTAGAGTTCATTTTTAGCATATAAAAACCAACAGTTTTTGTCTTTTCTTAAATAAAACAGAGCTATGTAATTAAAGGAAGGGATTTTTTTGGTGAACAGAAGTGGAAGAAAATTGTTTTGACCGACAAGAACGTCGGTCGAAAAGTTTGTTTTCTACATGAAGTACTTTTCGATTAATATAAATAGGCATTTGTTATTAGACCAAATTTTAAGTAGAACAAACCAATATTTAGTCAGACAATAGTGTTTAATGTAGAAAAAACACAGTTTATCCAGACAAATTAATTCGTTAGTAGAAAAAGCATAGTTTCACCAGTTAAATTGATTTTTTAGTAGAACAATCACAGTTTATACAGACAAATTAATTTGTAAGTATAAAGAACATAGTTTCACTAGACAAAAGGATTTTTTTGTTGAAAAAACACAATTTTTCTAGACTAATTAATTTTTAAGTAGAAAAAGCACAGTTTAGGCGGACAATTTAATTCTTATGTTAAAAAAAAACATAAATTGACCAGACTAATTAATTTTTAAGCAAAAAAAACATAATTTGGCCAGACTAATAATTTTTAAGTAGAAGTACACAATTTGCCCAGAATAATTAATTTTTAAGTAGAAAAAACAGTTTAGTCAGACAAATTAATTTTTAAGTAGAAAAAACACAGTTCATAAAGACGAACTATTTTTTAAGTAGAAAAACACAGATTAGGTAGAGAAATTAATTTTTAAGTAGAAAAAGCACAATTCATACAGACAAATTTATTCTTAAGTAGAAAAAACACAATTTGGCCAGAATAATTAATTTTTAAGTAGAAAAACACAGTTTAGTCAGACAAATTAATTTTTAAGTAGAAAAAGAACAGTTCATACAGACAAACTATTTTTTTTAGTAGAAAAACACAGTTTAGTCAGACAAATTAATTTTTAAGTAGAAAAACACAATTTGTTAGACAAATTAATTTTTAAGTAGAAAAAGAACAGTTTAGTCAGACAAATTAATTTTTAAGTAGAAAACACAGTTTAGTTAGACAAATTAATTTTTAAGTAGGAAAAGAACAGTTCATACAGACAAATTATTTTTTTAGTAGAAAAACACAGTTTAGTCAGACAAATTAATTTTTAAGTAGGAAAAACACAGTTTAGTCAGACAAATTAATTTTTAAGTAGAAAAAGAACAGTTCATACAGACAAACTATTTTTTTAAGTAGAAAAACGCAGATTAGTCAGAGACATTATTTTTTAAGTAGAAAAAGCACAATTCATACAGACAAATTTTTTTTTAAATAGAAAAAACACAGTTTAGTCAGACAAATTAATTTTTAAGTAGAAAAACACAGTTTAGTCAGACAAATTAATTTTTAAGTAGAAAAAGAACAATTCATACAGACAAACTATTTTTTAAGTAGAAAAAGAACAGTTCATACAGACAAACTATTTTTTAAGTAGAAAAACACAATTTGTCCAGACTAATTAATTTTTAAGTAGAAAAACACAGTTTAGTCAGACAATTTAATTCTTATGTAGAAAAAAACAAAAAATTGAGCAGACTAATTAAATTTTAAGTAGAAAAAACTGTATTTGGCCAGACAAATTAATTTTTAAGTAGAAAAAGCACAGTTCATACAAATTTTTTTTTAAGTAGAAAAACACAGTTTAGTCAGACAAATTAATTTTTAAGTAGAAAAAGCACAGTTTATACTTTATACAAATTATTTTTTAAGTAGAAAAAACACAATTTGGCCAGACAAATTATTTTTTAAGTAGAAACACACAGTTTAGTCAGACTTATTAGTTTTTAAGTAGACAAGATAGTTTCTCTAAACAAATTAATTTTTAAGTAGCAAAACATCGTTTTTGCCAAACAAATTAATTTAAATTATCAAGAACACAATTTGGCTTAAAAAATTAATTTTTAAGTAGAAAAATCACAGTATGGGCATGGAGAAAATACAATAAAGAATTACATAAAAAGCTGTATTTTAGTTTGATAAATAAAATTTTTGCCTGGACAAAAAATTGAAACGTTAAAAAATACATGTAACGCCTTCTTTAAGTAGAATGAAATTGTTTTAGTCAGGCCGGTAACATATCCTCCCAAAAAAAAGTAATTTAGTTAAAAAATTTAATTTATTAAGTGGAACATATTTTATTTGACAATAAAAATGTTTTTAAGTAGTGAAAAAATTATTTGCCAGATATTTTAATTTTTAAGAAAGACGAAATATTATTGAGTCAGCAAAAGTAACTGTCAAGTAGAACGAAATTGTACAGTCAAGCAAGTATATCGTAAGTAGAACAAAATTACTCTGTTAGCCTATAATTTTCAACTAGAATAAGATTTTTCAGTCAGACATTTAAAAACATTTGTTTTTTTTATTTCTGATACACTGAAAATAAATTTTATTTTAATATCCATTTACTTGCCTATTATAAAATAAATATTTACTTGAATCAAATAATTTTTATTTAAATCAAATAAATTGAATTCTACCGAATAATTAAATTATTAATCAACATACTATTTGAAGCAAATACTATTTAATTAAATTAAACAAAAATTATTTAATTTTAAGTAAATATTTATTTGATAATAAACAAGTAATCGTTTATTTTAATCAAATAATTTTTCTTTCCAGTCTAAAATTTCCCTAAAATCGAATTTCTTTTTTCTTCTGTTATTTTCCCAAAAAAATTTTTTGTTATTTTCAATAAATTTTTTAAATATTTTCTAAACTACAGCTTGTCATTAGTCTATCAGGTGTACTAGTTATTAGTAAGTGACATAAGAGTTCATCTAAATATTTGAGCAATCTTTAGTTCAAAAAATATTAATTCTTTTTAATTCTTCTTGATAAAAAAAATAAATTTAAAAATGTAGATTCTCTTTAAAGCAAAAAAGCACCAAGTTTCGTGCGAGCTGTGTCTACTATGTGAAAGGCATTTATGTTTTACTTGTTTCGCAAAAAGAGAAGATTAAAGCAAATATGCATTGCATACGATGTCGTGGTTTTACATCATATTTTTTGTACAAAAATAAAATTAAATGCGTATAAAATATAATGTGAAAAAAGTTGCTGCAAATCAATAAACTCAGAATAATAATAATAATAATAATAATAATATGAAATATAGATGATCATACTATTTATAATAATTATTAAAATAATAATATTAATAATAATAATAATAATAATAGTAACAAATAAAAAATATAAATAACTTATAAAATTATTGTGAATAAAAATAATATAGTAAAAATATAAATTAATTAATAATAATAATTATACGTTCTACTCATTATTTTTTTATTTCAATAAACTGCTTTTAATTTAATTTTAATTTTAATTTAATTTAAATTTTATTTTACTTAATTTTAATATAATTTTAATTTAATTTCAATTTAATTTCAGTTTAATTTTATTTTAATTTTAGTTTAGTTTTCTATATAATTTACATTTGAATTTTCAATATTATTGAATATAAATAAATCTTGTGCTTCCTTTTAATTAAATGTACAAAATTGTATTTAATTTTTTGAATTCCAGTGTGGGGGGTACTACTTTTGCAGTCAACTTACAAACAGTAATTTGGTGAAATGGAATCGTCATCAAAATACAATTGAGCGTAGAAATCGAATTTAAGGGAGCTCGAGAAGTAAAATGCTTCGAAATCCAATAGTAAATCCACGACACTTTGCTTCACAATCGGTCATTTCATTTAACATGGTGAATTTTTCAGGGCAAAAATAACACAAAATTTATACACATTAACTATTTGTAAACTATAAAATACAATTGTTTTAATTATTATTTATTTATTTGAAAATTTATTCATTATTAAATTACTAAATTTGAAAAAATAATTTTAAGTCGTAATACATTCTTCAGTTAGATAAGTAAATATTTTTAAAATAACAAACTGTTGTGAATAAGGCAAAATATTTTTAAGCAGTAATATAATTGTACATAGAAAACGTGTTTTTATATCCATTAAAAAGTTGCCTAATCAAAAAAATAAATTTTTACTATTTTTGAAGCATTTTTTTAAAATATTGTTTTTAGGTTGAAAATACTAAAAAATACCATTGTTATTGAATTTTTTACATGAAAAATGATTCGTTTAATTTTTCTAATTAATTTCAAATCATAATTTTATCATAATTTTATTATATATTCGAAATATTTTGTCTGATTTAAAAAAAAATTTGTTTTCCTTAAAATATTTACTTGTCTGACTGAACAATTTTGTACTACTTAAATCAAATTTTTCAACTTAAAAAAATTCTGTCTGTAAAATTTTTAAAAAATTAAAAATTTCTTAAAATTTACTTGTTACAATAAATTTGTAATAATTGTAAAAATTTGCTTGTCTGACTAAACAATTTTGTACTACTTAAAAAAAAATTACTCAATCAACTAAAGGATGAACTTTTATAAGAGAATATTTTTTCATTAATTCTGAATACTTTCTTTTTTGATTTATCCTTTGCACTAAAATTAGAAATAAATTTTTCCACTCTGCTCACAATTGAGAGTTGCAGGCAGAGAGAAAATTGAAAAAGTACCGACTTTTTCCCAAATCGATGATATAGTCGAAGAAAGAAAGAGGTACATCTAACTTTTATTTACTACACTCAATCACTATACCCGTATACCTACGTCTATTCCCAATGCAATCTTTGGAAAAAGTTAAACAATTGCAGTAAGTAAAGTGGAACTTTACAATTTTTGGTCTCAGGAGAATTGTAGAAAAACTGTTTTTCACAAATTTTTGTATATATATAGAGTCACTTTTGTTTCAAAACACTAGAATTTTACATTTATTTTCATTTTCTAAATTGCAGTTTAAAAACGAAAAATTCCAATATCTTTTAGTATTTTTCTGTACTCACAGTTTTTTATAAAGATATCAAATTTAGACAAAAAAAAATACACGTAACATTTTGGCACTACATTTGGTGTTAAAATAACACAGGAGTGTTAAATTAACACTAGTTATATTAATTAGTTAATTAACTATATTAATCTCCGTATTCTTTTATTCATTCTGTCCGCAGTTTGAATTTAGTTTCTGTGTATGTATGTTTTTTTTTCATTAAAAAATATTGTTTGACAAATCGAAAATATGTAGGTATTTTTTCATGATTCATAATAAAATAATATTAGAAATTAGAAAATTTAAAAAAAAATTATGATTAACAAATGAAAAATATACCCATTTTGTTTATTATATATTGCTTTTTTCTATAACAAATTTCGTTTGATTGATCTAAATTATTATGTAAATTATTCTCCTTCTTATTTATAAAAATACTAGAAAATTATTCATTTTTAAAAAATTTTTATTAAAAATTAGGAAATATACCCATTTTATGCATAATTTTTATTTCTTAATAACAATATTGTTTACAAACTCATTTTTTTTCTTTTCGGGAGAAAAACATAAAATATTCCAGTTTCTTAATATTTTCGTAAAAAATTCTCAATTTTCATAAGGAAATAATTTTCATCAATTCTATTTCTTAATTTCAATTGTTTTAATAAAACTCCAAATATTTTAAAAAAAAGGAAAAAATGTTTATAAATTCTATTTGTCAATTAGAAAATTTAATTGTAAATGAAATTAAAAATTTTTGAATGTTTAGAAAATAAAGGAAAAAATTTTATTGAAAAAAATGTTCGGTTAAATTTATTTAAGAATATCTTTAATTGTAAAATTATTCAAAAATAATAATTTCTTTTTTAAATATTTTAAATATTTAATTATTATTTTTCCATAGGAATTAAGATTTTCAAAAATTTCAAATTCAATTTCAAACCTTTATGAAATTAGTCAACTTTAAAAATATTGTTATCTTTATGTTTTATAATAATTAAAAAGGATTGAGTGCTAAAATCATTATTTTTTATTATAAGAATATTTTTTCTGTAACTTCTTAAAAATTATTTTCATATTCTATTCTTATCTAATTTATTTTCAAATCAAATATTTGAATCAAATATTCAAATATTTATTTTCAAATCAATTTTTATTAGAAATTTCTATGAGAATTCAATTACTTAAATACAGAAGTAAATTATTAATTGAATGATTGAATGTTTCTTAAAATTTCTAGGAGAATTCAATTATTTAAATACAAAAGTAAATTATTTATTGAATAATTCAATGTTTCTTAAAATTTAATTCTTCTAAAGAATTTTATTGACAAATTTTTAAAGAATTGAATTCTTTTGACGAATTTTAATAAAAAATTTTAGAATAGTTACATTTTTTAAGGAATTCGATTAAAATTGGATTAAAAATAATTGAAATTCTGCGATGAGTTTTATTATTTCTGAAAATAATTGAATTATTGAGAAGAAACTTATAAAAAATTTGTAAATATTTGGATTCCTGGGAAATTTTTATTATTTATGAAAATAATTAAATGTTTGCGTACAATTTTATTAAAATTGTTTTTAAATAATTGAATTCTTTTGGGTAATTTTATTAAAATAAATTTTTAATAAAAAGAATTTTTTTGTCTATAAAAATAATAATTGAAATTTTGTCATGAATTTTTTGTAAATTTTGAAAATAATTTAATTTTGAAGAATTTGTTTGTCTTTTAAAAATAATTGAATTTCTGCAATCATTTGTAATTTCTTCAAAATTCAATTTTTTTAGTGTTTTTAACTAAAATTTGTCTATAGATCCATTATTTTTAATAATCAATTAAATATATATTGAAAAATATAATTAATTTTAGAAGATTTTGAGTTATTAAAATTTTTCAAAAATCTAAGTTCATTAATATTTCTAATTAAATTCATTTAACATTGAAATTTTATAAAATTTCAAATTGAAACTGTTTAAAGTTAATTTATTTATAAAAATTGTAAACGCAACTCTTTTAAAATTAAATTAATTTTGAAATATTTAAGTACCTAAAATAATTCATTAAATAATTTATTTATTTTATGATAGTTGTTCAAGATTTGAGTTATTTAAAAAGAAATTTTTGTAAGAAGTTGAAAAAATTAAAGGTTTTGTATTAGAATCCGTGGTAATTTTATAGTTTATAAGTCAAACAAAAAAGACACAAAAATTCAGAATTTTCTATTATGAATTCTAAAAATTTAATTTTCTTCAGAAATTTTAATAAAAATTCCCGACTTTTTCCTGAATTTCCTGTGTCAGAATATATGATTATTATAATTATAATAATATTAAAAATATATATTCCAATTCATATTTTATTTTTATAAAAAATATTTAAATACAAAATTTGTACATTCTATTATTTTTAAAATTGATAATTTATTTAAAAAAGTGAGTGATTATTGTTAAATTAATACTTATTTTTATTAGGTGTTCAAATAACACACAAAAAATTTAACACATTTTTGTTCTGTGATATTAAAATAAACCTAAATTTTTTTTTTAATTCTTCTTTAATTAAAAAAATGTTGTTTCCCAACTGGGTGTAATTGACGATAAAAAGAGAAATTTAAAGAATGATATGATGTGCCAGAATTTAATAATTTCGAATTGCCTTCTTGTAAATTGCAATAAAAACAACAATTTTAATTAAAGTCTCAAATTTCAAAGAAGATTTTTATAGCGAGAAGTCAAATGGATCGTTTCGTTAGATAACACGTGGAAAGTATCGATTCTCTATCTCATTCTCTCTCTCTCTTTTCTTTTTATCCTTTGACTCTTTTTTGCAGATTGGTTACGTCAGAGAAAAGGTAAAGTAAGGCAAAGCGCACTATTTTCTAAAAAGCGCTCTCTTTTACTGCCAAATTGTTTTCTTCGATTTTTAAAATCGTTTCAAATCACTACTGTGATCACTACTCTGACTTTGTTTGTCGCAGTATCGTAATTACTTTTATGTTTTTTTTTTTGCAAATTACAAAAAGCTTTTACGTTTCGGAAAATGTGTAAAGAAAAACTTTGCAATTCGAATAATGTAATGAAAGTAAACGATGAAAGTGTCATTGGAATTTCTACATTTGCCATACGATTGGAAAAGAAAAATTCTTGTTGACAGAATTTTATTCAGATTTGAGAGACAAATTTTTTTGAAAGTAGAAAAAAACAATTTTTTATTCATTAAATTCATGTAATCAGATAAAATATATCAAAATTCTGCATCGTCTTTTAGTAAGTATTTTAGGTAAAAAGGAATTTTTAGTTTTTTATTACTTATTATTATTTATTTTTATTAGTCGAAACGGTACAAAATTTTTAGATCAGACATGTAATTATTTTCCAAATGATAAACTAACTTTAAGTAGTACGAAATATTTTTAGTCAGACAGAAGGAATCTTTGAGAACAATTTTTTTAAGTAGTAAAAAATTATTTAGTCAGGCGAGTGAATATTTTCTAGAAAGCAAAATTTTTTATCCTTTTTTATCCCACTCTGACTCACTAATAAATTTGACTACTTGAGAATTCAATCAGACACGTATAAAACGTTTCTGCAATCAATTATATGATACATATATATATATGTTTTGAATGGTGAAACTGTGAAATTGATCGAACTAGATTTCCTCTATTTGAATCACTTGCCAAAACATTATAACTGATGTGCATGGTGGATATATTCTCCACTATCAGAGGCTCATTGGACATCCATAAATGCATTCTCTGCACGTATACTTGTTATGTGTACTAGGTTCCCGGGATTTTGTGCTTCAAGCTCGGTCAAGGGATTAGAAAGAAAGATTTCCGTTTATGGATTTAGAGACGGATTTACCTCAACTTTTCATATCAAAGCGAATATTTACTTTTTTACTCTTTCAACTAAAAGTCAGAACTCTATTTACCCCCTTTTCCTCCCTCCCTCTCTCCTACTACCCACCGACTCTTTTACCCCCTTCAACCAACCAACAAATCCTTCTATATCTTCATCTTTTTGCTCTTTATGCATTTTCTATACGGAAAGCGTAGAGCATTGCAAACACGAAAATATCATTTTCTCCTTTGCCGTAACATTTACACTTGTATTTAGATATCAAATTTAACGATCTCAAAAATTGCTTATATAGTCTTTGATTTTTTAAACGTTTCATCTTTAAACACATTGCGATGAAAATAAAAACGGAGATAATGGTAAAAATAATATTTATAATAAAATACTAATAAAAAAATAATAATAATAATAATAAAAATAATAATGTAATAATAATAATAATCATAATAATAATTTTGAAAATAATAATAGTAGTAGTAATAATAATAATAATAATAATAATAATTAATAATAATAAAATGTTATGACAAACTTTTAGATAAGAACAAGATGTAAAACAGGGATGGAGGGTCGATTTTCTACAAAAGTGACTTTTTGATTTTATTGGATTTTTACTTTTCTTCTTTCTTCATTATATTTTTATAAAATTTTTATTTATATTTATATTTTATTTTTATTTATATAATTTTTATAAAATTTATTGTTAATAATCATATTATTTAGTAATGTATAAATTTTCTAAATTCTAAGATTTCTAACTTTTATTTTCTCGAAATATCATTTGTTATAAAACTTTTGTCTCAGAAATGTTTTTGAAACTAATTTTAAAGTTTTCGAATTAACATTCCTTATAATTTTCTTTACTTCTAAATTATTCTTCTTTATAATTTCTATATTTTCTAACTTGTATTTCTTGTAACTATAACTTTACCAAATTGTCACTTCTCATAATTATTATTTTATCGAATTAGTATTTTTCAAAATTTTTGTAATATCAAATAATGTTTTATACGATTTTCTTTATTGTATAATAACCAGTTTTTATAATTTTATTTTATTCGAATAATTATTTTGCATAATTTTTTTGTTACCGAAATTATATTTTAAATAATTTTTTATTACTCGAATTGTTATTTTTTCTAATATTTATTTTTACTAATAATTAATTTTTATAATTTTCATTTTTCCTAATTCGTATTTTAGATAATATACATTTTTTCTAAGGTTTAAAACTAATTTACAGTTTTACGAATCGTTATTTCATAGAATAAGAATAATAATCTTCGTATTTCATTCTGTCTGTTCACACTTTGAAGTTAGTTTTTGTGTATGCTTTTGTTTTTTTTTGTTTTTTCTTTTTCTTTAAAAAATATTGTTTGACAGATCGAAAAAATGTAAGTATTTTTTATGATTTATATTAAAAGAATAATTGAAATTAGAAAATATAAAAAAATTATGATTAACAAATAAATTTTGTTTATTATATATGCTTCTTTCTATAGCAAATTTTCGTTTGACTGATCTAAATTATGCAAATTTTTCTTCTTTTTATTTATAAAAAATAAAAAATTGTTAATTGTTGAAAAATTATTATTTAGAAATAGAAAATAAAAATCCATTTTATGCATAATTTATATTTCTCAATAACAATATTGTTCAGAAACTCATTTTTTTCTTTTGGAAAAGAAACGTTACATATTCTATTCTATTTGTCAATTACAAATTTTAAATGAAAATAAAATTAAAACTTTTTTAATTTTTAGAAAATAAAGGAAAAAATTGTATTCAAAAAAATATTCTGTTACATTTATTCACGAATTTCTTTAATTGTAAAATTATTCGAAAAAAACATCAATAAGTTTTTTTTAAATAAATATTTAAATATTATTTTCCGTAGGAATTAAAATTTTTCAAAACATTCAAATTCAAATTTTTTTAAATTCAATAACTTATAAGAATATTTTTATAAAACATGAAGATAGCGATTGCTCCGAGTCGAAGACTCGGATTGATCGATTTCTTCATGTTTTATAATAATTAAACATGACCGAGTGATAAAATTATTGTTTTATATTATAAGAATATTATTACAGTAACTTTTTCAAAATTATTTTCATCATTCCAAATTAATTATTATTTTCTACAATTTTTAATATTATTTTTTATGAAAATAATTGAATTCCTTAAAAAAAAATGTTATTATTTAAAAAAATAATTGAATAATTGCGAAGGAATTTATAAAAAATTTGTAAATAATTGAATTCCTGAGAAATTTTTATTATTTATGAAAATAATTAAATGTTTGCGTACTATTTTTTGGAATTTGAAATTGATTTGAAAATAATTGAACTTTGGGGGAAGAATTATGTTATTTTTAAAGATAATTGGGATTTTGACGAGAATTTTTTTTAAATTTGAAAGATAATTGAATTTTATGAGAAGAATTTTATCACTCTTGAAAATAATTGAATTTCTGCAATTACTTGTCATTTTTCCAAAATTGGATTTTTTTTTAGTGTTTTAAACAAAAATTTGAATTACAAATTTTTAAATTTCATTATTTTTAAAATGGCTAATTTTATTCTAAAAAATTAGCTGCGCGCTTTAGGGCGCGATTTGTTGCTAGTTTATTTATAATTCACAAAGCAATAACAATAAAATTAAAAAAGCGAAATTTTGTTAACCTAATTTTAATTTAATATTTCAAGACTAAAGAAACAAGATTTCTACTGATCCTGGAATTCATAAACATATTTTATAATTAAATTAAAACTCATTTTTATCGAATTAAACTCATTATGTATTCAATCAAAATTATTAAGTTTAATTCAAAAATAATTTTTAGTTGACTGTATAACAATGAGAATTATGTTTGATTCAAATATATTGTTTTCTTATTTTTATCAAAAAATTTATCGTTTATTAATTTTCTTGAAGTATTGATTAAAATTTATTAAATTCAAAGCTAAATAAGATTTTCTTATTTTTCTTTTGAAATTTTCATTTAAAAAACAAATTTAAAAAGAAAATTTAAAAAGTAAACGCCTTTTGAATTGAAGGTAATACGAAATAAAAAGAAATTTTATTATGCAAATGTGAAAAAAAATTTTAATTTCAAGTTCTCTTTATCATTTTTGTATTAAAAAGAAGTCCAGTTTCTTTTTATGTGAAACAGAATAAGACAAAGAATATATATATGGAAACTGTGAAAATAGAAACAGAAGTTAGTTACAAACCTGAAAATGTTTCAAATCTACGTAACGTTTCCCCTTATCTTCACTACATTTACGCCAAAGAAACAGTCACAAGACACGGAATTTCCTTTGCTCATCTCTGCAGAAAGAAATTCCAACGTTCTTTTATGTTTCCATCCCTCCCCAAACATTTCTCGTTTCCTTCTACTAATTCGGAAATGTTGACGATAAATTACATAAAAACTCCATATTTGAAATGACTTCGTATTTTTTTCATGTTTTTCCAAAATATAATCAAAAAATTTTGATATTTCATTATGTAATTTTTTTTAATTGAAATCGAAACTAAAACCGCTGCCACACTGAAAAAAAAATGTTTTCAAATTTAGAGGATTCCTCTTTTTTTGCAGCATTTTTCTCTCTTACATATGGGCACTAAACTTTTTCTTTCTAATTAAGAGGATTTTCCTTTTTTAAATTTGTTATTAAATGTCATATTACTTTTTAAACCGTTTGAAGCTGCGTTCAGAAAAACAAAAAACAACTTAAAATTTTTTTTTCTAGTTTGGGCCGTTTTCGGCATGGTCATGGATCGCGATGGATCGTGATCCAGATCACTTTTCCTATGCTGTGATTGGTTACTTTGTGATCCGGATCGCGATCCATGACCATGCCGAAAACAGCCGAATGTCTTTCATTCATTCACTTTTTCTATCCCTCACACTCTGAAGTTGTCTTTTGTTTATACTTTTGTTTTTTTTAACTTTAGATAGATTGTATATTATATTATGTTATGATTATTTTTAATTTATAATTAATTCAAAATTGTAATGACAAATAGAAATCATTAGAATTTTTTTTCACCTCTTTTCATTAAACGACTAAAATTTTGTTAAATATTATGTTTTTTCAAATGGAAATTATGCAGATTTTTGTTCCATACTTCTAAACAAAATTAGAAAATTGTTCAACAACTGTGATTGAGAAATAGAAGATTTATTTATTTTGCATTATTTTTAATCTTACTTTTTGGAACAGGATTTTCTACAGAAATTAAGACTATTAAAATATTAAGAATATTAAAAAAATTATTAATAATAATAAATAATACATAAAATCATGATGATAAAAATAAATACAGTAATAATTTTGACTATAACAATACTCGTAATAACATTTACCGATATTAATTCTTGTATACGTTCATTAATTGATGGTAATGATAATCATAACTTTTATCATAAAACAAAAAGTTATAAAATAAAATTTTATAATGCTTTTAAAATCCGGCAGTAAATAAAGCAGTAAAGTTTTATGCACAATATATAATGAGGTAAAATTATTTTAAAAATGTCAATACTGCGTTAACTAATTACACATTTTAATGAACATACGCTGCAAAGAATGAAAATGTAAAAAATTCTATGAAAATATATAAAAAGATATTTTGAATAGAAAATTTTTGTGCAATTTTTTTATTGTATAAAAAAATTTATTATATATACCTACTATTTTTGTATATATTCTTTAATAAAAATATTAGTTTGAAAATGATAATAAAAAAAATTAATAAAAACGAAACTTTTTGTATAGATAAAAATATTTTTAATTAAAAGGAATAAATACTTTTTAAATTAGAGAAAATGGTAAAATTATTCATTTGAAGAAATTTTGTTTAATTTTCCTTAAAAATTATTTCTATTATAATAAATTTTATTTGACGGAATGGAATGAACTTCGATTAAAGAGGAATTCTATTAAATTCGAAATGTTTGTTCGATTCAAAAAGCATTTATTTGATTCTGCAGGGTATTTGGACATTTTTAAGAATTTCACATTTAAACGAATTGTAGTTAATTTTACAATTTAGAATTGTAGAATTTCCTTATTAGAAGATGAAAAAATTTTTATCTGAATTAAAAAAACTTTTTTGTAATGTCATTTATATTAATCAGACAAATAACTTTAAAGGAGAATAAAATATTCTAGTCAGATGTAAATAAGTAAATAAGTAAGTAAACAAAATAAGTAAATAAGTAAAAAATAAGTAACGAAGTATAAAAATGTAAAAAAGAAAAAAAGGATTAAAAAAACAATTATTTTTATGATAACCTTTAGTATACATTTAATTATCGAGGAAGACTATTTCTACAAAAATATGAATTTCTGTTTAATTTAAATAAATAAAATAAGTATCAGTTTCTAATTATAATAGTTTACAGAAAATCCCATTTCTTGACCCACATACATGTAAAGCTAGTTCCAAAAAGTTTTCGTCTACATTGTAAACATTATATATTGACATTTTGACTTTTGGCTCGTAAATTGAAATAAATTGCCCGTATTGGTATGCAAATAGAAGGAGTCCGTAAAGTCGAAGAAGCTGTTTAATTACTCGGACGTTCAAGCATCACTGGGACGAAGCGTTTAAAGTTCCTGAACCCTCGTGATGGTTGGAGGGCATGTTCGTATAGTTTCATGTGCAGAGGCAGTGGAAGCATACAACGCAAAGTGAAATTGGAATTGTTCTGCGTATCCTGATTAATGGATGCTACGAACGTGCCAACTATGTGTGTACTCTCCAGCATCGTTTTATTTTTATCTCTCTTACTCTTTTTCCTGCTACTCTTCTTTTTTAATCACTTTTTTCATTTTCTGCGCATGAAATCGAAAACTATCATTAAAAACACTCCTGCGGCTGGTTTTTCTACTGTGCCATGATCTCGTTTACCTTTTTTTTCTAAAAACAACCAACTTTTTTATGCACACCATATAAATAGCAATAAACCCAAATAACCATAAAAAGAGGATTTTACTCATAAAAATCACATCTTTTTATGTCAGACGCAGAAGTAAATTTTTTTCATTTTATCACTTGCAGTCTTTAATTATAATGATGTACGTGCACGTTCTTTGGAAATTAGAAAACACACTTTTTGCATATACATCCTATAATAAAAAAAATTAAAATTAAAATTAAAGCTCGTGCCATTTAGATAATAAAACATTAATAAAAACTTTATAAAAATTGATTATTTAAACAAGTTAAAGCAATAAAAAAATTATATCAAAATCGTAATTAATTAATAATCAATAATAATTATTAATAATATTAACTAATAAATAATTTTAATATAATATAATATAATATAAAAATTTAATATAATATAATATAATTTTAAATAATTAATTAATTTATTAATAATTAAAATTATTAATTATTTATTATCGTAATTAATTATTGCGAGATTAGGCCAATTACTGCGCGCCAGTTACTGCGATGAAAATAACAAAAAATAATAAAAAACAAGGATAAAAATTCAATTTTTCGAAAAAAAAAATTTTTTTTCCCAAAGAAAGACATCTTTCATTCTCTTCAACTTTTCAGAATTTATTGGTACTAATGTTTACTATTTAACATATAAATATCATTTGGTATTATTTTGTTTATTAAGAGAAAAAAAATTATTTTCAATTTTTTACTAAAAATTCTAAAATTTCGCATCTTTTCAAATTTCTATATACTTGTACCTTCGATTATTATTTTTTAATTTTTACATAATTTTAAAAAATATTGTCAAAAATAAAGAATGTAGATAATTAACAATAATATTAAACTTTAAAAAACAAAAAGTTTTTAGTTTAAAAAAACAAAAAACAGTGTTTTAAAAAAAGAAAGAAGAAAGAAGTCTTCCACTTATTTTTTTGACATTATAAGTAAATTTTAAGTAAAATAACATTTTTTAGGCAGACAAGTAAGTTTTAAAGTAGAATAAAATTTTTCAGTCTCTTAAGTAAATTTTGAGTAGAAAAAGGATCGATTATTGAGAAAAAAATATTTGAAGTAGAATAAAATTTTTTGGTCAGACAAGTCAATTTTAAGTAGAATAACATTTTTTAGTCAGACAATTAAATTTTAATATAGAATAAAATTTTTCAGTCAGATAAGTAAATTTTAAGTAAAATAAAATTTTTTAGGCAGACAAGTAAATTTTAAGTAGAATAACATTTTTCAGTCAGACAAGTAAATTTTTAGTAGGATAACATTTTTCAGTCAGACAAGTAAATTTTAAGTAGAACAACATTTTTCAGTCAGACAATAAGTTTAATAGTAGAATAAATTTTTTTATTATCCCAAGTAATTTTAAAGTGGAAAAGGATCGATTATTGAGAAAAAAAATATTTTAAGTAAAAGAAAATCGTTTGGTCAGTCAATTAAATTTTAAGAAGCATAAAATTTTTTAGTCAGACAATTAAATTTTAAGTAGAATAAAATTTTTCAGTCTGACAAGTAAATTTTAAGTAGAACAACATTTTTCAGTCAGACAATGAGTTTTAAAAGTAGAATAAAATTTATTTATTATCCCAAGTAATTTTAAAGTGAAAAACGATCGATAATTGAGAAAAAAATATTTTAAGTCGAAGAAAATCGTTTGGTCAGACAATTAAATTTTAAGTAGAATAAAATTTTTCAGTCAGACAAATAAATTTTAAGTAGAATAAAATTTTTCAGTCAGACAAGTAAATTTTAAGTAGAATAAAATTTTTCAGTCAGACAATAAGTTTTAAAGTAGAATAAAATTTTTTATTATCCCAAGTAATTTTAAAGTGAAAAACGATCGATAATTGAGAAAAAAAATATTTTAAGTAGAAGAAAATCGTTTGGTCAGACAATTAAATTTTAAGTAGAATAACATTTTTCAGTCAGACAAGTAAATTTTAAGAAGAATAACATTTTTTAGTCAGACTACTAAATTTTAAGTAAAATAACATTTTTTAGTCAGACAATAAGTTTTAAAGTAGAATAAAATTTTTCAGTCAGACAATAAGTTTTAAAGCAGAATAAATTTTTTATTGTCCCTAGTAATTTTAAAGTGGAAAAAGATCGATTATTGACAAAAAAATATTTTAAGTAGAAGAAAATCGTTTGGTCAGACAATTAAATTTTAAGTAGAAATACAAATTTTAAGTAGAATAACATTTTTTAGTCAGACAATAAAATTTTAAATAGAATAAATTTTTTCAGTCAGATAAGTAAATTTTAAGTAAAATAACATTTTTTAGTCAGACTAGTAAATTTTCAGTAGAATAACATTTTTCAGTGAGACAAGTAAATTTTAAGTAAAGTAACATTTTTCAGTCAGTCAATAAGTTTTAAAGTAGAATAAAATTTTGTATTATCCCAAGTAATTTTAAAGTTGAAAACGATCGATTATTGAGAAAAAAAATCTTTCAAGTAGAAGAAAATCGTTTGGTCAGACAATTTATTTGTAAGTAAAAGGAAATTAAATTACTCTCAAGTAGAACAAATTTATTTAGTCAGACAGTAAATTTTTTTAAATTAGAAAAAATCTTATGTTTTTTAATCACGTAGAAAAAATATAAATATTTTTTAAGAAATAAAAAAAAAGATTTAAAGTAGAAGAAATTTTTTTTAGTCAGACAAATTACCTACTTTTATGTAGAACAAATTTTTTTTTAAATATAATAACTTTAAAGTAAAAATTTAATTTCGTACAATCTTTTTTTTTTTGTTATCTCATTGTTTTGACAAAATCTGTAGTTATAAATATATATAGATCGTCAAGGTGTTAAATATCATGATTATTCTTTCAACCTTTTTATTTAATTTTACCTTGTAACGGATAAGATTAAACTTGTTGCACTGCCAATAAAAATTTAAATACTGTCAATTATCCATTTTCCACATGAAATTAACTTTACTTGTGCAATTTATAAAAATACAGTGAATAAAAAAGGAAATCCATTTTAAAAAATAAAGTTCAAGTCTTCAATTTAAAAAGTTAGGTATAGTCCATGAACCCTTTTAGAGTTCTTTAACTCAATATATGTGGATGGGGTGGAAAAAAAATATATATATATACATATGTGTCTCTGTGTGTGGAAAGAAAAACTTCTGGTACTCTTTTCTAGAATTACTTTATAGTGCACCGTATAAGTTAGTGCTAAATCGTTTTTATTTTATGCTCTTTCATCTGTTTACATTTACGAGGATAGATCCTCGTAAATTACATCTCATTCAATGAAGGCTCTTTCAATAAACTCATATCCGTTTATTAGTATATTGATGCCATTTTCCTCCTTCCGCAACGACTTTTAATAAAATCTGTTTTCTGTTCATATTGATTTTAATATTATTTTTAAAAAAAAATCTCCCGAAAAAAATTGAACGTTTATATTAGTTTTCATATAGTGAATTTTTTCAAAAAAAAAAAGTTTTATTTTTTAACAAAAAAAATGTACATTTAATTCCATTTTTCAAAACAAGACTAAAAAAATATTTTCTCTAGGTACTTGATTTTATTTATCATCAAAAAATGCACTTAATCCCTAATTTTTGAACAAATTAGAGGAGGAATAAACTCCTTTATATCAAAGTTGAACAAAAAAGAATTAAAATTTAAAGGTCAATTAAAAAAAATTGGGTTAATATTAAATTAAGATCAAAATATATTTTAAGTCTAATGAAAAAGAAAGAATCGTAAAAATAAAAATCAACGAACCAGAGGCTAAAGAACATTTCGGTTTATATTAACAAATAAAAAGGAGAAAATAATATCGCAATTTCAATAAAAAAAATTATAGGTACTTAAAATATTCTATTGGTCAAAAGGGAAAATAGTCTTAAAAATTTTAAGTGAAATATTGATAAAGTCAAGAAGTGAAGTATAAGAAAATTTATTAAAAAAAATGACAGAGGTCAAGTGATAAAATTTGAAAATTTATATTTAGAAGTTAATGGTAAGAGAAATGGCGAACAAAGTCTTAAAATTCAGGTCAACATAAAACTCATATTCGTTTATTATTATTGGTGCCCTTTATTCCTTTTAGCAACGAGTTTTAATAAACTCCATTTTTTATAGGGATCCATATTGAATTTATAAATTTAATAATATTTAAAACAAAAATTATTAAATAAAAAAGAAGTATTAAAAAAAAAAGAAAATAATTTTTACACTAGATTTATATAGAAATCAGTTTTTTCAATCAAAACAATTTTTTTTAACCTAAATGAAATTCAACTTTATTTTTCGAAACAAAATTCTGTTTTATTCTGAAAAAGTATTTTGTATTTTCATTTTACATGTTATGTGAAAATTATTTTATCTATTTGATTTTTATTTCTATATCTGAAAAATGTTTTATCTATTTTATTTTACTCGATTTTACTTATCAAGGGAAAATACGATTAGCGTATAAATTTGAATCTATTACAAGAGGGGTGAACTTAAAATTCAGGTTTAAATTGAAAAAGAACAAGGACGGAAAAAGTGTATTTATATTTAAATTTTTAGGTCAGAATTCACACCTGTAACGTGTAAAAAAAACCACGAATTAAAAATTTTAGCCAATTTATTTTTATCAAAGTTTATAAAAATAAATCATAACATTAAAATAAAATTAGTCACTTGCATAGAGACTAAAAAATTATTATTTCCGACCAAATTGAAAAATTAAGAAGATTAAGAAAATTTTTCCTGTGAAAAAAACTCTCTAAATCTTAATTAATAAAATAATAAATTGTTAGTAAAATCTTATTAAAACTTTTTTATTTTTTATTTACAGGTCGATGATTTTTAATTTTAACTAAAAAAATTATGAACATAGTTAGGGTTGGACTACCTTTTAATAATTGTTTATAATTTTTTTAAAAAATAAATTTAGGAATACTTTTGTTGAATATCGAATGTTGATGGGTCTAAAATTAAAAAAAGTTAATATATTTTTTTTTTAAATTCAGTCAAGTTTGGACCTTATAGTCAGAGTTGGACCATGTGTTAAAATCGCAGCGCATTGTCAATAAAAAATTTAGTTTTTGAATTCAATTTAATAATTTCATTTTTAAAATATGCTTCAATGCAGTTTTCCTGTATACAGTTGAACAGTTGGCCTGGTTCTTTAATTCAATTTTCAAGTCCATGCGTAATTTTGAAAAAATATGATTTTGTATTCGCAACAAAATTTGTCAAATGGAATATTTTATTTTTCTACTTTTAAAGCATTTTCTTTTTATAAAAAAAAATTATTTTTAGGCTAAAAATACTAAAAAATACTCTCATTATTTAATTTTTTTATTTGAAAATTCCTTCGTTTATTTTTCTACCTAATTAATTTCAAATCATAATCATAAACATTTTTTTTAATATAAACAATGCTTCAAAAAAAGAAAAAAATAAATTTTTTCATTCGGAAATTTTTTTAAAGGGTTTTAAAAACATATTTTTACAGTTAATTTTTTCGTGTGGTTTAGTTTGTTTTCCAATTTTAATTGATTAATTTGTGTAAAATATTTTTTTTAAACCGTAAAAGTCAGTTTTTTTGAAAAAGGAATTTAATTATTTTCATAAATAGTAAAACTCATCGCAGAATTTTAATTATTTTTAATAAAATTTTAATCGAATTTCTTGAAAAATATAGTAATTATTAAAAATTTTATTAAAATTCGTCAAAAGAATTCAATTATTTAAAAATTTATTGATAAAATTCTTTAAAAGAATTCAATTTTAAGAAACATTCAATTATTTAATAAATTAAATCATTGAATTCTCGGAGAATTTTCTAATTAAAATTAATTTAAAAATGAATTACAGTTAAAAACAAATGAATTTGAAAATTCTCAAAAAACTTTTTTGAAAATTATTAAAAATAATGGATTTATAAAAAATTTTAATTGAAACGAAAAAAAAATTAATTTTTGAAAAATTGCAAATTATTGCAGGAATTCAATTGTTTTCAAGAGTAATAAAATCCTTTGCAGAAATTTAATTATGGTTTAAAAATAATAAAATTCTTCTTATGAATTCAATTATTTTCATAAATAATATAATTCAATGCAGAATTTTAATTATTTTTAATACAATTTTAATCAAATTTCTCGAAAAATGTAATTATTATTCTTAAAAATTTTAATAAAAATCGTCAGACAAATTCAATTATTAAAAAATTTCTTGATAAAATTCTTTATGAGAATTGAATTTTAAGAAACATTCAATTATTGTTCAATAAATTATTTATTTTTGTATATTTAAATAATTGAATTCAAGTAGAATTTTGTAATAAAAATTTATTTAAAAATGAATTTCAGTTCAAATTTTAGTTAATAATTGAATATTAAAAACAATAGATATAGCGTGAACTTTTAGAAATAATTGAATTTTGAAATTAATTTTTTTGAAATAAAGTGTAATTGAATTTTTGTTATATTATTTCAAGTTTTTATTTTCTAATATATAATTTAATTGAAGAATTTACGAATAATTGAAATTCATAAAATTGAATATTGTAAATAAATGAATTTTGAAAATTGTTAATAAGAACTTTTTCGAAAAATAATTGATTTGAAGAAAAATTTTAGTGAAATTTCATCAATTGAAATGAGGAAAATAATTTTGAAGAAGTAAAATATTCTTATAATATAAAATAATGATTTTATCAATTTGCCATCTTTATGTTTTATAGTTTATGAAAAAATTTAATTTTTACTTTTAAGTAAAATATTCTCTAATTTGACTCTGACTGGTTATATTTTTGTCAGTATAATTGGTCCATAAATTAATGGTCCGTGATTTTTTATTTTTGGTATGTAAAGTCCGTATTTTTAAATATTTTCATTGTTTCGAGTCCTGTTACTATTACACACATTTGAATGACACAAAACAATTTTTAAAAATTGTCCTAAAATTTGTCCTATAGAAATCAAACGTAAAATTTAATTACCCAATAATCTAAAGTTGAAAAATATTATTTAACGAATGTAAATTCTTTCTAATTGAAAATCACTAAAATTCAATAGAATTCATATAGAAATTATCTATAGAATCATTCTAGTGAAATTCTGTAGAATATTCACTAGAATTCATGTATAGAATGATTCTAGTGACATTGTATAGAACTTTTTCAACTGGGTAGTTTTAAAAATTATTGATTTGACTTGTCCATTTTTTTTTACTCTTTTGCAGCAAGTTTGGAAAAAAGAAATTAGAATAAAAGTTGGTTCGGAATAAATGTTTACACGTTCATGGATTTTCATTATTTTTATTCAAATTTTTAGTGCGATTTTGCTTACTATTCGTATTGTCAAGTTAACAAGTTGTATTTATGTTAAATTTGCATAAAGAAATAGCATTTTTTTTAGATATTTAAAAGTTAAAACTACAAAAAAAAGAATATTAGACAATTTTTTTATTTAATATATTAAGAGAAAAATGATGGAAAAATTAACATTGAAGATCTAACACAGTCATATACCGTACTGTTAAAAACATCTACATAGAAAAATAATTTTTAAAAAATTGCTTTAAAAAAAATACTTTAAAAAAAATTACTTTAAAAAAAATTACTTTAAAAAAAATTACTTTAAAAAAATTACTTTAAAAAAATTACTTTAAAAAAAATTACTTTAAAAAAAAATTACCGTATAGTCAAAAGTTACCACTACGTGAAGAATGAATCTCGCACCCTCACAAAATACTAAGTTTTAGGTAAATATTGAAATATCAAAAAGTATCTTGTACGATACTAGAAGATAAACAAAAACAAATCGATAATAAATTTGCACACTCAATTTCAGCTCTATGCATCCAATAATCTTTTTGATCTGTAATAACAAAAGCATAGCGTGACAACAACAACAACAACCTCTGTAATATAATGGATACAGTCGTCTTTTGTAGTCTCTAACAAACTACCGTGTGTCATTTCCTGTTAACTTCATTACAGCACAAATAGCGATACCACTAAATCACTTCTCTCCTCTCTCTGTCTCTCTCTCTCTCTTCCTCTCTAATATTGGCTTTACATTTATAGGGGGTTAATTGTATTCAAAGATATGTCCGTCTTTACCAGGTTTGAGACAAGAGTATGATGGAGGGGGGGAGGTAGACCCAGGAGAGAAGAGAGAAAGTGAATAAGGGTGAAGGGGAGAGGGAAGGGGAGAGGGATTTTACCAACAAGCATTATCATGCATGAACTCCACTTACCACTGACTTGACAATATTAGTTGGAAGCTTCGAATATTTCGATCGATCCCCTCTCCACCCTTCACCAACTTCCATTCCCCTCCCCCCCCTTTGCCTGACACCCATTTCCCCGAGACAACTACCCTTGTAAAGGCTTGCCCAGACATGGATATTGACAATGTTTCAGGCTTTCGTGAGCATTTCCGTATACATCACACGTTCCCCAATATGGGAATGACATTTAATTAGAATTTATGTGTCATTGCACAATACCAAAAGCTTTCCAATTTATATCTAGTTGATCTAGTTCGATAAATCGCAAAATAAACTTCCCACAAATCCCACCGATTATATTTGTTTCATAATGGGACAATTATATTACAATAATCTGTATATTGTTGTAAATTTTCAACTGTTGTACGAATAATAATCATTTTTGTTCTAATAATAATAATAATAATAATAATAATAATTTCAATTTGACAAAACATAATATTTAACAAAATTTCATTCTTTTAATGAAAAGAAGTGAAAAAAATTCTGATGGTTTCTATTTGTCATTACAATTTTGAATTAATTATAAAATAAAAATAACTATAATATTAATTATTAATAATAGCACAAATAACGCGCGCTAAAGCGCGCGTGAAGTTTCTTGTTTCACTTTTAACATATATATATAACAATAATGTAATTTTTACATTACATGTCACATGAAAATTAATGAAAGCGTGAATGCCAATAAGACGATAATAAAAAATATGTTCATTACATTATTTTTGAATTATTAATTATCAAAAATAAATTACATTTAATTACAATTAATTATTTATTTGTTATTTTGTTTCTAATAGTTTTGTAGTCAAAATTAATTAATATTATTTTCATGTCATTAACGTTCAAAAATTCAATTATTCAAAAGAATTCTACACAAAATCACTATTTTTCTAAATTTATTCAGGGAAATCAGGAGAAAGTCAGAAAATTTTGTCAAAAATGCTGGAATAATATTCAATTTCAAAAATTCATAAGAAAATTCTGAATGTTATTCTTCAGCATTGAAAAGATTTTATATATTGCAAACTCTTCTTGTTTTTAACAATAATTAGACTTTACAGATTTAAAATTGATTTTCTTAAATAATTTAATTTTTGAAGAACTATCGAGAAAAAATTATTTTTTATTAATTATTTTGGAATAATTTTTTATTTAAAAATTAAAAAAATAATTGAATTTTATGAAATTTGTATTTAAATTTTTTTTTATAAATAATATAAATAAGTAGTAAATGTCATGCCCGCTAAACAAAGTATTTAATTTATTATTATTATTATCATTACTCAAAAGAAATTCGATTATCTTTACAAAATTTCAATAAAAAATTCTTCGAAAAATTTATGAAAAATTACAAAAATGTTATCTTTTGAAATTATTACAGGTGACAGCTAAAAAAAACGCGCGTGTAGTTTCTCCTAGTATTAATGGATAATTAATAATAATGCCTATTAACAATAAAAACTGGTACTTAATCACTTAACTACTTAATCACAAAAGTAATTAAAAAATTTTAAAAAACTTCGTTAAAAATTGAAATTTACAAAATATATCACTGTTTTGCTAACTTTGCATAAAATTTCATATTTGTGCCTTCAAAAAATGAATTTAAAAATGGTTTGATAAAATTCTTTATCAGACTTTTTTAAGAAATTTTAATTATTCAATAAATTATTTATTTTTGCATTTAAATTATTGAATTATCTAATAAAAATTTATTTAAAAATGAATTTCAGTTAAAGTTCTACATAATAATTGAATATTAAAAGCATTATAGCATGAATTTTAAGAAATAATTAAATTTTAAAATGGTCCCAAATCAAATTCTTTAAAAATTTGTATTTTTCATACTTATAACTAACAATTCTGTAGAATTAATTATTTTTAAAAAGTTTAATTGAATTTTTTTCTGAAATTATTTGAAGTATATATTTTTTAATTCGTATTTAGTTGAAGAATTTCTCAATAATTTAAATTTCGTAAACAAATGGATTTTAAAATTCTCAAAGAACTTTTTTCAAAAATTATTAAAAATAATTTATTCCTGTGGGAAAATAATAATGATTAAAATTTATTTAGAAAAGAAGTTATTGATGTTTTTAAATAATTTTAGAATTAAGGAAATTCGTAAATAAATGTAATGGAACATTTTTTGGAGTATCTAATCATTTTTAGAGTGAATTAGAATATTCTTTAGAGTCAAGGAAGAAGTCAAAATTTTGTCAAGTAATAAAGTTTTTCATATTAAAAATAAGAAAATATTTCACAGGATTTACATTTGTTAATTTTTTAAAATGTTTGTTACAAAATGCTAATTTTTTTAGAAACAAAGGAAATAATGAATAATATAATAATATTAATAATTTTTTTAGATTAATAAAAATATTTTTGAATTATTTGAGGTGTGGACAGACTGGAGAGAATGAATGAATGAATACGACGATTATTATAGTTAATAATAAAGAACATGTTCCGGTAATCTGTTCGTAGTTTGAAGTTAGTTGTTGTCTGCTTTTTTGTTTCTTAACTTTTTTATAATTTTCCTTTTCAAATATTTTCAATTTTAAAATTAATGTATTGAAAAGCATCGAATTGTTGCAAAGAATTTTATCAAAAAATTTGATATTAATAGAATTCCTTCAAAGAATTTTATTATTTAGAAAAATAACTGAATTCTCGCGAAGAATTTTATTGAAATTTTAAAAATCCTAATTAAATTCTTTTGAAGAATTTCTTTCAATTTTTTTTTAAACTAATGGAGTTTCTTTAATAATTTTAATTGAAAATTTTAAAAGCAATTAAATTTTATAAAGAAGAATTTTATTAAAATTGTATTGAAAATAATTGAATTCTTGGGAAGAATTTTACTATTTATAAAAATAGTTGAATTGTTCCGAAGAATTAATTTAAAATTTTAGAAAATAAATTAATTTTATGTTAATATTTGAAAATTTAATTTCTTTTCAGGAATTCTATTAAAATTGTTTTGAAAAGAATAATTGCATTTCTACAAACGATTTTACTATTTATAAAAATAATTAAATTATTGCAAAAAAATTTACTATTTATAAAAATAATTGAAGTATTTCGAAGAATTTATTAAAATTTTAAGAAATAATTAAATTGTTATGAAGAATTTTATAGAAATATTTCAAAATAATGGAATTTTTTCGAGAAATTCAATTTAAGTTATTTTGAAAATAATTGAATTAGTTTTAGAGAATTTTAAGTTCTTGTTGAAATAATTGTATTTTATGGAAATCTTTGAAAATATTTTAATTCTTTCGTGTAATTTTATTTAAATTGGATTAAAAATTATTTAATTCCTGCAAAGATATTTAGTATTATTAATTATAGTAGTATTATTAATAGTAGAATTGTTTCCAAGTATTTATTAAAAGTTTAGAAAATAATTGAAATTTATGGAAATATTTAAAAATATTTGAATTCATCCGAGGAATTTAATTAAAATTGTTTTGAAAATAAATTAAATTCCTGCAAAGAATTTTATTATTTATAAAATGAATTGAATTCTTGCGAAGAATTTTACTACTTATAAAAATAATTGAATTTTTTCGAAGGATTTATTAAAATTTTAGAAATAATTACATTTTTTCGAAATGCGTTAAAATTTTTTAAAAAATTGAATTCTTCTGAGGAATTCAATTAAAATTGTTTTGAAAATAATTGAATTTTTGTAAAGATTTTACTATTTAAAAAAGTAATTGAATTATTGCAAAAAATTTTACTATTTATAAACATAATTGAAATTTTTCGAAAAATTTATTAAAATTTTTGAAATTATGAACAGTAATAATTAATTTTGTACTTAATAAGGGAATTTTAAAAATTTTGATTACAAAATTTAAAAAATTTATATTTGAAAATAAAAAATTTTGTAATTTGCATAACAATAATAAATTGAATATCACGTTCCGCGCGTAAAATTTTCTAGTAATATAATATCTATCTAAAGATAACAAAAAACAAAAGTATAAATAAAAGACAACTTCAGAGTGTAAGGGACAGAAAAAGTGAATGAAAGAACATTCAAATTAATATAGTTAATAATTAATAATAATAATAATAATAATAATAATAATATTTATTAATTATTATTATATATTTTTGAATATATTTGAAATTTCAGTTTTGAATGGATTAATAAATACTTTGTTTGAACTTAAAAATCAATAATTTTTGTTTTATAACTAAAAATAGGGAAGAATTTAGGTAAAAAACAACGAAATTTTTTAAAAAATAGTTTCGCGACCAACTTAGTTGAAATATAATCGATTGACCCCAGAAGGAGAGAAATTTTTTTTAAAATAAAAAAATGTGTTTGGTCGGAAAAATTAATTTTTATAAGGTAGCCAATAAGTCAAACAATTTTAAGTAGAACAAACTTTTTATAGTCAGACACGTATATTTTTAAAGTAATCAAAACTATACTGGCAGAAAAAATTTTTTCTTTCTTCAGTTTTCAAAATGGCTGATCTAATATGGCGATCAAGTATACCGAATATTGCTAGATTTGATTAAAATGTTTAATCAAAATTTTTTGGGTTCACTAAATCCAAATTTCACATCAAAATTTAAAAATTTAAAAATTTTATATCAGTCAGAGAATTTTTTTTTATTCAAAAAATTTATTTCCAAGTAGAATAAAATTGTTTTCGTCAGACAATTAATTTCTAAAAAGAAAAGAAACTTAGAAATAAATATTTTTAAATAGAAAAAAAAATATTTTTATGAAAAACTTTTTTAAGTAGATTTCCTCGATCAAAGAAGTGATTTTTAAGTAGATAAGTAAGATTATGGTCAGACAATAAGAATATTAAAGGCGAACGAAGTATTTGACGACTGATTTAAAATAATTAAAAATCTTCAACATTTAGAACTCTTTGTGTTAATTTGTAAAAGAGTTTCAAACTTTTTTGTCCCTCTTTCTTATTTAAAATTACAAAAGAGGTGAAAAAATGAAACAAAAAAACGTGAAATTTAATAATTCGCGCTTTTTAACCGCCCTCGCGAAACTGATATGCCGTCAAAAGTTCGTTAGAGCATTAGGTTCAGAACTTTTGTAATTCCGCGCTTGTGTCTTACATTAACTGTGTACATATTCATGAAAGGCATTTTTTATTGGAAAGTGTCTTAAGTCTTTTTAAAAACATGAATAGGAGAAACTTGAAATTTCATTACATATATATCTATCTTCTAACTTACGGTAAAATTTGAAATTTAAATTGCCAAGCGTCAGTAGAGATAGAGGGAGAGAGAGATTTTATAAATAATTTAAATCGAGTTAAAAACTTGAATAATTATTATTACCAACATTCAAATTTACTTTGTTTTGTACGTATCTCAAATTATATTAGTTACTCTATTTAAGAAAACAACAACAACGACAATTTTAAGTTTTTTAATTTTTTTATTTTTCAATTTCTTAATTTACTTAAAAACTCCTAAATTTCTATATTCTTTAATTTTTTTGTTTTCAAGCTTAAAAATTTCCTTTTAATTTTTCAATTTTTAAAGCTCATCAATTTTCCAATTTTTAAATTTATAAATTTCCTTTTTATTAATCTTTCCATTTTTAAGATCTTGAATTTTTCAATTTTTTGATGTTTCTTATATTTTAAAATTCTTCAAATGTTAGCTTTTATATTTCTTACATTTTTTTAATGCTTTAACTTTTAATTTACTAAATTATCAAATATTAAATTTCTCAAAATTTCTTAATTTTTCTAATTTTTAAAAATCGCCTGCGAGGATTTTAAAGCATCAGAAAAAAAATCATAATAACTCTGACATTTTAATCCATCACAACTATTTCTTTTGTGAGGAATATTTTTAATAAAAAAAATTTTTCTGTAATAATTAAAAATAAAAAAGTTTTATCTCCATCTGCTTTAAAATTAATAACTTTTTTAGATTTTCCTTACTTTTCTTCTCATTATTTTTTGAAAATTTTATTTATAATTAATATAATATAGTAAGTGAATATAAACTAAATATGTTTTAAATATGTTTTCAAAAATAATTTAAATTTTCAAAAATTTTTATTTTCAATTTCCAACTTTTCAACTTTAAAAAGAAATCAAATAAATAAAAATGATAAATTGATAGAAATATATATAAAAATAAATTATAATATAATAATAATAAAATTTTAATAAATGTAATGAAAATTTAAATTCATATTTTCTAAATTTGTCAAAAAAAAAAATATTTGTATGTTTATAAATTTTTATAAATGTATAAAATTATAATTACAGTCCAACCTGTCAAAAATGCTACTCTATTGAAATTTTTTTTTTTATTTAAAAATGTTCAATAAGAATTATTTTCACTTAGTTCTAGAATATTATAAAAATATTACAAAATTAAATTATAAAACAATTTTTTGCAAATTGTTTACTGTAACAAATAAAATTTAAAATGTCGAGTTGTATAAAATATTTTTTTAACTTTTTATATTTTCGAAATCGTATATTTCATAATAATAAATTATAATTCAAAAATAAAGTTATTTAACAAAGTAATGAAAAAAAAATTTGAATATAAAAATTATTAAAACAAAAAAAAGGAAATGAAAAATGATTCTTTAATACAATTTTAAAACTAAAAGTACTTAATGTACAAAAGAGCCTGTCCCGTTGATTATATAAAAAAATAAATAAAAACTTATCATTGTTTTAATTATTTCAAAAATTAAATATAAAAAACAATACAAATAGAAATAAAGTACTTTTTATTATTAACAGACAAAAATTATTAAAATAAGTTATCAAAGACACTAAAAGTGCGAGAATATAAAAAAAAATTGATAAGCGAATTATCAACACAATAAAAAAGTAGAGAATTTCATATCCGAATTATAAAAGATTATAAATATAATAATAAATAAGAAATTAATATTAAAATTATTAATGATAACAAAAATAAGAATAATAAATGAGAAATTAATATTCAAATTATTATAAGAATGACAAAAATTAGAATAAAAAAAAATCAATAATATATTTTATTTCATTTTTTAAAATTTGTCTTTCTGGTCTTTCTCCATTTTTTTCCCATTTTTCTCCACTTGGAAATGGAATGTTGGCTGGAAAAAATTTTTCTAAAAGCAAAATTTTTTTTCTAAAATCCAATTCCCTAAAAAGCAATATGAAAATACCCGTTTGCGAGGAAAAAAAATTCACTTTCGCAAATGGAACGGGAATAAAAAAAAATTGTTTTGAAAGTAAAAAAAAAAAAAAAAACTCTGGACACGATGTTGAAGATAACGATTAAGGGGTCCAGAGAGGTAAATTAACAAGAGCGATTGGCATCAGTGGACGAGAGTAGATGCCCCAGGAAGCGGAAATGGAGATTCGCAGTCTCGCGCCAATCTATGACGAAGTGAACCGAATGAAACCGAAGTCATAAGGACGAAGGATAATCGATGAAACATGTCGACGACCTTCTCCTATCTCTGCAATTTCTCTTGAATCCTATAAATGCAAATTTTTCAAATTCGTCGCGTTCAAAAGCAACGTCTAGGAATGATGTAGTATACACACGCGTCCATTTATTATATATTCAACCTTTTAGAAAGAAAAAAAAATTTCCAACAAAAAGAAATGAAGAAAAGAAAAGTTGTATCTATTTTTTTTTCTTCGTCATTCATGCACCATTCATAAGACGTATATATGTGTGAAAGAAATTTGTGCGCATTTATTGCTTTCCACATTTTTCCAATTTGTCAACGAGTCACGTGTTTTCACACGAAAATCATATATTTCGATTCAAGAAAATCACTGACAGGTGAATTTTCCCCGAAAAAGAAAAAATTAATAGTAATCTTTTTTCGAGAAGACAGTTTTATTATCTCGTTGAAAAACGATTCTTTTGCAGTTATTTGTTAGAGATATTTTTTTTCACCTTTTCTCAAATCGACTCAATTTAATGTTATTTTAATTATTTAGTTAATTTTGATAAATTATACATAAATATTTCTCCTTAATTATTTTTTTAACGATTTCATTTTTAGTAATTATTTCTTATAGAAAATTTTCTTCATAGTTTATTTTATTTTTCTAACAAATTTATTTTTTGTTAACACTACATTATTTTACTTTTTTAACAATTTTATTTTTTGTTAACTACTTTATTTTACTTTTTGAACTACTTTATGTTGTTTATTCTAAACATTTAAAATAGAATCATTATTTATTGTTTCAATATTTATTAGGAACAATAAAAAGTGGAAAAATTATATATCTAAAGTAATTTTCACTATTTTTGCAGTAAAACCTAAACTATTTGTAATTTTCACGAAAAGCCGATAACAAATTTTATTATTTCCGAAGGAAATTTTAGTACGTTCGAAATAAGATTTACTAATTTTTACGACAATTTACTTCCGAAAGTAGTAAAATTTACTCTCAGGAAATAGTAAAAAATTGATATCAGAGATGCGTGGAAACTCAAGGGAGTTTCGTTTTCATGAATATAGTAAAATTCATTTTATTTATTAGTTTTTTCGGTGTAGATAAAAATTAATTTTTTACTACTAATTAATATTTAACAATATTTTTAACAATTTTCATAAATAAATTATTATTTGAAAGACACAAATATATTGTCGAACACACATTTTTTTTCATATCGCTCTTATTTTTATGATTGCAATGAATGTTGACGATAAAAATTGCTTAACATTATTATTTAAGAGGAAACACTCTTGTACTTTTAATTGCACCAAAAAAAATAATTCAAAAATTCCATAAAATTATTTTTAACGTAATTTTTCATGAATAATTCAATGGATAGGAAATAAAATCGGTAATTTTGAAAATATATTTTTAAATCGACAAACCTAAAAAATTTAACTGAACTTTGATTTTAACAAAAATTTTATGTCCTTAAAAAGAAGAATACGAACGAAAATAATTAAATAAAATAAAGAAATAGTAAATAAAAATAAATAGATAAATATTAAGAATAATAAAGAATAATAAAGAATTATTAAGAATAATAAATTTATAAATAAAATAATAATGGAAATAAGTGGAAAACTCCTTTTTAGTCAGACTATATATACAGTTTTTGTTTAAACTTTAAACAGCTTGAAATTGGACCTTATGAATTTCAAAGCAGAAATTCGGACTCATGATATAAAATATGAATATTCATAGGACTCAATTTATATAAACGGTTCCGAAATTCGATCGTTTTGTAAATTTGGTTAATATTCGAGGAGATAAAAGACGAATGTGTACAATGTAAATTGGAGAATAATTTTATTGGCGAATAGGGGGTGCAGTTATTGAAGATTTCGAGACACTCGTATAGGTCCAGTGGCTCTTGGGAGGCTTAATGCATCCAGAGAGTGAGTGGGAGAGAAAGAGAGAGAAAGAGAGGAGGGAGAGTCCGATGGTCATTTTGACGTTGTTGGTGAAGAGGTGCCTTGGTGGTTAGTAAGCTCTTAACGCGACTCTCTGCTTACTTGCTAATTGCTTTTCCCTGTAACTGTATCCTCACTTTGCCTCTTCAACGAGAAATCTAAACTAGGCATATACACGCACTTCTATTATTACTCTTTTATAGTATCATTTACAAAGTCCTAACATTCGACATTTTATTTCGTCTCAAGTGCCCTTCACTGCCAAGATTTTCCCTATATACATTTTTTTTATAGTAGGGGTAAAATTTAAACGAACGTTCTCTTCAATTACACTGTAAAAATTTAGGGAGTTAACGGACTCGGGAGTTGGGAGTAATAACGAATTATTATAATAATAACTGATCGTTTTGGAGAAGAATAAAACATTTTGAACTTTTTCTTTTATTTCAAAAGTAGTAGAAGTCATTAAAAGACAAACGAGTAGTTTTTAAAAAAATTAGTTGTGTTTTTTAAAAACATTTGTCAATGTAGTTTCAGTAGTAAATTAACTATTATAATTTGAATGTTCTTTAACTCATTTACTTTTTCCGTCCCTCATTATATTATTATGTTATAATTATTTTTATTTTATAATTAATTCAAAATTGAAATGACAAATAGAAATCATCAGAATTTTTTTCACTTCTTTTTATTAAACGACTAAAATTTTGTTAAATTTTATGTTTAGTCAAATTGAAATTTTGCAGATTTTTGTTCTTCACTTCTAAACAAAATTAGAAAATTGTTAAACAACTGTGATTAAGAAATAGAAAATTTATTTATTTTGCATTATTATTCTTTATGAATTACAATTTTTTTAACAAAATTATTATTTTATTTTAGAAAAAGAAGAAAAATATTTGCACAATTTCTTCTTTTAATCTTATTCTTAGAACAGGATTTTCCACAGAAATTAAAACATTCAAAAATTTCAAATTCAAATCTTTTTTCAATTAAACAACTTATAAAAGTATTGTTATAAAACATGAAGATATCGATTGCTCCGAGTCGAAGACTCGGAGTGATCGATTTCTTCATGTTTTATAATAATAAAATTAAAGATGACCAAGTAATAAAATAATTATTTTATATTTTATAAAAAATTAAAAATATTGTTACTGTAACTTCATGAAAATTATTTTCATCATTTTAATTCAATTATTATTTTCTAGAATTTTAAATTATTTTTTTTTCAAAACAATAATTTTTAATTATGAAAATAATTGAATTCTTGTGAAATTTTTATTCTTTATAACAATAAAAAAAGGTTTGCATACAATGTTATTGAAAAAATTTTAAAATACCTAATTAAATTCTTCTTGGGAAATTTTATTAAAATAGTAGATATTGAAAATAATTGAAATTAGAAAATTTTTTAAAAATAATTGAAATTAGGACAAGAATTTTTTTGACATTTATGAAAATAATTGAACTTGAAAAGAATTTTGTTATTTATAATGATAATTGGAATTTTCATTTTTTTTTAAATAATTGAATTCCTGTGTAATTTTTATTAGTTATGAAAATAATAAAATGTTTGCGTACAATTTTATTAAAAATTTTTTAAAAAATTTGAATTCTTTTTGGAAAATTTTAATAAAATAGTAGATATTGAAAATCATTGAGATTAGAAAATTTTTTGAAAATAATTGAAATTTGGACAAGAATTTTTTTGACATTTATGAAAATAATTGAACTTTGGACAAGAATTTTGTCATTTATAAAGGTAATTGGTATTTTTGCGAAATTTTTTTAAAATTTTAAACATAGTTGAATTTTAGAAGAAGAATTTTTTGAAAATAATTGAATTCTTGTGAAATTTTTATTATTTATGAAAATAATAAAATGTTTGTAAACAATATTATTAAAAAATTTAAAAAAAATTTGAATTCTTTTTGGAAAATTTTAATAAAATCATAGAATTGAATCATAGATTGTAAATCATAGAAATTAGAAAAATTTTTGAAAATAATTGAAATTAGGGCAAGAATTTTTTTGACATTTATGAAAATAATTGAACTTTGGAGAAGAATTTTGTTATTTATAAAGATAATTAGTATTTAAACGAAAATTTTTTTTTTAAATTTTAAACATAGTTGAACTTTATAAAACGAATTTTAATTTTTTTGAAAATAATTGAATTCGTGTGGAATTTTTATTATTTATAAAAATAATTAAATGTTTGCATACAATTTAAAAAAAAATTTTTAAATAATTGAATTCTTTTTGGAAAATTTCATTAAAATAGTAGATATTGAAAATCATAGAAATTAGAAAAATTTTTGAAAACAATTGAAATTATTACAAGAATTTTTTTGACTTTTATGAAAATATTTCAACTTTTCAGAAGAATTTTGTTATTTATAAAGATAATTGGGATTTTTACGAGAATTTTTTTAAAATTTTCAACACAGTTGAATTTTATTACTTTTAAAAATAATTGAATTTTTGCAATTATTTGTAATTTCTCCAAAATTGAATTTTTTTTAGTGTTTTCAACAAAAATTTAAAATAGAAAATTTTTAAATTCTATTGTTTTTAAAATTGCTAATTTTATTTGAAAAATGTCATAAATTGCAAAAAAGAAAAATAAATAAAAAATTATGGATAAAAATTTTTAAAAATGAAATTTAAAACTCGACAAAAGCATAGAATAGAATCATTCATATAAATTTCTAACAAAGTAAATAAAAATGAAAAAATATTTTTTGTTTGAAAATTGAATAAATAAATAAAATTAAGAGTTGTTTCTCGTAAATGTTTGTTTACTACCAATACTAAAACTTCTGTTAATAAAATTCGACAAAAAATATTTTGTCTGACTAAAATTTTTTGTTACTACTTATTTTACTAAACTAAAGAAAAAAATCATACTGATCGTCTGATTTAAATTTACTTTTACTACTAATACTAAAATTATATATAAATAATTTAAAACACACACAGAAAAAAAAATATTGTTGATTTAATAACAGTATTCTTCGTTCTTTATTAACAATCCTATTAAAACAATTATCGATAATAAAATATTTAACAAAATTCTTAATTGTTGGAATTTATTTATAAATAATCTATCTTTATGGACCTTTAACTTTTGTTTAATAAAACGTACCACTTTCATAAATTCTAAATTTATTTTTTTCAACATAAATGTCATATTTTTTATTCAAAAGTTGTCTTGACTGAAGTCGCGCAAAAATTGATACATTTACCCTATGCTTTATATAGTGAAATTTAATTTTTTTTAAATTAAAATTTTTTAAATAGTATTTTTGATTTACCCAATGTTTGTTTAGGCATAAAAAAATTTTGTTATAATAACAATCGAAATTTGTTAATTCGATATTAATAATCTTTTTTTTTTCTTTATGCATGTCGGATGGAAATTTATTTTTGCTTCTGTATGGTAAAAATTAATTATCAACATTGACAATACTTCGCAGTGAATAGAAATAGGGAAATTCTCACGCCTGAGAATTTATATCTTAATATGAAACAACATCATAAATTAATCGTGCGAAAGCTATTATATATCACAAAACGATCGTAAAAGTAATCTAAAGTGATATATCCACGGTGAAAATTCCACAGTGATCGATAGTGTCTCAAGAATAGTCCGAGAGAGTAAAAGAGAGAGAGAGAGTATGACGAAGAGTATTAATTGCAAAGAAGTTGCTTTGAACTGTATATACGAACAACTTTAGAGAAGATGAGAGAGCAAAAACACTGAAATTTTGCTTCGCTTTCACGTCTTTTGAAAAATGATTTTCTCACACTATTTGTGAAAGAATAAAAACATTCTCACGTTTCAAGTTCATTTTCAGTAAATTATTAGTCATCTTTGCAGTTTAAAATAAAAAAGGTGAAAGAAATAGTAGTATATTAGTTTTCAGTAGTGAAGTCCAATTTCAGGCAGACATTATTTTCCATTATTTTCAGTTTCATTAGTTAGATAATTTTTCATTTTCAACAGATTTTTAATGAAACACACAGTAAACTAAAAGGTATTAAAAAATGTTGCAGTTTGAATTCACAACAAAAAATATTAAATTAATTTTTTGAATAATTTTTTTCATGAAAAAATGTGTCTATAAATAAAAATCAAATAATTTTTAAAACATTTTGAAAAAATAATCTTTTTAATGAATTATTTTAATCCTTGATGAATTTTAATTCATTGGAGATTATTTTAATCCATTTTGGTCTCCACAATTTTCTGTGCAAATAAAGAAAAAAAAATTTTCTGAAATTCTAATTTTTTATTTTTTTTATTTTTAAATTTTCAAGTTAAAATTTTAAAATATACAAACTTTAAAAAAAGTTAAATGTTCAAAATTATTAGATTTACTAATTAACTAACTAAAGCTATATTTTCCAGTCCATTGTTACTTAACAAGATTTGCTTTTTGAAATTTAATGGAAATTCTTCATTTTTAAAAAAATATAATTTTTCTAACAGTTTGTCAGTTTTTCTTTAAGTTTAATTATTTGAACAACTCGTATAGAAATCGCCAAGATATTTTTAACAGCAACTTGCATGTAAGATATTTTTTTATTAAATAATATGAAATATCCTGGTAATAAGTATATTCTAAATTTTTTTTAAATTCAATTATTTTTTCTAATTTGCAATTAGAATTCTCCAAAAATAAAATTTTATTTCAAAATAATTTTTAAAAGTAAACAAATAAAATTCATTAAAATATAAAATTTATTTCAATGAAATTTGACAAAATTTTCAATTGTTTCAATTTTTAAAAATTATTTTCGGAAATACAATTATTTTTAAAAATTTTATAACATTTTTTAAAGAAACAAATTTTTTCGGAATTTCTAAATTAAATTATTTAAAACTTCAATACTTTTTTGTTAAGAAAAAAAATTAATAACTTATTCTTATTTATTTTTCAACAGGAATTAAATATAATTTGAATAAAAATCCTTTTGAAATTTAATTATTTCTAAAAATTGCAACTGCAATTCTTCCAAAATTCACTTATTTTTTTAAAATGTTTGAATTAAATTATTCAAAACTTGAAGAATTTTAAAAAAAAAATAATTCTTCCAAAATTGAATTATTTTTTTAAAATGTTTGAATTAAACTAGGTATTCAAAACTTGAAGAATTTAAAAAAAATAATGTAGTTAATACTTTTTTTTAAATAAAAATATAAATATTTTTATACTTTTGCTTCCCATAAATTTTCAAGCAATTTAATTTAAAAACCTTTTAAAATTGAATTCATTCCTAGAATTCCTGTTATAACGCTTTAAAAATTCAATAATTTTCTAAAATTTTAACTGAAACTTTTTTTAAATCAATTCCTATCAGAATTCAACGACGAGAATTGAATTATTTGAATAGAATAATTTTTGTAAATTCATAAAATAATGTATTTTAAAAAATACAATTATATTTAAAGATAATTTTTAAAGATGAAAAAATAAAATTTTACAAAATTTCCAATTGTTTCAATTTTTTAAAATTATTTTCAAGAATGCAAGTATACCTTCAAAAAATTGTAATTACTATTTTTTTCAAAATCTAATTTTTTCAGAATTACCAAATTAAATCTTTTTAATTTTAATATTTTTTGTAAAATAAATATTTAAATACTTATTGTTCTTGTTTTGCTTAAAATTTCGAAATACTTTCAATGTACTTTTGGAAAAATCTTTTATAAAAATTTTTAACTGCAAGTCTTTTAAAATTCAATCATTTTTCTAGAATTTTTGAATAATATTATCCAAAACTTTTAATTTTTAAGGAAGCTAACAAATTAATAATTTTTTATATTTTTAAATATTGTTAAACTTTTACAGCAATTAGATTTTCAGAGATTTAAAATTTAAAAACTTTTTGAAATTCAATTATTTCTAAGAATCCTACTTGAACACTTCTATATTACTTTCTAAAGTTTGAACTGAAATTCTTTTTTAAATCAATTCTTATCAGAATTCAATTATTTAAATAAAAAAATAAATAATTTACAGAATAATTAATTATTTTAAAAAATTGCAACTGTACATCTTTAATAATTTTTTGAAATTGCGGTTAAATTCATTTCTTACTCCACTTATTTTATTATTTACAAATTAACTGCCAAAATTTTAACATAACAAATTTTAACTATAAAACAAAAGATTGGAATAAAACAAGACTAACTTCACGTGAGAGCAGATTATGTCGATTATTATAATATAAATAATTAATAGAATATTAATTTTTTTCTGCAATATTAAATAATAGGAAAAAGTAGTCATAAATTAATGACTTATTTTCCTAATTTTTTTTCACAAAAATTGTAAATTTAGTGACCATGTTTACAGTGATTGAAACAATTTTTTATTTGATTAAAAAAATATTAATTCCATATTTTATGAATACAAATATTGTTAAAGATGAATTTGATTATTTATTTAATAAAAATCCTTATTTTGAGCAAATTCAACTTTAACTGTATTGAAAATAAATTTCAATATGTTAAATAGAATAAGACTCAAAATCAAACATCCCAAGGTAAACGTAATTGCTCTTTCGGGAACAATAATTATTATATTCAAAAGGTAGTGGATCCCTTTTTAGGTTAATTATTTATTTCAATTACCCCGATTAGACGGTACTTTGTTAAAAGAAATGCAGAAAAGGAAAAGGTGGCAACAGTTTGTTGAATCGTAATAAATCACTTCTCGTAATATGAGTAGCATATGATATGTTTTGTTTTATTTATTTTAATGTGATTAAGATTAACATAAAATCATACAAATGACCAAAATTTTCAGTTTCTCTTAAAGATTAATTTTTTTATAACGAGTAATAATTATTACAACAAAATATCCCTTTTAATGAAACATATCCCTTATAAATTCTTAATTTATGTATAACAATACAACTTGTATAGTATTTGACTATTAGTTACAATAAGAAATAATATTTGTTTATATTTTTATGTGTATAGATTATAATAATGTGTAGATGTAATCATGTGTAAAATAGTGTGATAATTAATAATCAACTCACCAACTTTTAATTTTATTATTTTTATCAAGAGCAGAAAAGTATCCTATTGCTTTTCTCAGGTGGATTATTCAGATTCACACCTGTGACAGAATCTCTTTTACGAAATATTTCTTCCTTATTTTAATTATTTTCTTTGTATTCTTCTTCAATTATTTCCTTATGTAATTATTCCTTTAATGTTATTATTTCACTTAATATTCACTTTTCGTATTCGTATTTTTTTAATTATTTATTTTCAATTCGCGTAAAAAATATTTAAAAATTCTCAATTCAATTCACTTTAATCAATTAATCAATAGAAATTCAATATCAACCCTTATTTCTGGGGACAAAAATATAAACCTCCGCCTTTTGCGGGAAATAAATTCACAAATATATATAATCAACCGCTTTGCGGGAAAAAACAAATTATTAAAACTCTCTACCGATTTTCGGGAGGACACTTAATTCTACGCAGCTTTACTGCGGGAGGAACAAATTCGGACTCCTTAGTTAAAACGATCGAAAGTATGGATCACACCTTGAAATTAATATAAAACGATAGAGTGGGGATGCCGGTGCACACGGCTCGCCAAACTTCGTTGTTGCCAGGCAAGCTTTTTGCAAGCTTGCAAATTCCTTAAAATGGCGTGATATAGTTCGATGCTCTGTATCCTCTATTGCCAATGTTTAAGTGTATACTTTTTCTTGGTATTTTACTAATACAATTAAGAGTCTTTTATGTGGAAAGTAACTTATAGCAAAGTAGACAAATTCCTTTTGAAATAAGAGTGATATCCATATTCTTTCAATCAATTTTAGAATTATAATTTTAAAATAATATTGAATATTATTGGGAATGAAAACAATTGAAGAATGATTATCGTTATTTTTTCAGTTTGGATATGACTTAATTATAAAAAAATAGTTTTAAGACAATTTAATTGATGAGTTAATTATGTAAAAATCCTGTTATGTCCTGATAATATGTCTATTGAGTACTTAATTCTATTTACAAAAGTCCCAAATTTTTAATGAAATTATACAATATAACAAATTTTTAATTAATGAAAAAATTAAAAATAGTTACGAAGTCATACGTAACAAATACCCCCCTTTTTTAGGCTGACGTCCCTTGGCAGCTTTATGTTAAACATATGGTTTTGTAAAGTTTTACATATAAGTCCTTCCTTCAGTTATTTCGTAAGATTCGAGATACTGATATTGCTGGAAATAAATGGTTGTTTAAACAGAGGCAAGCTTTTGGTTGAATTTTTGTTTTAAAGAATTCGTTTCCTCTCTTTTTTATTTTAGGAAGATTTTTAACTTAGTAAAGCTTGCTTTTGTTTAAAATAAAATCACAAATTTCGGAATATTTGTCGACAGTAAAAACATTGGTTATTTGATTTTAAAACGATGTCTTTAGGCTTTTAGTCAAGCTTAGTAAAATGAACAAAAAAAAATTTTTTTTTAATTTGTCTTTAACTATTTTGCCGAAAACTTATGAAAATTTTAATTTATTCCCAATATTTATTCCATTTCACCAAACTGGACATTTATTCCAATATATACCTATAATTTTTGTATTTGAGTATTTTTTTTGGTTTTAACAAAGGTACATTTTTAGTGTAGTAAAAAAGTTTTGCATTACAAATTTTTTAAGATCGAGCATGGTAAAAAAAATGGCATTTATAATTGAAAAATCTATTGTTTAATTAAACTATTGAAAGTATAAAGTTTTGATTATTTATATATTATTGCATTTTTTACCAGACTTGATATTATTTGCCTTACTTCAGTATGTAGTAGTCTTTTATTAAACAATTTTTTGTTACCGATTTAATTGACAATGTTTACTTTGAAAATACTATTGATAAAATTTTTTTAAATAATTTAAATAAATTTTTTTTTATGCGTGACGTGTAAATATTAAAAAAATCTCGTTAGTATTGACATTACAATTTCTGTGGATTTGAAACGTAGAATACATGACATAAATCTGTTGTCAATAGAATGATCTCATAGTGTCTAAAGTTGAATTTATTGTAACAATTTGTTAGAAAGTTATATTTATGAAATTTTAAAACCAACTCATGTTATAAAATATATTAATGTAGAGAATTTGGCTGTTTGTTTGTTGGCTGACATTGTTTCTTTAACCCTTTGCGGCATGCATAACATTATGACATTAATTTAAAAATCACAAATGCTGTTGAGGGTTTTCAGAGTCGCTGATTACGAATCTAAAGTCCGTTTTCCAAAATTCAAGATGGCGGATCCAATATGGCGGACGAATTTTTTTAGAATTGATCAAAATCGCTTAAAAATAGTTACTCGGGGGTTTTCGGGGTCGCTGATCACGAATCTAAAGTCCGTTTTCCAAAATTCAAAATGGCGGATCCAATATGGCTGACGAAATTTTTTAGAATTGATCGAAATCGCTTGAAAATCGTTACTCGGGGGTTTTCGGGCTCGCTGATTACGAATCTGAAATTACTTTTAATAAATAAACGTTAATTTATTAAATAATTGTACCGTCGGCATTTGCGTTACCCGATGTACACCGCGGGGAGGTTGCACGATCGGGTTTTGTACATCGTTTAGCCCTGAAAAGGGCAGTTTGGTAAATACTGTTCAAAACTTTATAATAATCAAATTAAGCTGTTTATTTCCTAATAAAATTAACTAATTAATTAAAATCAGCGGATTTTAATTGCTATTATAATGTTTTGATGTGTCTTGCTTTGAACAATAATTGAATTTTATTTGCAGCAGTGGTAAGCAGCGAAGCAATTCGCTTTCAGCAAAATTTATTTGCTTTAGTCCAGTTAGTATTTTAGTGTCTTTGAACTCTCAACAGTGTATTGTTTATTGTTTGTTATAATCAACGTTAATATGCGTTCAGTCAAATATTGCTGATTTATTACTTGTCTTTTTTGCGATTGTCATTTGTTTTGTCAATTTATGAATAGTGTTTTGTTTATTGTGTTACCATCAACGTAGGTATGCGTTCAGTAAAATAATGTTGAATTAAAACTTGTCTTTTTTGCGCTTCTCATTTGTTTTGTCAAACTCTGAATAAGGTTTTGTTTATTGTTTGTTATCATCAACGTAGGTATGCATGACACATCAAAACTTTATAATAGCAATTAAAATCCGCTGATTTTAATTAATTAGTTAATTTTTTTAGGAAATAAACAGCTCAATTTGATTATTATAAAGTTTTGAACAGTATTTACCAAACTGCCCTTTTCAGAGCTAAACGATGTACAAAACCCGATCGTGCAACCTCCCCGCGGTGTACATCGGGTAACGCAAATGCCGACGGTACAATTATTTAATAAATTAACGTTTATTTATTAAAAGTAATTTCAGAATCGTAATCAGCGACCCCGAAAACCCCCGAGTAACGATTTTCAAGCGATTTCGATCAATTCTAAAAAATTTTGTCAGCCATATTGGATCCGCCATTTTGAATTTTGGAAAACGGACTTCAGATTCGTGATCAGCGACCCTGTAAACCTCCGAGTAACTATTTTCAAGAGATTTCGATCAATTATAAAAAAATTTGTCCGCCATATTGGATCCGCCATTTTGAATTTTGGGAAACGGACTTCAGATTCGTAATCAGCGACTCCAAAAACCCCAGAGTGAAGACTTTCAATCAATTTCGGTTAAATTTAAAAAAAAATTTTTTTTTGTTTTTTAATTTATTTATTTATAGTTGTTTTTAATTTCACGTAACCTCATTTACTATCAATTTTTCGACATTTAACAATATTTTGATTATTAATAAACAAAGATTTTTTTATTTTACTTGAAAAAGACTGTATATAAACAGATATTTTCAGAATATAAAAGGTGGTAATCTGGGTTACCACTATGCCGCAAAGGGTTAATATAAATTTTGCACAAAATCATTAAAAGAAATGTTGTGAGAGAGAGAAAAAAAATTAACCAAACAAATTTACATAAAAGAAAAATTGAAAATTTCTGATTTTCTGCCTCATACCCCCCTTTTTATACGCTGTCGTCCCTTGACAGCCTTTTTTACAATTTAAGTATTTTCGTTGTTTTCTGTTAACATTTGAAATAATTCTTTTAAATAAAGGCAAACTTTTGTTTTCTTAAATGACTTGTTTTCTCTTTTTTTATATTTTAAGAAAATTTTTAAAGATATGTTTGCTTTCATTCTATTTGGTTTACAATGGCAGAAAGTAATGGCGTTGATTAGTACATTCTTTGTTTGTATTTAATGTAACACTTAAACTTCAGATTTTAATTTAAAGATCTAGCGTGGAAAAGACATGTTTTATTAAAATTTAATTTTACATGAATTTATTGTATTTTACCAAACTAGATATTTTTTTTTCGGATAAATAACATAAATTATTTGATTGACAATGTTTAAGATTTGGATAATTTTGGTTACCTTTAAATTCATCTCTATTTTAATTTGATAATTAAATTAATAATGTAACATCGCAATATTTAAATTTGATTTTAATATAAGTTGTCTTCAGCTCGAAAATACTTTGTATAAAATTTTTGTTTTCTAAATCCAAAGAATTATTCGTTTTTCAGTAAAAGTATAACTTGTAATGGTTGTATAAAATTGTTTACAAAAAAAATTTTATTATACAACATTGGAATACATACTTTTTGTATTTTCATAATCAAATTAATTTTGGATACTCTTGATATTTTTCATGATTTTTTTAAAAAATGTTGTTTTCATAAACCAGTTCAGGAGAATACAGTTTTTTGAGTAATGACGTTTTTTTACGTAAAAAATTTTTTTTTAAATGCTTATAACTCGGTCAAAAATTGATCAAATTGGACGTTTTTATAATGAAGATTTGTTTTTTACACGTAGTTTGTAAATTACGTACTATTTTCTTTTAAATTTTGTAATACTTCTGACAAAGGAAACGTATTCAAAATAGTCTTCCAATTTGATGTTTATTGAATTATTACAAAACATCGTAGCGAGAAAAATTTGGTTTAATTAGGACTTAAAAAATGTGTATATTTAGCCATAGTTTATCTTGATTTTGTTTATGAAATGTACTAAGATTTTAAAAAAAATGCGAACTTGGTGCTCTTTTTTTTAAAATGTTTTTCAATAAGAAATTTAATATTTATAATAATTTAATAATCTTCTCTTTTTTATTAATAAAAAGAGGAAGAATTAAATTTGTGAAAGCACTGTGTAAAATGTTTTTAAGAATTTGCTTTTGCATCATATTTCGATTGATTTATCTTTTTTTTTAGCTTTCTAAAAGAAATATTTTTATTTCTGCTTTTATCTTTTCCAAAAAAAATTTTTTTTTAATATTAAATGTTTCAATTTATTGTTTTTAAACTTGATAATTTATATAATTTGTTATTGATGTTAAAACAGTTTCATTTATGCTCGAAATGTAGTGTGTTCTTTCTTTGATATTACTGTTTTATGTTTTTTAAAGTGTTATAAGAAAATTAGTTGCATTTTCTAGAAGTATTTTAAGCATATTTTAATCAGAACATCCATAAAACGTAATTATTGAATATTTTAATGAATATTATAATTATTCATTATGAAGACATATTACTGATATTTTGAACTTCAATTCGAACATAAATTTGGTTAATTTTTTAGTGTTAATAAAGATTATATATACAGTTGTTGTTTGAAATAATGTTAGGTCTTTCTTTTCTCTTCTTATTTCTTACATAACGTTGAATAATTGTATTTTAACCATGCAAGTTTTGTTTTAATTAAAATTTATATTTTAGTACCGATTTTCAGTGAAGGTGTTTTGTTTATGTCTCCTGTATTTAGACTCAACCATTTTTAAAGCTTGTTAAGTGGTTTAATTTCTATATAATTTGTTTAAAAAAATTTTTATGAGAAATTGTTTTCTTATAAATTAAAAACTTTAATTATTATTAATTAATAACCTTTTTTTTATTTTAAAATTTTAAATGGAATTCTTGATTTTTGAAATTCTAATTCAATTTTTGTGCTTATTTTAAAATTATTTATTTGCCTCAAATTAATGTTTAAAGAAAAGTTATGCATCGTAATTTCGAAGTTTATTAAAAATGCTTGGATAGCTTTTATTGTTCTAAGCGTTATAACTTTGCTTCATAGACATTTGTGTATATTTTGGTTATTAATTTCATTAAAATACACTTTTTTAATTTGTCGCCTATAATTTTTAGAGAACAAAAATAATAAGAAATATATATTTCATTTAAATTACGTAAAAGTGAATGAGAATTTAATTGTCTATGTAGGTATTTCTTTCAATGTATACTTCATACTGACCTAGTCACCTGAGATGTAACCTTACACAGTGTCGCGTATCCAAGTTTGTACACCTGTTTAATTTTATACATTTTTCTCTATATTTTATTTCAATTATTAATTTTTTTGTATTTAAAAATTATACTGTGGTAGAACCATCCAAAAAATTGATCCAGAAATTAATTTTAGTTTTAATTATGAATAATATTGAACAATAAAAACATTATAGCATTAAACTCAAAAACATTGAAATCTTTGAAAATCTAAAGTTCATTTTTTTTAGCATGACAAATGATTATGAGCAAACCTTTCGAAAATTATTTTTTTTGTATCAGTTGAGTCTTTGTTTAATTTTTTTTTAAATATCTAACAATATTTGAGTATATTTGTCTTTCTGTGATTAAGTCATTAGAATTTTTTTTAATATTAGTAGTTTAATGTTAGCTATTCAATAATGTTAGTGACATATGTTTACTGTCTTTATAAAACTTTAAAACTTATTTTCTTTTAAGTGCTGTCTTGTATTAAAGAATTCTCTTAAAGCATTATTGGCAAATATTTATACTTTACAAGTTAGTCAAGAGCATAATTTTATTAGAGCTTAAATGTCATTTGTTTTATTAGTAATTCAGCTTGAGATTTCGGTTGTTAGTCAATACAGTCATATACCTTGATATTTTCTTAGAAGAAAATATGGTAATGTAATAAGTAAGCATTTTAATTTTAATAGTTGCATTAAGTAAAATCACAAATTTAATACCGTCAGTTGTGAAAAAAAATTCCTTGACGAAAATTACTTAAAAAGGACAAGTGTTATAGTTAAATTATAATTTGACTTGTTTGACAAAATTAATAAAAATTGAAATCTAGTTTTACCCTTATTTTAAAACATTAATGTTGTGTTGAATAAAGTTTATTTCTATTTATGTCAACAAACCAAATATTTACTACTAATTTAATTTATATTGTTAATTTTTGATACAGAGATTATTTCGGGACAAAAGATATTGACTGAAATTAACCCCAATAACACTCACATGTAAAATTAATAAAAATTTTACACAAAAAAATAATCTACTTTTACTATATACTTTCCTTAAAATTTAATAACTCTAGATGTATGTACCCCTTATAGTATTCATAAAATTCTATTTAAGTTCTATATCCCTTTTAATCAAGTAATAAGTATAATAAGCTATGATGTATTTTATTGTTTTATTTTACTATGTACCCATATTTTATTTAAATGATTTACCCGTGGTTATTATATAGTTTGTTTACGATATTTAAAAGCCAAAAAGAATCAAGCTTTTATTTATTTAACCGATACCCAACCTATTGAAAGAAACTTTTGTTACTACTATTTTAGGTATTTTACATTGTAGTAATTCATTTTCTTCGAATCTGCAGGCTGCTTCATTTTTTCCATTTGTACCGAGTAAAGATTTATCCCAATAATATTTTTGATGAATTTCTGATAATTTGTTGTGTCTTGCGATATAATATTCCACCATTTCTAAAATTTCTTGACTTAAAATTTTAGATGAAAAAATCTTATTAATGGAAAATCCTTCTTCCTTAGCATAAGTATTTGTCGAAATGATTACATCTGTATTTGATCCTTGATCGTCTAACTCATCTGTTCTTCCTTCTCCGTTTTCCAAACCTAATTGTTCTTGAAATGTTGGTTTGATTTTTCCAGGGGGTTTTCCTTTTCTTGGTTTTGTTATTGGGTTGTCGGAATTCATATCTTCTGTTAGTGAATATAAATTATGAATGTTTGTGACATTCTCATTGTTGACCCGTTTAAGTTTTAAAAATTCTTCACTCTTCTCAATCGTTTTTTCGTTGCTTTTTTGATATGATTTTGTTTCACATAATTCTTTATTAATTTCAGATCCTGAAGCATTGTTTCCTTGCAGTGAAATTTCATGATTATTGCAACTATAATTCTTCAATTCATTTCCTTCTTCTGATTCACTTATATCGTTGCTTCTCTCCGAACTTGCTATTTGTAAAGGTTCCTTTCTATTCCCTTCTTTTTCTTCTTCTTCTTCTTCGAACATTTTGTTGTCCAAGATACAAGTTTTGTTTTCCTCTGACGATAAACTGATTTTTCTGCTTGAATCTTCATGTATGTCCACCATGTTTTTGTTTGGAAATTTTTCATTAATGTTGATATCTTCTTTGACGTTGAAAGTACTTATAATAGGATTCATTTCCACAGCTATTTGTTCTTCTTCTAAAGGCTTTCTTGTTTTTTTATCATTGGATTCTTCACTTTCGAATGCAGGTTGTAGTTTATTTATAAATGGTGAGATGTTTTGACCACATTGTTCTTTATCATTTACAAGGTTCATGTTTGTTAGCGAATTCCTGAATTTAATTGGTGGTAATGTGAAATCATGATTATATATTTTTTTATTTTTAGACCTGGTTTCTATAAAATCATTTGTTTCGAAATTGTCATTTACGAAATATGGTTCCTCATAGTTCACATACAAGTCATCATGGTTAGTGCCTCCATAGTTTCTATGTTCCTCTCTTCCGTAATAATCCTGTATGTAGTTGTGTCTTCTATATTCGTCTCTGAGATAAATACTTTCTTCTTCGTCGATAAATCTGTGCTGTAAATTTCTGGATTCAACGTTATATTCTTGCAAATTCTGATCCCTGTTGTAAAAATTTTCTATTTCATAACCTTCCCATGTCATGTTCATATTTTGACAATGTTTTTCAAAATTCGTGTTCCTATTTTGGTTATTAAATTCATTATGGTCATAGACCCTTTTACGAACTCGTTGCCTTCGTCGTTGGTTTCCTCTTTTCCGCTGTCGGTTGTTTGGTTCGTAGTAATTATTTTGTGTATTTGATCCATACATGCTGCATTGGATGTTCGCATCTTGGTAGTTGTACCGATTCTTATAATCCATGTCATCATCATAATAATTAAAATCTCGATCATAATTATTTTCTTCCATCTTGTACCATTCTTGCCTAACGTTATAATTATCCTGGCATTGATTTCTGTAACGTCGATCTCTAAATTTATTTTCAAGGTCCTTTAATTCAACATCATATCCCTCCGATTTCAATCTTTCTACGTCACCTCTCCGTAACAGTAAGTCATAAACTGTTTCCATTTTTAATTAAATACAATTCAAACACAAGCCATTGATTTAAATTTACCTAAGAAAAACTTTGATAAAAAAATTTTAACTCATAATGCAATAACACGATTGTTTTATATCCGCCCAAATTGCATAATTCTGACATTATTTTAACGTTTATATTACTTGATCGTTTTTTGTTACAAAATTACTTAATGATATAAATACTTAATGAAACGAAAAACTTTGCATTTTTTTTTACTGTGTCAGTGTATCATTCCTGTAATTATTCTGTCTTAGAAATTAAAGAAACATTTAAATAAATAAAATTATTTCTTAATTTTTTTAATAAATGATATATTTTAAAATAAAAAAGTTTTCTTGGAGATTTTATATATTGTTCTCTTTAATTCTTTATTCGTTGTAGTCGGCCCCGACATTGAAATTCTACTCCGTTTTTACTCGTCAGCATTCTTTTTCCTAAATCTTAGAATTATTTTATATATTATTTAATTAATTACGGAAACTAGTTCGTTAAAGATGTAAATATCTGAATTTATGTCAAATAATGATTTATTTATCAATATTTAGTAACTTTATTTTTATAGGTAAAAAAAAAAAAATTAGAAGTTAATTTTTTATTTAATTTTAAACTTGAATTTTTATTTTTAAAAAATTCCCATTTTTAAATTAACAATTCCTTTTATTCCTTTTTTCTTTAGTTTATAAACGAAGTAAACTTTTTAATTTAAAATTAATTATTATTTGTCAAATAAAAATAGTTTCAGTAAAGTATCAAATTTCGCTACGCGAGTACATTCAACTTTGCTTGTCACGATACGACATATAACTAAAATATTTTATTAAAAAAATTGTTTCTTTTTTTAAACACACTATTGTTAATAGTTATACATGTATTTGACATTTTTTTTATTTACTTTATTCTTAAATTTGAGTCAATCCTAAGTTGCTCGACATCGATTTTCGCGATTTATTTTCTTTTTTAAATCCTCTCACTTGTCCAAGTGGCTACACACTTCCGACAAGGTTGTTTTTTTATTCGAGGAAATTGGGCCGTATTATTGAGGAAACCAGAGCTTGCCGAATGCAAGGGTAGTTACCGTTCTCTAAACTCGGCTTTAGCGAGTGAACAAAAATTCTACACCCGCACTTTTAATAATTCGATATTCTCTGTAAATAAACATTCATTAGCAATAAAATCTTTCATATGATATAAGGTGCGTAAGCACAAAATTCGATTCAATGTCTATTTGTATTATGTGTAACTTTGTACGTGTAAAAAAAATTTTTTCTTTAAAAAAACAACTGTATGCCTTTTAACCTTTCCTCATTCTTTAAAAAAAATATAAAAAACGGATCCCACCGCTGCCACCAGTTTGTTAAAGATGAATTTGATTATTTATTTAATAAAAATCCTTATTTTGAGCAAATTCAACTTTAACTGTATTGAAAATAAATTTCAATATGTTAAATAGAATAAGACTCAAAATCAAACATCCCAAGGTAAACGTAATTGCTCTTTCGGGAACAATAATTATTATATTCAAAAGGTAGTGGATCCCTTTTTAGGTTAATTATTTATTTCAATTACCCCGATTAGACGGTACTTTGTTAAAAGAAATGCAGAAAAGGAAAGGTGGCAACAGTTTGTTGAATCGTAATAAATCACTTCTCGTAATATGAGTAGCATATGATATGTTTTGTTTTATTTATTTTAATGTGATTAAGATTAACATAAAATCATACAAATGACCAAAATTTTCAGTTTCTCTTAAAGATTAATTTTTTTATAACGAGTAATAATTATTACAACAAAATATCCCTTTTAATGAAACATATCCCTTATAAATTCTTAATTTATGTATAACAATACAACTTGTATAGTATTTGACTATTAGTTACAATAAGAAATAATATTTGTTTATATTTTTATGTGTATAGATTATAATAATGTGTAGATGTAATCATGTGTAAAATAGTGTGATAATTAATAATCAACTCACCAACTTTTAATTTTATTATTTTTATCAAGAGCAGAAAAGTATCCTATTGCTTTTCTCAGGTGGATTATTCAGATTCACACCTGTGACAGAATCTCTTTTACGAAATATTTCTTCCTTATTTTAATTATTTTCTTTGTATTCTTCTTCAATTATTTCCTTATGTAATTATTCCTTTAATGTTATTATTTCACTTAATATTCACTTTTCGTATTCGTATTTTTTTAATTATTTATTTTCAATTCGCGTAAAAAATATTTAAAAATTCTCAATTCAATTCACTTTAATCAATTAATCAATAGAAATTCAATATCAACCCTTATTTCTGGGGACAAAAATATAAACCTCCGCCTTTTGCGGGAAATAAATTCACAAATATATATAATCAACCGCTTTGCGGGAAAAAACAAATTATTAAAACTCTCTACCGATTTTCGGGAGGACACTTAATTCTACGCAGCTTTACTGCGGGAGGAACAAATTCGGACTCCTTAGTTAAAACGATCGAAAGTATGGATCACACCTTGAAATTAATATAAAACGATAGAGTGGGGATGCCGGTGCACACGGCTCGCCAAACTTCGTTGTTGCCAGGCAAGCTTTTTGCAAGCTTGCAAATTCCTTAAAATGGCGTGATATAGTTCGATGCTCTGTATCCTCTATTGCCAATGTTTAAGTGTATACTTTTTCTTGGTATTTTACTAATACAATTAAGAGTCTTTTATGTGGAAAGTAACTTATAGCAAAGTAGACAAATTCCTTTTGAAATAAGAGTGATATCCATATTCTTTCAATCAATTTTAGAATTATAATTTTAAAAATAATATTGAATATTATTGGGAATGAAAACAATTGAAGAATGATTATCGTTATTTTTTCAGTTTGGATATGACTTAATTATAAAAAAATAGTTTTAAGACAATTTAATTGATGAGTTAATTATGTAAAAATCCTGTTATGTCCTGATAATATGTCTATTGAGTACTTAATTCTATTTACAAAAGTCCCAAATTTTTAATGAAATTATACAATATAACAAATTTTTAATTAATGAAAAAATTAAAAATAGTTACGAAGTCATACGTAACAATATTATAAATAAATTCGTTTTTATTGATGATTTTTAATTATTAGTTACAAAATTTTTCAAGTACTTAAATATTTTGAATGTGATAATAATTTCAAAAGAGAAGAATAAATAAATCGAAAAAATCAACCTTTAATCTAAAAGATAATATTTAATATTCGAACTAAAAATTACCTACATTGTTTTTTTTTTATAAAAAAACTTATCAATGTTTTGTTAATTTTTAATATTACGAGAGGATATGACAACATGATTAATTTCCACCTTAACATTAATCACTTTTTTTCTTTTTATATATAGAGAAGCTTTTCATTTTCAATGAGGAAATAGAATAGAGTTCTTTGCGAAATAAAAAGTGAAAAAAAAGAATGAGTCTATTGGAGCTTTGGTGCAATTATTAATTGAGTTGGTTCAAGGTACATATATATATATATATATATATATATATATCTATATGTATATAAAGACGGAGATAAAGACTTTCTTTTCAGGAAACACGCTGACTGATGGTTAATTATTTTCTTAAAATTGAATGCCTGTCAGATACTTTTATCATGCTGTGTTCAATTAGTGATGAGTACTTGTTAATTTATCAAGAAACTCTCATCTATTTGATATTTTTGTTTTAGTTTAAAAATTTTAATCGAAATTGAAATTGGTTTTTTAATTTTTCATTAGGTTAAAAATTTATTTTATATATGGATGTAAACCAAATTGTGGTTGATTCTCCAAAACAAATTTTTATTGCTCGGACAAAAAATATTTTTCTTAGTGCAAAATATAATAAAATTTTACTATAGGTATATCCAAATAGAAAAGGAAATCAATACAAAAAATTATAATTATTATTTACATTTTAAAAATAATCAAAAAATTTAAATAGATTTGATAATAAATTAATTGAAATATAATTGTAATTTTTTTTTAAACATTTTTTTCTATATATTTCTATATTATTAATTATTAATTATTTTTTTTTTTTTGTTGACTTGTTTCATTTTCAATTTAGTAAGCACAGTAATTTCACAATATCTTATAGTTTGTTAATGAAAGACATGTTTTTCTTTATCGTTTTTGTTCTTTCGAGACAAGGAAAAAAGGAGAGAAACTTTCTCTCGATCGTATACTTTTGCTGACCAAAGTTTACTTTGAGAGGAGAGGGAGTCTTAAGTTGCTAGTTAGGTTCTCAAGTTAATTCGAACAAATTGAAAACTTTCTTACGATTGTCAGTGATAGTGGAAAGTCGTTTTTGGGGAGAAAAGAAAATTCAGCAGATATTTTTTTTTCTTCTTCTATAATTATTAATTTTGCAAAATCCATATAGAATGAAAATTTATTTTTCCTTTTTTTAAATAATTCTTATCACATGAGAAAGTGTTAGTTTCTTAAAGAAAAAAAAATAAACAAAAGCATAAGAACTATCTTTAAATTGCGAACAGAAAGAATGAAATAATTATTTTAATAATTAATTAATTATCATTTTAAATATTATTAATTTAGAAATGTTCGTTTATTATGAATTTGAGGATTTAATATTACATTAATATTATCGATAATTCTGGTTTCGAGAAATCGTATTTTCTGATAACTACATTGCAGTCGAATTAATTAATTACATGCTTATCCATTCATTATTTGGCTCCATTTATGAAAATATCTGCACTGCATTATGCACCTAATTAAACAAATATTTAATTAGATTTTAGTGGATAGATTAGTCTAATGCAAAATCATGCTTGCGAATAATATTATATATATATACATGCATATAATTATAAATAAAGTTATTTGCATACAATGAATTCTCGTAAAATAATTATTCATTGCATACCTAAAATATTAACTTTAAATTAATATGAATTTTTTCTTTCATTAAACTTTTTCTTCTTTCGTTTTTTATTTCTTCTCCTTTTCTACTTTAATTTGCTTTTTTTAAAAACATTATTTTATTATACAAAATAGTAATACAATAAAATTTATTCAAATTGAGGGGGGGGGGAGTTTATAGAGAAAAGTGGAAAACAATGTATAATGAATATTTTGCATATTATTATTTTTTTAAGAGATTATAATATTTGCAAAACGAAACATTCTGTTTGAACATATATATTAAATGTAAATTTTCGAATATGTAAACATTATTCATTCTTAAAATATTCATGCGTTTTAAAAAACATGGTCTTAGTAATTCGATGTGGAAAACTTTCTTGGCATGATAAGTTGAAAAGTTTTCTGGCAGCCGGCATAATTGCTATGAACTCCTTTTACTGATTTTCAATCGCTTCTGAATTTCTTCAATCTAAATTCACAATATGCTACTGTCTACTTGAATATTTTTTTTGGGCAATTAAGAAAAAAATTATTGAACTTACGAAATAGAGTAACAATTTTTTTTTTGTCGATTTAAAAAAAAAAATTTTTAATTATTGTCGATTTGTATTTTTTATGTTACGCAACCCGCTTATGCAATTAACTTCTTGATCAAAAAAAAAAATTTTTTTAAATTATTTTCTTTTTTTTCTGTTACATGAGCTACTCGCATCAAAATTGAAATTAAATATATGTGCACACTTCTTTTACTCTTTTTTATTTCGAATTTTCTTCTATTTTTTTATCAATATCTCGCGTGGATTTTATTTTTAGCATTCGTTACGCCAATCAACGCGGCAGATTGGGTATAGCGGATATTGTAAATTTAACTGAAACAGTGGGCACGTGCTAATACAAATTCTCGTTTCGAAACTTGCAATTGTTCATCTGCTATGTTCTCTGGACCTAGAATTAAAATGAAAATAACGAAATCGTTCATCAAATATTGTTAATCCATCAATCGGCAATTATTTACCAATGTCCCAAACATATAGAAAATACGAGCAATTATTATTGATCGTCACTATTGATGTAAATTTTGCAACTAACTTTATGTAGGCTTTGCATTTCCATTAGAGTTTTTATTTACATTTTCTCTTAAATAATTCTGTTAATTCGTTATTTTATTTATATATTTATTCAATTTTCAAACAAAAATATTTTTTCATTTTTATTTACTTCGTTAGAACTTTATATTATGAATTATTCTATTCTATGCTTTTGTCGAGTTTTTAATTTCATTTTTTAAAATTTTCATCCATAATTTTTTATTTATTTATTTATTTTTTTTTTGCAATTTATGCCATTTTTCAAATAAAATTAGCAATTTTAAAAATAATAGAATTTAAAAATTTTCTAATTTTTAAATTTTTGTTGAAAACACTAAAAAAAATTCAATTTTGGAGAAATTACAAATAATTGCAAAAATTCAATTATATTCAAAAACAAATAAAATTCTTCTTATAAAATTCAACTATGTTCAAAATTTGAAAAAAAAATTCTCATAAAAATTCCAATTATCTTTATAAATAACAAAATTCTTCTCCAAAGTTAATTTATTTTCATAAAAAATGTCAAAAAAAAATTCTTGTCCTAATTTCAATTATTTTCAAAAATTTTTCTAGCAGTTGTTGTCTGCTTTTTTGTTTCTTAACTTTTTTATAATTTTTTCTTTTCAAATATTTTCAATTTTAAAATTAATGTATTAAAAATCATCGAATTTTTGCAAAGAATTTTATCAAAAAAATTTGACAATAATAGAATTCCTTAAAAAATTTTTATATTTAGGAAAATAACTGAATTCTCGGGAAGAATTTTATTAAAATTTTTAAAAATTCTCATTCAATTCTTTTGAAGAATTTCTTTAAATTTTTTTTAAACTAATGGAGTTTCTTTAATATAATTTTAATTGAAAATTTTGAAAGCAAATGAATTTTATAAAGAAGAATTTTAATAAATTTAAATTGAAAATAATTGAATTCTTTCGAAGAATTTTACTATTTATAAAAATAGTTGAATTGTTCCGAAGAATTTATTAAAATTTTAGAAAATAAATGAATTTTATGTTAATATTTGAAAATTTAAATTTTTTCGAGAAATTCTATTAAAATTGTTTTGAAAAATTGAATTTCTGCAAAGGATTTTACCATTTATAAAAATAATTTTTGAAATGTTTCGAAGAATTTATTAAAATTTTTAATTTAATTTTAAGAATTAATTAAATTGAGGCCTTGGATCCAATAACTCGCCCGACGCTCGGAGGAACGCGCAACTGCCAGTCAGTGAGCAGTGAGCGCCTCTGGGCCACTCACTGCTACCCGACTGGTATTAGCGCGTGCCTTCGAGCGTCGGGCGAGTTATTGGATCCAAGGCCTCAATTGGTATGAAGAATTTTATTGAAATATTTGAAAAAAATGAAATTTTTTCGAAAATTCAATTAAAGTTGTTTTGAAAATAATTGAATTCCTCACAAGAATTTTATTATTTTTTAAAAATAATTGAATTCATTCAATTTTTTTTTTTTTGACGAATATATTTAAAAATTGCATTGAAAGTAATTTAATTTATATATAGAATTTTTTAAAAATATTTTGAGAATAATTGAATTATTTTCAGAGAATTTTAAATTCTTGTTGAAATTGAATTTTATGGAAATTTTTGAAAATATTTAAATTCTTTGGTGTAATTTTATTTAAATTGGATTAAAATATATTTATTTCCTACAAAGAATTTTCGTATTTATAAAAATAGTGAATTGTTTTTAAAAATTTATTAAAAGTTTAAGAAATAATTAAAATTTATGGAAATATTTAAAAATATTTGAATTCATCCGAGGAATTCAATTAAAATTGTTTTAAAAATAAATGGAATTCTTTTTGCAAAGAATATTACTATTTATAAAATTAATTGAATTATTGCAAAGAGTTTTACTATTTATAAAAATAATTGAATTTGTTGGAAGGATTTATTAAAATTTTAGAAATAATTAAATTTTTTCGAAATGTGTTAAAATTTTTTAAAAAATTGAATTCTTCTGAGGAATTTAATTAAAATTGTTTTGAAAGTAATTGATTATAAATTATTATAAATTATTATAAATTATTATAAATTATTATAAATTATTATAAATTTTCTATTTAAAAAATTCCAATAAATTTTATTGCTAATGAGAAAAATTTTTTCAAACCAGAAAAATACCACAAAGAATTTGAAAATTAGAGATAAAAAATTGTTGTTTCAAATTATGCTCCGGAATTCCTTTTTCATCCTTATATTCCAGCTACTTTTTTTTGTGTGAGATGCTTTTTTTAGATTTTTTTTTGTTCAGTATTTTCCTCGAGAAGACTAGGAGATTTTATTTGTGTACTTAAATTGGCCTAGGAGCTTTGCTCTTTTGCTTGGAACTGCCTCGAGTCAAACTTTATATGCACCAGGTGGATGATAATGCGACAAACTAGGAAACAAGACTGGGAACATAGGTAGTGATAATTATTCAAGTCACCAGTATAGATATAACTTTTCGTTAAGGCAAAGTAATACATTATTACACCTTGTTCTCGTGAGAAATTCAGTATTTACTCTTTAATTTCGTAAAATAGAGGGAAACAAAGTTTTGTAATTTCAATCGAATTTAGAACGCATTTTTTTTTAATTATTATCTAGTAACACTATTTTAGTAGCTAAATATTTTTTTTCCCTTAGCTTTTTAATATTTTCAACATTTTCTTTTATACAAGTGGAAATAAAAAAATCAAAAAATTAAATTTAATAATTTCTAAATCAATACTCTTAATAAAAAAATTATTACTTCTTTTACTGAAATTTAAAAAAAAATTTTAAATAAAATTCACAGAATGAAAAATTCTCTTGCTTCATTAAAAAATAATATTCCAATTTAATAATTAATATTAAATATAAATAAATCATATAGAATATTTTATTAAAAAATTTTCCAATATAATAATTTTTGAATGGTAATTTCATTGAAAAATTTTCCTTCGCTTTTAAATAATTACATTTTTTTACGTATATTTCTAATTTATTTTTCATCGTATTCATTAATTTACTTTAATATTTAAAAAATTTCAATAATTTACTTTCAGTTTAAATCACTGAAAAAATTTTCATTTATTTCAAATAATGAATTACGTGAGTATTATAAAAAGAAATATTTATTTGTATCGAATAATTTTTTTTTTAAATCTAGATATGAAATAGAATTTCATTCAAATTAAAACATTATTGATCCAGCGACAATTTATTTGATGAATATGAAAATAACTTTTTGGAACAGAATATTTAATTAAGTATTTAGCTAAATAATAAAAAAGTACTAAATATAAATAAAAAATCAATATTTTTTTATTTATCTAATTAATTATTTTTTTGTCAAATAGAGTGGTAGTAAGTAATTGATTATTTAATTCAGAAAGTAATTATTTTAACTGGTACGCTTTTAATACCTATATGTACTTAATAATATTTCATACAATTAAATTTTATCATTGTATTAATAAATTAAATAATAATAATAATAATAATAATAATAATAATAATAATAACATTATTGTTATTATAAATTAAATATAATTATATAATTTTAATTAAATTATATTATATTGTAATTATAATATTATTATTTAATAAATAAAAAAACTTTTTCTTTATTTTTAAAAGTAATAATTTTAACTTCATGATAAAAAATTTTACACTAATTTGTAATAAGTTAACTGTTAGGAAGAAGAGAAAAATTATAAAATATACCAACTCTTTATTTTTGAACGAAAAGCAAAAAAAGAAAATAAAGTTCAACTTGAATCTTTCGCGTGAAAAGTTGCAAATTTTTTGGCAAAGGTTTTACGAGTGGCTTTTAATCTTCACGTTATTTTTTGCTGTGTAAAAGAAAAAAAATGACAAGACGGCTCAAAATTCAGTCGACTATTCATCTACTTAAACTTTTTTTTCGTCTTTCCCTTTTTCGTACCATTGCTTTTTTTGCCTACTTTCTCTTAAGATTAAACAAAATTTATACTGGTATTTTCTTATTTAGTTATAATATTATTAAATTTATTTAATAAAAAAAATATATCTCGTGCACTGTGAATGGTTTTTTTCTTTCTCTTTAAAAATTAAGGTGAAAATAAAATAAATATAAACAAACGAAAAATATATGAATGAAAAAATAAATTGTCAAAATAAAATTAATTGAAAATAATTATTTTTAATTTTATTTATTGGTTTTTATTTTTCTAAATATTTTTCTAAACTAGCAACAATTTGTGCGGCTAACTTTTTAGAATAAAATAATTAGCAATTTTAAAAATAATAGCTAGAATTTAAAAATTCGTAATACAAATTTTTTTGAAAATACTAAAAAAAATCTAATTTTGTAAAAATTACAAATAATTGCAGAAATTCAATTATTTTCAAGAGTGATAAAATTCTTCTCATAAAATTCAATTATCTTTCAAATTTAAAAAAAATTCTCGTCAAAATCCCAATTATCTTGATAAATAACAAAATTCTTCCCCAAAGTTCAATTATTTTCATAAATGTCAAAAAAATTCTTGTCCTAATTTCAATTATTTTCAAAAATTTTTCTAATTTCAATGATTTTCATCATAAAAATTTCTCAGGAATTCAATTATTTACAAATTTTTTATAAATCCCTTCGCAATAATTCAATTATTTTTAATTTTTATGAATAATAAAATTTTTTTAAGGAATTCAATTATTTTCATAAAAAATAATTAAAAATTGTAGAAAATAATAATTAATTTTAAATGATGAAAATAGTTTTAAAAAAGTTACTGTAATAATGTTCTTATAATATAAAACAATGATTTTATCACTCGGTCATTTTTAATTATTATAAAACATTCTTATAAGTTATTGAATTTAAAAAGGTTTCAATTTGAATGTTTTGAAAAATTTTAATTCCTACGGAAAAATAATATTTAAATATTTATTTTAAAAAAATTTATTGATGTTTTCGAATAGTTTTTACAATTAAAGAAATTCGTAAATAAATGTAACAGAACATTTTTTTGAGTAAAATTTTTTCCTTTATTTTCTAAAAATTTAAAAAGTTTCAATTTCATTTTAAATTAAAATTTGTAATTGACAAATAGAATAGAATGTGTAATGTTTCTTGTCCAGTAGAAAAGAATGAGTTTCTGAACAATATTGTTATTGAGAAATATAAATTATGCATAAAATGGGTATATTTTCTATTTCTTAATTATAATTTTTTAACAATTAACAATTTTCTCATATTTTTTATAAATAAAAAGAAGAAAAATTTGCATAATAATTTAGATCAGTCAAACGAAATTTGTTGTAGAAAAAAGCATATAATAAACAAAATGTATTTGTTAATCATAATTTTTTATATTTTCTAATTTCAAATATTGTTTTATTATAAATCATGAAAAAATACCTGCATTTTTTCGATCTGTCAAACAATATTTTTAAAGGAAAACAAAAACAAAAAAAACAAAAGCATACACAAAAACTAACTTCAAAGTGTGGACAGAAAGAATGAAAGAATGAAATACGAAGATTATTATAGTTAATATTTTTTATTATTAAAATAGAAATAAAACAATTCTCGCACATTTGGAGCTCATTTCATATGTATAAGATTTAACGTATGTGAGTAGAAAAAATTTCAAATACGTTTAACAGTATACTTTATATGCATTGAAAAATATTTAACATTATACAACCAAATAGAAATTTCTCTCAAACATAAAATTTTCATTTTTCAAAGAGCTATTGTAACATCTAGAAAAATGGGAATTTGAATATAAAAAACGGAATGTGAAGATTGTAGGTATTCTCTGGAAAAGTATTGTAAAGAAAAATGTCACGTTTTCTGCACTCGGAAAACTATATGAATAGGGGTACAATAAAAATTCTGTTAACTCTGAAAAAAAAATTTTTTTTTTTTATTATATAAACGCAAAATATTTTTTTTATTATTTTATTTTTATTCTTATCGTTATAAGAAATTTTATAATCCAGAGAGACGAAATTCTCGAAGTCTCGAAAATGTAGCGTTACAAAGAAAATCAATTCTTTTAATTTAAATTTTGATTTTAAATTAATTATAATTAGGTAGATAATTTTAAATAGTGGAACAAAAATAGTTTGAAATTTTTTTTTACAAAAAGAAGAAACTATATGTATAGTTTAAAATAAATAAATTTTTTTATGAGAAAAATATTTTGTAAATTTTTTTTTCAAAATTAATTTTTTCTTTTGGGAAAATTATTATTTATGGAATAATATTTTTCACTTCTTGGCTCAATGTTTTCTGTTTGAATTCACATTTTATTTGGCAACATTTGAGAAAACCATGGACTTGTAAATGTTGGAAAGTTTTCATTTTCCTCTATCCATGTACGAGTTAGTCTTGTTCCTCAAATAAAGTATGCAAACAAGTATCTACTTTACTTATGCAAATTTCATCTTTTCATTACATTTGTCGGATCTCATTTTTCACTTTAGAATTTTTAAATAGTTCATTTCAAAGAAATTCCTTTTTTCCCCTTAATAATTTTTTTTTTGAATTTTTTTTTTTGTCAATTCAACTTTGTAACATATTTTAATACCATCCCTTTTTTTCACTCGAAAAGAATTTTTCTGAAAAAAAAATTTTTTTTTATTAGCGATAAAATGAATTTTAGTGTAAATTTTAGATAATAATTAAATATTAAAAGCATTATTAAAATAATTATTAAAATATTAAAAGCAATTATTAAAAGTAATTAAATTTTTAAAAAGGTTTCGAATTAAAATTCATACTTTTAACTAACAATTCAGTAAAACTAATTTTTTTGAAAAAGTTTAATTGAAATTTCTTTGAAACTATTTTAAAATTTTATTTTCTAATAGGTATATATTTAATTAAAAACAATTTTCGAATTATCGAAATTTCGTTAAATTGAATTGATAACTATTGAATTCTCAAAGAACTTTATTAAAAGTTATTAAAAATAATTGATTTGAAGAAGAATTTTAGTTATAAATTCTAGAAAATATGATGATAATAATTTTGAAGAAGTAACTGTTTGAATTAGAAATTTTTAAAAATCTTTTTTCCTATGTAAAAATAATAATTTTTAAATATTTATTTAAAAATAAAAGTTATTGATATTTTCAAAGAAATTCAAAAATGTATTAGAACATTTTTTAGAACATTTTTTTAGAACATTTCATCATTTTTAAAGTGAATCAGAATCAGAATATTTATTAAAAAAATTTTTTTCGATTTTTGGAAGATG
>CM065477.1:24816625-24912155 GCA_032872505.1 Leptopilina syphax | reverse complement strand
ATCTCTGGACCCTGTTGAGTCTCCATCATTTTTGTATATGAAATTAAAGGTGAATTTTATAAGGATTGCTATCTAAAATATGTTAATAACACAGTTTTCAGTCTAGTAGAGGAGGTAAATAAACAAAAAATTGTTTTAAAAATTTTTTTTAAATTTTTTTATTTAAAAATTAATTTTTCTTATTAACTTTATTTGCATTTTAAAATACATACTTTTACCTGCAAAATGTGTAAATTTCATAAAAAATCCATGAGCAGTATTCCGAGATATTCAAAATTTTATATAATTAATATTAAAATTCAAAATGGCGTGTCTTCAACAATTTTAAATTTTTTTTGAAAAAATTTGGGGAAAAGAAGTCTCTTATATAGAACTATAATCCCACGAAGTTTTGCGAAAATCGGCAGACCCTTTGCAAATCGTGATATTTCTGACGTGAAATGCCTCATGTGTGAAATTTTGATAAGGAACCATTCAAGTATTATGTAAGCATTTAAGGACGAGGGGGTCTAGCTATTGTTACTTTTATTGGAAAAAATGTCGTTAATGCATATAAAAATCTTACATTTAGAATTTATACTTTATTTTGAAAGAATTTTGTTAAAGCTATGAGTTTTCCATGCAAGTATTTTTAACTTTACAAATTATTTAAATTTTAATACAAAAAATTGTATTTATTTATATTTATATGGCATATATGAAATATATTATTACAGACGTGAGAAGAAGAAATTAGAGAAAATTTTGGCCGTTGTTAAAAAGAAAACTGAAGATAAGCCAGAGAACTTAGCCGCAGAAGCTGTAAAGGATAAATCCTTTATTACTGAAATGGAGATAGGAAAAACCTGCTTGATTACTGAAAATGAAGCAGCAATCGCGGACACCGGGGATTCTGTGATCAACTTAGCAAAGGAAAAGTTTGGAAATAAGGAAATGTCTTTTGATGGCGACATCCGATACTGCAATGGCACATACTCTTTTCCTTTACATCATCACATTCCAGAAATCGATAACCTATCTCTTAGTATAAGTCCTGATGCTGGTGATCACAATTATTCTTTGAAAGTCATTGAATGTGATAAGGATGAAAATGCATCTACTTGCTCCACTAGGACGGCTTATGAGGAAGATGACCAAATGTCTACTGCTTCCACAAGGACGGCTTTTTCCAGAAACGAGATCATATCTTCTTCTGCGATCATTAATGATAAATTGACAAATGACAATGATGATGGTGATGAACCTGAGGAGATGAATGTTGGAAGTGAAAAAATTGAAGAGATCATATCTTCTTCTGCGATCATTAATGATGAATTGACATTCACAAATGATGATGGTGATGAAACTGAGGAGGTGAATGTTTGGGAGTAAAAAAAATTGAAGGCAATCGCATTGTAGACTTGGAGTACTTGATACAAAGCCTTTTTAAACTAGCGTACGATGATGAGGATCTACACAAAGCATTTTGTACACAAAAGAGATGGGAAATAGAAAAGACGACTCAAAAGGGCTTCAAGACATTTATCCACTTTTGTTGTAAAGGCTGTGGTAAAAAATTTCGACAAAAAATCTCATCCAACAAATTCTGAAAAAATGGATGTAAATACAGCGATGGTCTTCGGGAGTATGACTGCAGGTAGTGGTCACTCAAATATGGAAGAATTACTTGCAGCTGCAGGTATTCCATGCATTTCGTCAACTGCTTACTTGACTCATCAAAAACTATTGATTCCTCTTATAATAAAAACATCTGAAGAGATTATGCGAGAAAATGGAAAAGAGGAAAGAGAAGCCCTTATTAAAAAAGGTCTGTATAAAACAATTAAAGGACCAGAAGGGGAAGAAGTTATTGTTCCTTTAGGTACAGTTCATGGAGACGGCTCGTGGTTGCAAAGAAGTTTTGCTGGAGGACTTTACGGTTCTCTTGGTGGTGCCGTTACCATAATAGGAACAGAAACGAAAAAACCTTTGGATTTAAAAGTTATGTGCAAAACATGTGCAACGTGCGAAAAAGGAGGAACAAATGTTGATAACCACGACTGTTATCAAAACTTTAGCATAGACAAAGCTTCTTCATCAATGGAACCGGTAGGAACTGTTGAAGCGCTTAAAAACAGTTGGGACAAGCACGGCATCGTCTACAAAAATTTTATTGGTGACGGAGACAGTAGTGCAATTTGTGCTATTAAGAAAGCTGATCCCTACAAAAAATTTGGAGTCCAAGTTAAGAAGCTTGCCTGTACTAATCATGCATTGAAAAATCACACGAAGTACTGTAAAGCAGTAGTTCCTAAAATACGACGAGTTAAAAAAGCATTTGCTACAAGAGCTAAAAAGGTTATTAGAAAAAAAGGACGTCATATCATTAAAACCAAAACAGCTCGCGTCGTCAAAATAAACGTTAGAAAACGCATGGCAAAAGTTCGTCAAATTTTAAAGGAAAATGTGCAAAAATTTCGCAAAGAGATAAAAGCAGCTGCTAAAAGAAGAAGGAAGATATTACATTGTCCTATGATCAAAAAATTGCACTTCTTAAAAAGGACATAATGAATGTTCCTCATCACGTGTTTGGTAGCCATGAAAACTGTTCTTCGTTAGGTGGATGGCCTTGCATGAATCAGACTACAGAAGGCAACGAGATTAATGCTGTAGCTGAATTTAATCCTCAAGGGATGGAGTCAACCGAAGGAGAATGCAATTCTCAACAAATAGAGTCAACAAATGGAGTTAACGATGTTGTTGTTGAAGAAAAGGATTCTAATTCTCAAGAGATAGAGTCAACAAAAAAAGAATGTAATTCTCAACAAATAGAGTCAACAATTGGCGTTGACGATGTTCTTGAGGAAGAAAAGGATATTTCTTTATTAAATGAATTTCAAATCATTGAGCAGCTTCAGCGCTTACATGGAAGACTTTTTTTTGATAATTGACAGTCTATTACTGGATACTACAACCAATGTAGTCGAATCATTTAATGCATTAATTTGCAAGCATTGTGCAGGAAAAAGACTATCTCTTTCAAAGACTGGGAGCTATTGTGCTCGATGTCACTGCGCAATAATTGGTTGGAGTACAAAACACTTGCAAAGTGTTGTTTTAAAACATCTGGGATATTCGGTACCTGCTTCTGTGCTGAAGATGGAGAAGCAAAGAGATGAAAAAAGAGAAAGAAACAAGCAATACAAGAAGATTAAAAAAAGAAACAAGAAAATAACCAGCAAATTCAATGACAAAAATTACGGTCCACATGCAGAGGATGTAGACATGGAAGAGGAAATGTTTGACACTCAAAAAGAAATTTTTCTCCAAACTTTAAAAGTTTATCAGAAAAATAGAATTTCCATTGCAGAACGCACTTTTGATCAAAGATCAAATGAAGAGTGGAAAGATTACCATGGAAAAATGTTGACGTCTTCAAATTTTGGAGAAATCTGTAAAAGACGAAAATCAACGTTGTGTGCTTCTTTGGTGACGAAACTGTTTGTACCCGTCTTCAAGGGATCCTTCAGATGCTGAGTTTTATGGTATAGAAAACGAAGAAAACGCGAGAAAGGAATTGGACAAAAAAATAGGTATTCCTGTTGAACAAACTGGAATATGGATAGATCCTGAGTTAGAGTACTTGGCGGCATCACCAGATGGTCTGATTAATGCCGATCCAAAAGATTTGAAAGCCTTTGGACCTAAGGCTCAGATAAAGAAGCCCTGTTTTACGTACAGCGTTTCAGAAGGTGGAGTTGTAGAAATAAAATGTCCTCAAAGAGGAGAAGATCTTACACCTGCTGTACTCTTAAAAACTTACCCAGATCTAAAGGGTATCTTTGACAAGAAGAAACCAAACTTACATCTAAACTCAAGACATTCATACTACTACCAAATTCAAGGACAAATGCATGCAACCAGAAGAGCTTGGGGTCTTTTTGTGTTGTGGACTCCATTTGGAATGAAAGTCATTTTTGTATGGAGAAATGATGATTTCTGGAAAAAAATGATTGAGCCACATTTGACACGATTTTATTTTGATTGCATGATTCCGGAAATCATTGATAGCCGTACCTCTAGAAAACTGAATATCCGCGAACCAAAGTACATTCTTGATAACAGGTCCTCAAATGCAGAGCCTACAGCTAATGTACATAAAGTGGAAGTAAATCAAAGCAAAAGAAAGATCAATGACGTGAAAATTGCAAATGCAGAGCCTACAGCTAATGTACATGAAGTGGGAGTAAATCAAAGCAAAAGAAAGATCAATGACGTGGAAATTGCAAATGCAGAGCCTACAGCTAATGTACATGAAGTGGAAGTAAATGAAAGCAAAAGAAAGATCAATGACGTGGAAATTGAAGAAATTTTCTTGACAGAAAAGAAAAAAGAAAAAAGCATGGAAAGTGAAGTGCCAACAAAAAGAAAGAAAAGAGTGAAACAGATAATGTTAGCTTGGGCTCCAGAAAAGTTGGAACCGTGCTTAAAAATTGTCGAGAGCAAAAAGGAATGGTTAGACGATGAAGCTTTAGATACATTCTTACAAGTAGTGCGAGAACATTCCAACTTCCAAACACTAAGCGTTCATAACATTATGAAGCATGTAGATGTGCCTGAATGTATTACTGATCAGGACATTCAAATTGTTGGAGGGAATTGTATAAAACACTGGCGATTTTACTACTATAGGAATGGCACATCGGAAGATAGAAATCTTACAATTTTTGACAGCTCTTACACAGAGTTAAAGTACAAAGATCTTGCTGAAGAAGAACACATATTCATAAAAAAGAGATATCCGAAATTGTCATCTGAAAAAGTACGCTCCATTTGTCTTCAAACACAGAATGATGGTTCCAGTTGTGGCCTGCATTCTGCAGCACGCTGTGCAAGCGTGGCGCTGGGTAGAGACCCGTTCACAGATAAGTATTTGATTAACCCCAAGATTATGAGAGCGCACCTAGCAAAAATTATAAAAACAATGAAATTAACACCATTTCCTACAGTTTAGATGTAACTTTTAAAAGTGGAAAAAACTGGTAAACGGAATCAAACAGAATTAACAGTTTCAAAAAAGATTCCCACTGTATTTAGTTACTTTTTAGTATGACTGGAAAAGTAAATGTAATAATGGTTTCTTTTGCATGATTAATGCAGTATATTTTTGTAAATATGTTATTATTCTGAAGAATATCTATTAATATTTTTTATGCACTATGTTTCTTTATTTAATAACGACGAAAAGAACTTCTCTCCTTTTAAATAAGGTGCAAAAAAGTAAAAATTTTAAATATCAGACAAAACTAACAGTTTTAAAGGAAAATTCACAATTTCTTTAGTTAATTTTAACTTTGACGGTAAAAGTCAAAATTATTATTCTTTTAAATGTGATAAATATTTACATATTTTTTGCAAATACGTCATTATTTTAAAAACATTTATTTCTATTTTGTTCATACACGTAGTTACATTTTGAGTAATAATGGCGAAAACGGAACGTTTTGCATAACGGAAAGTTATGCAATTTGTATCATGTACGTTCCTTTTTATTTTAACGGCAAAAGTCAAATTTATCGTGCATTCAAGTGCGAAATACGTTATTATTTAAAAAAAAATTTTATTTTTTGTTTATGCAATATGTTATATTTTGAGTAATAATAACGGAAAAGGAACGTTATGCAATTTGAATTAGAAACCAGCAATGAGATTAAAAATATTTAATATTTATTACATGAATGTGTATCTTCATGTACGTTCCTTTTATTTTGACGGCAAAAGTCAAATTTATCGTGCATTCAAGTGCGAAATACGTTATTTCAAAAAAATTTTTTATTTTTTGTTTATGCAATATGTTATATTTCGAAAAGGATCGTTATGCAATTTGAATTAGAAACCAGCAATGCGATTAAAAATATTTAATATTTATTACATGAATGTGTTATTTCATGTACGTTCCTTTTGATTTTGACGGCAAAAGTCAAAATTATTATTCTTTTAAGTGTGATAAATATTTACATATTTTTTTGTAAATATACGTCATTATTTTAAAAACATTTATTAATAATTTGTTCATACACGTAGTTATATTTTGAGTAATAATGGCGTAAAAGGAACGTTATGCAATTTGAATTAGAAACCAGCAATGAGATTAAAAATATTTAATATTTATTACATGAATGTGTTACTTCATGAACGTTCCTTTTTCTTTAGACAACGAAAGTCAAAATTAACGTGCATTCAAGTGCGAAATACGTCATTATTTAAAAAAATGTATTTATTTTCTGTTTATGTAATATGTTATGATTTGACTAATAATGACGGAAAAGGAATTAAATATATCTTAATTTTTTATAATAAATAATATTGCAAGTAGCATTGAAAAGCATAAAAATTTAATCAAAATTTACGCACATGTGTCATATATTTTAGTTAATACAGATATTTAGTTTCTTTTTAGGTGGAGAAATAATGAAAATTCAAATTGTGTGTATGACACCTCCTCGAATTTTGGTTTGGCTTATTGCATTCAATATCAGGTCAAATCATTATTGGATGGTGTGTTGTATTCCTAATCAGCAAGGCAATTCACCTTTATATAAGCATATATAATTGTTCACAAGAGGTAAGGTAATGTTGAACTGAAATAATTAACGCTATTATAACAAATAATATTTTTATTTTTTACAAGAAGAATGAAGAAACTGAAACAGCTGAAATAGAGTAGCGTAATAAGAGAATCATTGGAAAAATCTCAAGAGAAGAGGAAAACTAACTCAAGACTTATTTCAGAAAACTCGACAATCATCGACTGCTTTAATAAATTATTCGATAGAATAAAAGTAAGTTATAACGTTTCAAATTACATTTATTAAAAAATCTCATTAAAAATTTCTCTATATTCAGTAATAATTTTGCCTTTTTTTCAGCAAAAACAAAAAATTCAACACTTGATTCGATTTAAAGAAGGAAACAAAATGGACTTTTCGTATATTCAGCTTTATCAATCGATGTGTTCAGCTTTTAAACAACCTACAGATGTAAAGTTCTATCACTTCCAATATCGTATCTATGAACAAAAAAAACTAACAAGAGATCAATTCGATAGAAACATAGAGAGATAGGAAAATCGTTCTTTCATTAAATGCCATGAAATCGTATCGAGTAATTTTTGTATTTGAAAATACAGGTTTCACCTACTGTCATTTGCAATATCAATTTTCGTTTTTAGGGACTAAAACCCTAGTCATTTTGCACAAATTACTTTTAAATCTGTTTATAATATAAATTCTTATCACTTACACATAAGGCAATAATTTACTAAAGTTTCAAGCCAATACAAATAACTTGACTTTTAGTTAATTAAGACATTTATTAATCTCTCATAAATGGGTAATTTTTTTGAAAGTCCTACTTTTTAACTTCAATTGTTCAATTTACTTTTTTTGGAATGGTATGGTTTTTCTGTTGAAACTTTTTTGCTCTATTAGATTATTTTTATTTTATTCGCGAGTTTTTCTATTAAAAATTAACGTTAATATCGTTCTTGTATTCTAAAATGTAATTACATTGCTTAAAAGATAATAATTTGCATATTTTATTATCAATAAATGTGTTAAGTTCGATTAAAATATAAATAGTATCTGATTTGATTATTATTTGTATTAATTTTTGTAAAACAATGCAGGTAAATACTAAAAATAAAAGAAATACTCACATATTTCATAAAAAATAATTGAATTTTTATTCGGGCCAATATGTGAAATTTGATTATTTATAAAAGCAAAAATTTCCCTCTTTTTCATAAATAATATATGGGGAACTATACATCAGATTCACAGCTTAATTTTAATGCGTATTAAAATTTTGTTTATGATATTTTTAATGTATAAATATATCAGTAATCATCGTTAAGTAATTTTAACCTGAAACTGAAGACAAAGTCTAAACATTTTCATCAACAATAAAACTAAGGTCTAAATATTTTTAAAATGTACATAATCATAGTAAAAACATTGCACTTTCGAGGAATGTGCACGAAACGATACAAGACGATATTCCTAAGAATAATAATTAGAAAAAGAAATAATTTGTAACTCTGCTTTTAAGTTAGATGAAGCACATGAATTATTATTTTTTAACTTTGCTAAAAAAATTTACGTCCCAAAAGTTGACAACGACGCTCAACGTCGAAAATTATTATTTGAGACTTTTAAATATTCAAATGTCACTAATTCCACCTCTTTTATTTACCTAAAAAGTTAAAAGGCGAGACTAATACAAAATTTATTTTTACAATTTTGAGAACCGATTAAAGTCATTATTTAAAAAAAATGAATTTTTTTGTTTTATCTCTCAAAATATTAGAATTCTATCATTTCTTCGCAATTTTCTCAGTTCAAATAGAAAGTACATAATTATTATGAATTTGAAAATTTTTCTTGGATTTTATATCTCAGGCAAGAATTTTAAGTACATAGGTAATTTTTTATATCAATTTTTGTAAAAATAGCGAACTTTTTGAATGAAATAATCGATTTTTTGCCAAAAAATAAAAAGTAAATTGTTTAGAAGAAATAAGTTTACATCCAATTAAAAATCCATATGTACTGCCATAGTTTATAGTACAGTGGAACCTCGATTATCCGAACTAACCTAGGCAAGGCCGGGTTCGGATAATCGAAAGTTCGGATAATAGAGATTTTAATTATTTTTATATGTGGACGTCCACATGAATAATCATGAGATAATCCCAATTTAGTAATTTTTGAGAAAATTCTTAATTTTTTTTTATTTTTTATTATCAATCTATATGTTTTGACAAGTCGAATCATGCGGTTTTCATTAATTTATCGATAATTTAACTGTTTGATTTCATTGGTTCTTTAGAAAAATGAAAAGGCCCATTTTGTCAGTCATTTGCGAAAGTAATCCGTATTTTAAAAATGGAGGTATAGAAAAATTTAAAACCTCTTGATTTTTCATCTCTAAGGTGTCCTGGACTGTAAACAATTCTTATCTGAATAACTTCTCAGAAGAACCAGAGATATTGATGTTAGAGTCTTTTTTTCGTAATTATCGAAATGAAAATTTGTATATTTCGTCATTTTTTTCATAATAGAGACTGTCAAAAATTTTTAAATAAGTTTAATATCTATTCTTTTTCTTCAAATGACACAATAAAATTGTACCTAATCATTAATCCTGTAAAAAAATGGTTTTTTTAATAGAAAAACTGTCCTTTTTAGAAAAGGGCCCATATTGTCGGTTTCTCGTACTTAAGTACGAAATTTTTCAAAATTAAGAGGGGGAAAGGTTTTAAAAATTAAAAACTTATTGGTTTTTCATCTTTTAGGTACCCTGGAATGTAAACAATTCTTATCTGAATGACTTTCCAGAAGAACCAGAGATATTGATGTTAGAATCTTTTTTTCGTAATTGTCGAAATGAAAATTTTAATATTGCGTCAATTTTTTCATAAAAGAGACTATCAAAAATTTTTAAATAAGTTTAATATCTATTCTTTTTCTTCAAATGACACAATAAAATTTTACTTAATCATTAATTTTGTAAAAAAAAATGTTTTTTTTAATAGAAAAACTGTCCTTTTTAGAAAAGGGCCCATATTGTCGGTTTTTAAATTAATTAATTAATTAAGGGAAGGGGGTGGTTCTAAAAATTTAAAACCTGTTGGTTTTTTTATCTTCAAGGTGCCCTGAACTGCCCTGGTTAAAAAACCGGACATATTTCGGACTTATCCGAAATTTGTCCGAAACAATGCGGTTTACGGTCAGGTTTTTGTCATCCGCAATTAATCAGAAAAAATCCGAATTCTATACGGTCTGTGAACAACTAGTGAAACCGGAGTTGGTCCGATGAAGTCCGAAATTAATCAGTTAATTTTAACTAGTGAATCCGGAATTAGTCCGAAACAGTCAAAAGTTAGTCCGGACAATTTAGTGAATGTTAATAAAAAAAATAATTATAAAAGTTTACATATTAATTATTATTTCTTTATGCTACATTCATCATATTTTTCGATTTACCTATCGCAATTTTATTTACATTAACTTAAAATTTCTAACGCTTGGGGATTCGAACCTACACCTATCTAATATTATATCGCACCGAAATCGAATACACTAACCACTATAACACGCTCGCATGGGAGTTCAAATTCATAATAGAAAAGAAATGACAAGAAACTAACACATCAGTGTTAATTTTAATATTGAAACAAGATAACTAATAATACCTACTAGTAAATTTGTAAAAACAAACTGACTGCAGAATTAAATATTTTATTTACTGTAAGTAAATACCCTCAATAAAATGTGGGACCGATTTCAGACTATTCCGGAATTTGTCCGCAACAATGCGGTTTATTGTGAAGTTTTCTCACCATGAATTAAGTTTGAAATCAATACCGTTTTTTATAAATTATAACTATGAAATCAGTAATTAGTCCGGTTTAGTCTACAGTTAGTTAGATCATATACAACTAGTAAACGCAGAATAATCCTGTTGGTTTAACCAGTAAATCCGCAGCTAATCCGAAACAGTCTGCTTATGGACAGGTTTTTGTCGCTCGGAATTTGTCCGGGTAAATTCAAACTCAATGCGGTTTGTGTATGGTTATTTTGTGAATTCGGAATTAGTCCGAAGTCAGTCTGATAATACGCATCTTGCAAATGTGAAATTATTAAATCCGGAATTAATCTGGTTTTGGTCAGGTTTTTGTCATACGAAATTATAATTATAGTTTGAATTTATCTGCATTTAATACAAATTGTTTTTAATATACCAATTCAATATTATAACAAAATCATTCCGGATTAAGTCTTTGAATTGGATTAAATATGGATTGTTTTGAACTGTCTGTGAATTGAACATATTTACAAATTCTTATAATAATAAGACTTATTTTCGTACTGGGGTCTTTTGATCGGATATTATTCGGTTTGACGCTGACTGTTACCGAATTCTTTGCATACAGATTTCGGATTAAATCTTTTAACTGGATTAAATTTGGATTATTGCGGACTGGTTTCGTAATCTTTACATATTGATTTCGGATTATTTCGTATTTGTTTCGGATTATACCTTTTAGTTGGATTAAATCCGAATTGTTGCAGACAATTTTCGAATTCTTAGCATACAGATTTCGGATTGTTTCGTACTTCTTTAGGAATAGGATTTTGCCACACTTAGTTTCAGATTGTTGCGGACTTATACCGAATTTCTTGCTTACAAAGTTCTAATTGCTCCAGACATTTTGCGGATTAAGTTTTTTTAACTAGATTAAACTCGGATTGTTGCGGACTGATTCCGTATTCTTTACATATTGATATCGGATAATTCCGTACTTATTTTAGAAGAATTCTTCACCGGTCATAAATTTGGATTGTTGCGGACTAATTACGGACTGAATTCGTAGACATTCAGGATTACTCCGGAGTGTTTTCGGATTCAGGATTTCGTTCGGATTGATATCAGACTATCGCGGATCATTTTCGGACCTTTTTCGTACAATTTTCGGACTAATCCGTACTAATATGTCCGTATTTAATCCGGAATTAGTCCGAAATTTTTACCACGGTGGAAACAATTCTTATCTGAATAACTTCCAAGAAGAACCAGAGATACAAGAATTAGTTGGTATCGCAATCTTTAATTACGTTTTTCTCGAAATGAGGTTTTTGGCGTTCTAAACTTTGAAATTCCGTAACTCAGCGAATTTTTAACCAAAAAAGTTCTAAGACCACTCAAAATTTTCCAAATTTTGCCAGGAATACGCTCATATAGATAACTCCAATAGTGCAAAAATGGGCCCTTTTCATGTGGACGTCCATATATAATTAAAGTAAAAAAATCGACAATTGAATTATATATATTTCATTTAATCCATTTCTTAAATATACATAAGTATATATACGTAAATATATATGAATTCATAATAATATATAAATAAAACATAGAATTCAGAATTTTTTAAGATTTTTCTGGCATAAATTTCGTTATTTTCCTTTGAAAGATTCGGGAGGCCAAAAAAAAGTTCGGATAAAATGATTTTCGGTTCGGATAATAGAGTGTTCGGATAATAGAGGTTCGGATAATCGAGGTTCCACTGCATATCGTTTATAAAATTTCTTTCCTTTTTTTTCTAGGACGAAAACTTTTTCAAGAAACCTTTTCGGCCGTAAAAAACAGTCTATTTTTAATATGAAATTTACCGCTGCCATTTTGTTATATATGTAAATAATTTTTAAAAAAATGTTCCACTCTTCAATATGTATTCAATAAACCCTTCAAAAATAAATCCTATTCTATTTTTCATTTAATGAAAAATTATTATATTATTTGAGATAATATCTCAAAACAAATCATCAAAGATAAAGGTCTCTATTTTTGGCTCTAGTAGAGCCTTTATTTCAATTTTTTAAAATAATTTTTGACAAAGTTCTTATAAAAATTTTCAAATTCATTTGTTTACTATTAAATTTCACAAAATTTCGATTTTTCGGAAATTCTTCAATTAAATATATGTTAAAAATAAAAACATTAAATTGTTTAACAAAATTTCAATTGAATGTCTAAAAAAATTAGTTTTATAGAATTTTTAATTAAAAGTATGAAAAATTTAGATTTTCAAATATCTTAATTGAAACCTTATAAAAATTCCAATTATTTGTAACTTATCCAAAATTCAATATTATTATCTAAAACTTTATATAACTGGAATTAATTTTCAAATCACTTTTTATTAGAAAATTGTATGAGAATTAAATTATTCAAATGCAAAAATAAATAATTTATTCAATAATTGAATGTTTCTTAAAAATTCATACTGATAAAAAATGTTATCAACTAACTTTTGAATAAAGGAATTCTTTCAACGAATTTTAACCCTTAAACCGCACCCTGGGTGTGCGACACCCATATTCTAGCTTTTTACTCTAATATTTCGGTTAAATTTGTAAAAATTGAACATGTGTTGATATTGGATGGTACATTTTGTACTTAAATTTATGTTTCGTGAGTGACATTAGTCTGCCAAGTGTCTTTGTGTATTTGATAACTTTATGAAGTTGTCGGCGAAAAATTTCAGCTTGTTTGACACTCAGTTTTTGGTTTAAGGTAATTTCAGTAGTTTTAAAAAACTCTTTTTTAATTATTAAAATTAAATAAATCATTATGAAACCTATTTTCCTTCAAAATAGATGTACTGAGCTATATAAGATAATTTTTCCAAAAGATAATATCCTATTCCAGCTTGTAGAACACACTTAAAAGTCCCAGGGTGTCGCACACCCAGTGTGCGGTTTAAGGATGGATTCGGCAGTGTGCGGTTTAAGGGTTAAATAGAATTTTTAAGAATAATTGAATTATTTTGAGGAATTTAAGTTAAACATTTTGCTATTTTCTTCAAGTTTGCTGCAAGCTTGCAGTTCAAACTTCCAAACTTTATATTGCAAACGTGTTGACAAATTTTATGTTATGTGGGTATAAATACACGGAAAATTAATACATTTGAGGGAAGATTTCTGTCAATGAATGAATTGTGTAACACTTCCTAGCAGTTAGCTAATAAATTAATGTATTTTATTCTATAGAAAACAATTTTTTATTGCAGATTTAAAATTTTTTTAAAATAAATATTTGAAGACTACAAAAAAATTTAAAAAATTGCATTTTTCAAGATATCTTAGGTTTAAAATAATTTATTTTAAATAATTAAATTCCTGTGAAGTTCTTATTATTGTAGAAATTAAATATTCTTGTAGAATTTTAATAAAATTTGTTTCAAATGATTAAATTATTTTAGGAAATTATATTAAAATAGTAGATATTGCAAATTATTGAATTAAGAAAAATTTTTGAAAATAATTGAGATTTTGATATGAATTTTATTAAAATGTTTGAAAATAATTGAATTTTGACGAAAAATTTTGCTATTTATAAAGGTAATTGAAATCTTGACAAGAATTTAAAAAAAATTGTTGAAAATAATTGGATTTCTGTGAAGAATTTCAAGATTCATCAAAATAATTGAATTCTTTTGAAGAATGAACGTTAAAATGTTTGAAATAATATTAAATATGTATTAAAAAATTCTACTGATTTCGCAATAGTATTGAAATTACATTTTTTTCAAAAAATGATTTCATTAAATAATTTACAAGTGACACTTTTATAATTAATATTCAAGAATAAACTTATGTAAAATAAATTCGTGGTAATTTCAATATTTATAAAGCAAACAAAAAAGAGACCAAAATTCAGAATTTTCATATGATATTTAGAAATTAAATATTCTTTCAGTATCTACTATTAATAAAATTCCTTGACTTTTCCTGATCAATTCTACTGCCAGTATTTTTCTTGAATTTTCTGATTTGTGGCAACCCTCATAACTAAAAATCGATACAATAAACAAAAAAATTATTTGCAAATTTTTTTAATTTTAATTATTTAACAAAAAAAATTTACCTTTGCGAAGAAACAATTTGCATTAATTTTATTTTGATAAACTCAAAGTCCGGATCAATTTGTTTTTTGACATACATATTGTCATTTGACATACAGACAAAAACTTAAAATAAATGATAGTGGACAGAAAAATTTATAAAAATTTATAATATTGCTCTCCCTTTGCTTCTTTCAAAATTTCAGAAAAAAGACTCGTTTTAGATACTTCACAAAACTGACAAAAATTCAATTAATTTTCTTTTCATGACATTTTCCTAATTTTCATCAAAAATATTTACTTCTTCTTTATCCTGCTAATAAAATAAATTCCTGCAACGAATTTTATTATTCATAAAAAGAATCAAATTCTTATCAAGAATTTAAAATTTAATTTTGCAAAGAATTTTATCAAAATTCCTCAAAATAATTGAATTTTCGAGAACAATTTTTTTATTTATCGATATAATATAATTCTTGTGAAGAATATTATTATTAATACAAAGTCTTCATAAGAATTTTATAAGCATTGTTTTAAATAAATGTTTTTAAAATGTAATAAATATTATGAAAATTTTATTTTAAATAATTGAATTGTTGCTTAGAATTGTATTAAATTTTTTTAAAAACTTAAATTTCCTTGAAAAATGTTATTATTAGTGAAAGTAATTGAATTATTTTAAAGAATTGTATAAAATTTTGTTAAATAATTAATTTTTTCGAAAATTCTGTTCTACAGTAATTGAATTACTGTGGAAATTTTATTATTTATGAAAATAATTGAATTCTTTGGCTAAATTTTATGAACATACTAGATATTGAAAATAATTGAATTTCGAATAGTTTTTGAAAATAATTGAATCGTTTTAAAGAATTTAATTACAATTTTTGAGAATATTTTTTTGATTTCTGATATTAGCAAATTTAAAGTAGTGGAAATTATGTCTAATAAAACAGAAATATTAGCTTTTTTATTTTTTATTAATTTTAAACTAATGTTATTTAAAAAGAATTATATTATTTTTATTTTATTGATTAATTATTAGCATTTAAAATAATTAATAACTGTCTTTAAGTTTTGTTTCTAACCTATTAATAATTGCCAGTTTTATAAGTATTTATCATATGTAATATTTCAAAAGCATCGAACTGCAAAAATTTGTACGACATGGACAAAAAATTTTTTTTCGTAAGAATAGGATATCCTTAAAGATATCGCCGGCAGAGAATTATATTGAGTCATGTCCATTTTCGAAAATTTTTTAATAATCAGTGCTTTTGATTCAACAAGTTTCGAGGAATAAAAAGCACTAATTGTTAAACGGTTTTCAAAAAATGGACATGACTCAGTATAATTCTCAGCCGACGATATGTACACAACAAAATTAAAATTGTTTTTGTCTGTTATGAATTTTGGTAAAGCGTAGAGTTTAAAAAATTACTTTCCAAACACAGTAATAACGTCCATTGAAAGTACTATTTTTATTACAATTTTGATAAATTACTATTATTAAAATTTTTTTAAAAATATTTTTAAAATCCAATTATCTTCAAATACTGAATTAAAATTTTCTAGAGTGTTTAAATAAAAAAATTCAAACGTGAATATTTATTTAAATAAAATACTCAATTATTATTATTATTTATTTATTTCTGAAAAATTTTTCAAACAATTTAGTTACGAATATTTTGAAATTTAATTATTTCAAAAAATTTTAACTCTCTCTCACTCAAAATTATATTTCTTTAATATTTCAATTGCAATTATTCTAAAATACTATAATTCTTAAAAGTTTTGTGACAAATAAGTGTAAAATAAAACTAAGAAAAATTAATTTTCGCCGTTCCCATATCCATAGCCGTTGCCATGTTCATAGCCGTTGCCAGGTCCATAGCCGTTGCCAGGTCCATAGCCGTTGCTAGGTCCATAGCCGTTGCCACGACCAAAGCCGTTGCCTCGTCCATAGCCATTGCCTCGTCCATAGCCGTTGCCTCGTCCATAGCTGTTGCCTCGCCCATAGCCGTTGCCACGTCCATAAGTCTCCAGTAGATTTATTTTTGAATAAAGTTGACCTTTTAGTTTCTAAAATATAAGATGTTAAATTAGTTGAGTAAAAAATAACATGAGACAAATACAGCTGAATAGAGATTTAATAAAATTATAAATAATAAGAAGGTAACGGTTAGAAAGCAGTTTGAATTTTACACTAAAACTATTACAGACTTCACACTCGATAATTAATTTTTACAAAAGTAACAGAAAGTATCTTTTAAACTAAAAAAAGTAGTAAATAAGTAGCTATCGAAAAATATTAACTTCTTTCTCATCCTGTTAATAAATTGAATTCCTACAAAGAATATTATAAAAGAATTTTTTTATTAAAAAAATTTAAATATTTATATAAAAATAATTTAATTCTTGCGAAGAATTTTATAAAAAATTTTAAATAATTCATTTCTTTCGACAAATTTTATACAAATTCTAATTAAAATAATTAAATTCCTGACAAATTTTTATTACTTATGAAAAGAATAGAATTCTTACGAAAAATTTTACCAACAATTTTTTAAACAATTTGAATTCTGTTTGGAAATTTTATGAAAATAGTAGATATTAAAAATCATTCACTTGCAAAAAGTTTTCAAAAATAATTAAATTTTACAAAGAATTCTATATTTAAATTTTTGATAATAATTTAATGTCTGTGTGGTATTTAACTACATTTTTTTGTAAAATAATTGAACTCCTAAAAAGCATTTTCTTATTTATAAAAATAATTGAATTTTTCAGAACGATTTTATTAAATTTTTAAAAATAATTTAATTTCCAAGAAGAAAGTTATTACTTTTAAAAGTAATTGAATTCTTGTGATAAATATTGTTATAATTATAAAAATAATTGGATTCTGTAAAGAATTTTATTAAAGTGCCTCAAAATAATTGAATTTTCAGGAATAATTTTGTTATTTATCAACATAATTGAATTCTTTTGAACAATTATTTATGTACATTATTGAATTATTTGGAAGAATTTTATTAAAATCGAAAAGAGTGATTAAATAATTTTAAAAAAATTTAATTAAAATTGTATTTAAAATAATTGATTTCTTTCGAACAATTTTATTAAAATATTTGAAAATAATTGACTTATTTGATATTTTTTTTATTTCTAGTATTAGCGAATTTCAAGTAGTGTAAATTCTAAAAAAAATAGAAATAGTAGCTTTCATTTGAAAAAAAACAGTTTTCTTTAGATAAAAAAAATTGTCTACAAATTATTTTATATCTATAAGTTCAATTTTAGATTATTTACATTTAATGTTATTTAGAAATATTGAGACTTACTTTAAGAGACTTTAATTCCCTTTGAAATTCTGTTTCTTTATTCGGCCCGCTATCATCATATAAAGAAAAGTCTAATTTCGGATGATGATAGCTCACCTCGCGAAGATGTTTCGCACGTTCCTCCGCTTCAGCAGCTCGCTTCTCCGCCTCTTCCACTTTCCTTTCTACATCCAAGGCTTCTTCTGTTTCTTTAATTTGTTTTCTGGCCTCCTCTTCTCTTTTATTAGCTTTTTTTATTCGATCCTCTGCTTCAGCTAATTTTTTCAAAAAACTTTCCTCCTCCTTAGCCTCTTTCTCTTTCTTTAAAGCGTCTTCGAGTCGCTTGTCCGACTCGCGGACTAGACGCTGCTGCTCCTTAGCTTTACGTTCAAATTCCGCAGCCTTGTGCTCTGCAAGTAGAACACGTTGTTCTGCTTCAGCAACACGTTTATCATTTTCCGAAAGTATCTCGGTGATCTTGCTGTCGGCAGACTCTACAAAATATATATTAAAAATCTCAACAAATACAGTAAAATAAACATTTCAATTTAAATATATTTAAATAATAAACAAATATTACATACTTCTGGCGCTGTTTCTGGAACTCATCGTCACTTAGAATTCTAAAAATAAAAAACCAAATTAAAAAATAAAATTAAGCACTAAATAAAAATAATTTATAGTCAGTTACAAGTAGTATAAATAAATATATGAATAATAATAAATAAATATATAAATCCTATTTGTTTACTTTCTTTACTACAAAGTGAAATTGGAATAATACAAAAGAACAATTACCAAAATTTTACGGCTTCAACTGATGCGTTGTTGACGACGTTAAAGATGGCTACGTGTAACCGGAAAGTTGATCAGGTTTCTTTTCCTTCATAAATACCACAATGTGATTCGCTGATTCAAATGCATGTGCAATAAAAGTGCGCGGTAACAATAAAGGTCTTTTTTTAATTCGTTCTAGAGTAAAGGCCTAAGCACAAGTGTTTCGCGAATGAGGGTCAAGACCCATGGCACCGTTTTGCGTTGCGTTTTGTAACTAGGCCATGAGTGCAAATAGAGCAAACATATATCTGTATCTCTCTCACACTCATGGCCTAGTTACAAAACGCAATGCAAAACGGTGCCATGGGACTGCACCCTGACGTTCGCGAACGCGAAGTATAAGTTAGAAAGGGACAGAGATAGATTTGTGTCCTTTTCTATCTCATGCATCTTGTTCGTGAACGACTTTCGCGAATCGTATTAAGTCGACGTACAATAGTACGTTGGACTTAAGCGTTGTAAATGCGTTGCCTTCTCCGCTTTAAGGGTGCGATCCACAATGGTTCAAATCTGCAATTTACTGTTCAAAACAGTCTAGAGCCTTTATTTATTAACCGATTTTCAAATATTTTTTTTTAAATTACTCGGGTTAAAATTTCTAACAACTCATGTCTTCGTGGATTTTTTTAAATTTGTTAACAATTAAATATTTTAACAAACTTATAAAAAAAGAAAATTTATAAAAAAGAAATATTTATATTTTTCAGAAAATCTAATAAAATAGGGTAAAATAGATAAACAATGATATTATAACAATGAAAAATATAAAAAAATATTGCTTAAACTAATTGTTTTAACCATTTTTAAAAGTTATAAACAAATTAACCCTTTAAAACCTAAATTATTTCCACAGATTCTATTTCTATCAAACTTGGAATATAAGGGATTTCGTGGTCACTGATTACGAATCTAAAGTAAAAATTGCAAAATTCAAAATGGCGAATGAAAAAAATTACAAATCAAATGGATTGACTTACAACTTGTTCCTCGTACGTTCTTGGGGTCGTTGAATTTGAATTTGAAATCAAAATTTAAAATGTCGGATGCCAGCAAAGACCCCCAAGTATCAAGTTTAAAGTCAATCCTATTATTTTTTTATCCGCCTTTTTGAATTTTACAATTTTTACTTCAGAATCAAAATCAGCGACCTCGAACATCCTTATATACCAAGTTTGGTACAAAATCGAATCGGTGGAAATAATTCGGGCTTTAAAAGGTTAATTTGTTTATAGCTTTTAAAAATTATAAAACAATAAGTTTAAGCAATATTTTTCATTGTTATAATATCATTCTTGATCTATTTTACCCGGTTTCATTAGATTTCCTGGAAAATATTAATCGGATAATAAATAAAGGCTATAAACTGTTTTGAAAAGTAAATTGCATATTTGAACCACTGTGTGATCCCATGAAAATAATGAAAGTGAAAAGAACAACAATATCTATCCATCTCTTTTGCACTCATGATTTTCTGTTTTCAGTCGATGTATTCTGTTCGCAGGGGATTGCTCCTTATTGGGGAATCCACACGTTGATTTTTTAATGGCACTTCCATAATTTACTACAGTAGAACCCGGAATACGATTCTGTAGGGACCGCGCTAAGAATGCGTCTTATGCGGGAAAACGTATTAAGCGGGAAATAAAATGCATGTCTTTAATTGCAGGGTCCTTCATAAATGAGCGTCTTAAACGGGAAATCGTATTAAACGGGAGCGTATTAACCGGGTTCTACTGTATGTCTAAATACATAAGAGCGTCACGCTTATATGCATCTTATATCAAAGTGTGGATTCCCCATAAGGCTGCAGTCTCAGGTTTACATTCTTGCGTTCAAACGCTACGTTTTGCGTTGAATAATGAGATAGAGAAAGAAAGACATATATTTCTATCCTTCTTACACTCACTGCTTAACGCAAAACGCAGCGCTTGAACACAAGCATGTAAACACAGGCTCATGCGGTGATTACGTGCTTACGTTCGATTGTTGCGGTTTGCGTTGAGCAGTGAGTGTGACAAGGATAAAAGTATATATGTATTTCTTTCTCTTTCTCATTATCCAATGCAAAACGCTAGCATCTAAGGGGCCGTTCATAAACTACGTCACACCTTAGAGGGGGGGTGGAATTAATTTTTTGTGACGTTCTGTAGAAAAATGGCGCTAAAGCATGTAAAATTTGTGACGTGGGTAGGGGGGTGGGTGGAAAAATTACACAAAATAGTGTGACGTAGTTTATGGCGGTGTTTAGGGGCCCTAAACACCGCCTAAGCACAACTGCTTCGCGAATGTCATTCGCGAACTCAAAGTATGATTTAGAAAAGAGCAGAGATATATTTGTGTCCTTTCCTATATCTTGCGTCTCTTTCCCATTCTGATTTAGCCCTAAAGGCCTTTCTCCAATAGGTTTTAAAAAGTGTGCGAATGACTGCGTTGCGTTGATTTTAGCATGTGTTGCTATAGCAACCGACGCAGACGCAGTCCTTCGCACACTTTTTGAAACCTATTAAGGCCTTTCTCCAGTAGGTTCCCAAAACTCTGCGTTACGTCGGTTGCTATGGCAACATATGCTAAAATCAACGCAACGCAGTCATTCGCAGAGTTTTGGGAACCTATTGGAGAAAGGCCTTTAGAGAAAGGCCTTAAGGTGCCGTCCCATGTCGGCGTAAAAACGTCAAAGCGTTGATGCGTCGGCGTTAAAGTATGAGAGTGAACGAGATAGAGATATAAGGTTGTTTCTTTCACTCTCATGCATTTACGTTTTGACGCCGACGCTTTGACGTTTTTACGCCGACATGGGACAGCACCTTTAACTTCTGCTTTGTTCGATAACGACTTTTGCGAAGCTATTGTGCGTCAGTCTTTATGGCCTTTCTTCAATAAGATCCTAAAATCATATTTCGCAAATACACTGCATGGTGAAAGCAGCTTAAATGCTCCATCATGGTTTTTCTGCTTGGTCACATTGGCACATTTTCCATTGCAAAAATTGTATTAAGAGTTGAATGTCGCCACCCCGGTACCAGCTATTTGCAAGTCCAATTTTAGGGTGCAATCCCATGGCACCGTTTTGTGTTGCATTTTGTAAAAGGCCATGAGGGCAAATATAGGACTAAAGCAGAATGAATACGGGTACGATAGCAGTACATGCAAAATAAAATGACAGAAGATGTTTGTGTCCTCTTTCCAATGCTCTGTTCCCGTATCCGTATTCATTCTACGTTGGCCTAGAGGAACCCACATCTTCATCTCTCTCACACTAATTGCCTAGTTACAAAACGCAACGGAAGACGATGCAATGAAACTCCAGCCTTGATGCTGTATCCACATGGCAGAGGAAACGCAAGACGCACTGGAAATACATGGTATTTTTGTGCGTTTCGCGTTGCGTTACCTTTGCCATGTAGATGCAGCATGAGGGTACAGTCCCATGGCAGCGTTTTGCGTTGCGTTTTGTAAATAGACCATGAGTGTGAGAGAGATGGAGATATATGTTTGTTATATTTGCACTCATGGGTTAGTTACGAAACGCAACGCAAAACGGTGCCATGGGACTCCACCCTGAGGTGCGATCCCATCGTGAGCAAAATACATCGACGAAAGCAGAAAATTATGAGGGCAAAAGAGATAGGTAGATATTGTTGTTCTTTTCACTCTCATGATTTTCTGCTTAGAGGTAACGTATGCTATTCACGTTCGCGTACCTTGGAATGTATATCCACCTTAATGTATGATACACACTGGGTGGTGTTTTCGAAGTCGTCGGTCGTACCGGTCAGTTGTCACAAAAAGGTGCTTATTTGAGATTATTTAGGTTAAACTAAATAGTTTCAAATAAACAGTTTGAGCACCTTTATGTGGCAACTGACCGGTACGACCGACGACGTCGAAAACACCCACTATGTGCCGACACTTCTTATTAAGGAGAGTCCAGAAGTCCAGTCGACGTCGGTATGAACGCGCTGATAGTAACGCGCTCGTCCATATGGAATACATAGGAGGAGGAGCGCGTTAGTATCACTTAAGTCCAACGCACAATAGGGTTCGCGAAAGTCGTTCGCGAACGAGACGCATGCGATAGACAAGGACACAAGGTCCTTTTCTAACTCATGCTTTGCGTTCGCGAATCTATTGTGCTTAGGCCTTAACAGAACGCACTGGGTGTTTTCGACGTCGTCGGTCGTACCGGTCAGTTGCCACAAAAAGGTGCTTATTTGAGACTATTTAGGTTAAACTAAATAGTCTCAAATAAACAGTTTGAGCACCTTTATGTGGCAACTGACCGGTACGACCGACGACGTCGAAAACACCCACTGTCAAACCAATGCGCGCGCAACGTATTGACAGTGCGTTCTGTTCGTGTATAAACACGACCAAGAAAAAGAAAGCTCTTGTTGAAGTTGCTTGAAAATGTATACGAAAAGCAGTATAGATTTGTATATATTTCTTCAGTATATATTTCAAAAGAATGTTTTTAAATTATTAAGAAAATTTTTTTTAAAAAATCATTTAGGAAATGAAAACGTAACATTTGACACTTTTACGTAATGTTATTATTATTTGATATTAAATCAAATGTTATAAACGAAATAAAAGAAATTATACTCTTATGATCAGTTTTTCCTGATCTTAAAATTGGTAATTATATCACTAATGTTAGAATATCGTGTGTGTCGTTCACACATTCACAAGTAGAGAATCTATTAGATTAGACAAAAATTATCGCAATTGACATTACGCGAAGATAATTCCGTTATTCTGTTTTGTGTCAAAATCTCCAATATGAGAATATCAAGGTGCGTTTTTCAAATGAAAAATCATCATCGTCAATTCGGGACAAGATCGGTTTAATCTTGATCTTTAGAAATTACATTACCAACATTAAAGTGTCGTGAGTGTATCTGGGATTCTCAATAGCAGCAGCAATTTTACATTGTTTTGACAGAAACTTTTCTAATAAGAAAATCGTCTTCGAGACCTTTGGTAAATATATTACCAACGGTGGAGTGACGTATGTGTTTGTGGTTCCCGGGTTCTAACGTGTTACTGTTTATTAAAAAATTAAATTCTCTTTTCAGAAATTACACTTCGATTATTCTCGTTTATAGCAAAAGAATCCAATCTCTGTATACCGCCGTCAGTTTTCTGTATTGAAGTGTGGAACAGAGTTTCATCGAGTTCTGCCGTAAGAAAAAGTCTGAGTGTTGTGTGCGCGGTTCATAGATTCTCGAGTGGACAAGAAATTCGTTTAGAAAAATTTCTCGCAATTGACATAACAATACAATTCTCCTCGTTTTTTATCAAAAACAAGTCTAATATTCATATGTTGGAGTAATAAATAACATTGATTTGATCGTGAATCTTCTAAAGAAAAAATCGTGTTTATGACATATTGTTATTTTTGTTACCAACGACGGAGTGACTTATGTGTTTGTGGTTCCCGGATTATTATTTTTAATTTTTTTTATTGTGAATATTATTTTTTGATTAAACAGAGAGTGAAAATCGCCTTGAATTTGTAAACAGATATCGCAGACCAAGGGAAAAAATTTCTGTGTGATTTTCGATGTTTCGGACTAAATATCTAAAATTGCGGCCGAACTTCAAAACAATCAGGATAGGATTGGAGAAAGAATGGTTGGAAGGCATCCTATAACATTGTAGATAAAATTATTGACAGTGAGCCTCAGCATCTTTCCTTTGAGGGAAAATAAAAGACGGAGCATCTACTTCATTATTCGATAACATAATGAAAGGTTGTTGTGTTGAAAGTAAAAACGGTGAGTCAATTTCATTTTAATAATAATGATACATAATAATCTATCGTCATTTCAATAAAAAAATAAAATAAAAAATTCTGAAATTTAGACATATTGGAATTAGTAACATTAATAATTTTGCTATTTTTAAAACTTTTCTTTAAACAAACCCGAAAATCTTCAAATTGCATTATTTTTTTTCAAGTTTCAATTGATTTTAACATTTTACTAAACAATATAATAAAAAATACGAAATCTCTAAAATCAATCATTGTTTGAAATTTCAAAATCTGCATCAATTAAAAATAACCAACATTGTAATTGAAGAGTGTCTAAATACTCAATTAATTCTAAAAGTTTTAATGATATCGATTTATTCTGAATTTTTTTTAGTTTATTAGATGCTATTTTTTTAGAAATTCTTTATCTTAAAATTTGACTGTGATTAATGTAAATTTTGTAATTGCAGGACCAGTAGTGTTGTAGGAATAATAATGACAAATTAGTGTCTGCTTGTAGATATTGTTAACAAAGACTCAAAATTGGAATCGAATATAAAGTCACTATGAATTTACACATATACTCCAGTTCAAAGAGGACCTCAACAAATTCGGTAGTAAATTACCAAAGAACGCAGTTTAACACAAATCAATCCAGTCACCCAAGAAGCCATTGGAAAAAGAGAGTAAGTATCCAACGAGTTTAATTTTTCGATTTCTAGAATATACAATTAAACGTTATTACAATTTTTCAGAGTTTCATAAATTTTTTCAAGCTTCTTTATTCATTTTTCTTCCGACAATAGCTTTAAGAACACAATCACTACTAATCCAAACTTTAAATGTTTATCTTTTTCTATTTTTAATTTTTCAAAAACAAATTTTAGAAAATTCGAGGTATGTAAAAATCTTTTAATTAAATCTTTGAAAATTCAAGAATTTTCAAAATTAATTATAATTTTTTGAAAACAAATTTCTCCAAATTTTGAATACAGGGTTGCCACAAATATTTTATTTTTCCCTGACTTTTCCCTGATTTCCAGAAGAAATGTTTACTTTTTCCCTGACCCCAAAGAATATTCTAATTTACTCTAAGAATTATTAGATACTCAAAACAATGTTCTATTACATTTATTTACAAATTTCTTTAATTGTAAAATTATTCCAAAACATCAATAACTTCTTTTTTAAATAAATATTTAATCATTATTATTTTTCCGTGGGAATTAAAATTCATCAAAACATTCAAATTCAAAGCTTTTTGAAATTCAACAACTTATAAAAATATTATTACAAAACAGGAATTAATGATCGCCTTCTTCCTGTTTTGTAATAATTTAAATTACCATAAAATTTTTCCAAAAAAAAGTTAATTATTTACAAAAATCCTAATAAAATTCTTCGCAAGAATTCAATTATTTTTAAAAGTAGTAAAATTTCTCAAAAAAATTTAAATATTTTTAAAAAATGTAATAAAATTCGTTGCAATAATTCAATTATTTTCATAAATAATAAATCGATTATTCGGTAATTCATTTTTAAATCAATTTTTATTAGAAACTTCTAGAAGAATTCAATTATTTAAATTAAAAAATAAATAATTTATTGAATAATTTGAATGCTTGTTAAAATTGAATTGTCATAAAGAATTTTATCAACAAATTTTAATGACAATTTTAAGAATATTTACACTTTTTGAGGACTTCGATTAAAATATTGTATCAAAAATAATTAAAATCCTGCGATGAGTTTTATTATTTATGAAAATACTTCAAATTTTCCCAAGAATTTTATTGAAATTTTTCTAACATAATTGAATTTCGGAGAAGAATTTGATTATTTATAAAGATACTTGAAATTTTGACAAGAAGTTTTTTTTAATTTTTGAACATAATTTAATTTCTAGGAAGAATTTTATTACTTTTGAAAAAAATTTAATTCTTCCAACGAATTTTATTCAATTTTATAAAAAAAGTGAATTTGTGTAAAGAATTCTATTATTTATATAAATAATTGAATTCTTGCAACTAATTTTATTCAAGTTTATAGAAATAATTGAATTTCGATGAAGAATTTTATTATTTATAAAAATAATTGAATTCTTGAAAAGAAATTTGTTAAATTTTATAAAAATATTGAATTCTCGCAACGAATTTTATAAAAATCTTTTTAAATATTTGATATTTTTCGAAAAATTTTATGAAATTTTGTATTTTTAATACTTGAATTCCTGTGAAAATTTTATTACTTATGAAAATAATTGAATTATTTCGAAGAAATGTATTAAAAATTTTGAAAATAATAGAATTCCTGTGAAATTTTGTCAAGAATTTTTTAAAAAATTTTCTAAAATAATTCAATTTTGGAAAAGAATTTTATTTTTCATAAAAATACTAAAAATTTTGATAAGAATTTCTTTTTTATTTTTGAAAATAATTGAATTCTTTAAACGATTATTATTAAAACATTAAAAAATAATTGAATTTCGGTGAAGAATTTTATTATTTATAAAGATCCTTGAAATTTTGACAAGAATTTTTTTTAAGTTTTGAACATAATTTAATGTCTGGGAAGAATTTTATTACTTTTGAAAATAATGTAATTCTTCCAATGAATTTTATTCAAGTTTATAAAAAAAACTGAATTTCTGTGAAGAATTCTATTATTTATTTAAATAATTGAATTCTTGCGATGAATTTTATGAAAATATTTATAAATAATTGAATTTCTATAAAAACTTTATTACCTTTAAAAATAATTGAATTATGTCGAAGAATTTTATAAAAATTTTGTGATTGATTGAATTCCTGTGAAATTTTTACAAGAATTTTATTAAAATTTTTAAAAATACTTTAATTTTGTTGAACAATTTTATTATTTATAAAGATAATTGAAATTTTGACCAGAATTTTTAAAAAAATTTTAACATAATTGAAATTTTGTGAAGAATATTTATAACTTTTGAAAATAATTTTTAACTAAGATTCGTCTATCAATCTAGTATTTATGAAAATTGGAAAAATGATTAATTAAATAATTTATAAGTCATAATTTTATGATAGTTCTTGAAAAATTAAGTTATTTAGAGAGAAATTATTGTCAGAAATATTTCCCTGACTTTTCCCTGACCTGTAGCAACCCTGGAATAAATTCTTAAAAATCCAATCATTTTAAATATCATTCTATTATTATAAATTACTTAAAATAAATTACTTCCTCATAGAGGAAGTATTGTAATACCGAAATTTTTCGAGTTCGATTTTTTGACATATCTTTATGTTATTTGACCTCAGGAGTTCAAAAATGACATTTTTAAAAAATGTCATTCCGTATGTGTGTGTGTGTGTGTGTAAACATCACATTTTCATAAATATCTCGAAATCATCAAGAGCTTTTGGGTTGAATTTTTTTTTTAAATTGTAGATCTCACCTGCGGACATAAAATGAGAGTACTTTTAGATATATTAATAAAGTTTAACTAAATTTTTTTTGGATTTTTAATTTTGCAAAAAAACGTTTTTTGCCCATAACTTTAAAAAAATGTTAGGACACCTATAAATGTTTTTCCATAATTTTGTAGAGTTTTTTTAGACGCATCTTTTGAGCCCTAATTGAACATTTTTCGTCCATATTCACCGAAGATATTAAACTTTTAAAAATTCAAAATTTTGGAAATTAAGACTTTTTTAAAAATTTTGTTGAAAAATGTAGAAATAATCTTAAAATTATCGTTACCAACTTGTAGAGCTTCAAAAAACACTTCCATTGACCTATTTTTGAACCTAATTCGATAATAAATTTCGAAATTATTGGTATTTTAAAAACCAAAAATTGTGAAAAATGACATTTTCTCAACTTTTTTGTTTGAAAATTTTTATTTGACTATTAAATTATTGTAACTATCTTGTAGGGTATTTTAAAATACATTGATTGACCCAAAATTTAATCACTTTTACCATATTTATAAAAAGTTATTCATATATTTCTATTATTTTTATCTCTATGAGGAAGTAAAGTGTTCATGAAATGAGCACCAAAATTATACAAAAAAATATACAACTTGGCAGGGGGTTTTTTTTAAATATTGATTGCCATTTTACAAAATTTATTTTTTTCTGAAAATTCTATTATTTAAAAAATTTTTATATTTAATATTTTCTAAAATCAATCATTGTTTGAAATTTTTTAACAAAATCTGCAGCAAGGAAAACTAACCAAAATTTTAATTGCAGAATGTTTAAATAGTCAATTAATTCTAAAAGTTTTATCTTAGTTTCTTCAATAAATAAATTATTTATAATAATATAAATAAGCTCTATAAAAATTCAATTGTTTAAAACAGTTTTAATTATAAAATCTCTCAAGTTTAAAAATTAAGTGTACAAATCAGTTTCAAATTCTTTTAATTAATTTATTATCAACAATTTTGATTGGTAGTTCTTCAAAATTCATTCACATATTTTGCCTAAAGTTCTTGGTAAATTTAATTATTTTCAATAATGTTGAGCTTACTTCAAATCTTTCAACAAAACGGCGTCAACATTAAAAATTAAATTTCTTTAACTAGTATGTCACAAACTGGACTAAAGTGTCGTTTTTTCTTGCACTACTGCGAGAAAAATGCAATATCCCAGTAAACGAAAAGTAATTGAAATGAATTAAAAAGAATTCACAAAGAGCTTTCGTGAATCCCGCTTTGTGACAAAAACGAATTGGAGCCATGATGCAATTTTCCTGAATTCGTGAAACTGTATTGAACTTCCGAACCTTCTATCCGTACCAATTCACTGGACAAGTTTTGAGCCTTTAATTTTTTTCAATTCGTTAACACGAATTCAATGCATTCCTTGGCCATTTCTTTCGAATGCGAATTCGTTTGGAAAAATTGGTACATATTGAATTAAATTCAATTGAATATACAAAGAGCTTGAGTGAATCCCGCTTTGTGACAAATACGAATTGGAGCCTACCAAAAATGTTAATTAGTTTCAATTCATTTGAATTAGTTTTTTTTTACTGGGTAGGACTGACAGTAAAAAGTTATTTCCTGACGTGTGCGTAAAATTGAAGAATCTCGAAACTTTTCCGCCTTCGTCAGAAAAATAACTATTATCTTCCCACAAAAAAAGAATGATATGCAACGATAAAAATAATTTTTTTATAATTTAATATATTATTAAGGAAATTAATTAAAAAATCGCCTCTGTTTTCAGATTAAGTCTGTCAAATATTTTGCACTGGAATAATCTACAATTTGGGTCTATTGTCGGAAAATACATTCCGTATATACCAAAATTCCTGGTTTAAATTACAATTCGCGTTGTTTCCAATGGAGTTTGCGAATTTTCAAGAAAATTTGTATTTATGAAAATTCCAATTTGTCAATATGAGACAAATTTGCACAGGTACTTATATATTTATTTATTTAAAACCATTTTTGTTTTGTTTTAAATTTTTGATTTAAAAATTTTTTTAAGTAATTTACATTCTTAATATAAATTTTTTGCATTTTTCAAATCTTAAGCATTAGTCTATGGAAATTTTAACCAACTGAAAAAATGTTTAACAATAATTAACGATTAAATTTTATTCATTTTTTAGTGTTTTGCGTATGCAGAGACCGGAATTAACGCTGAAAATTTAAAAGCCCATGCCAAAATATTAAAGGACCAAAACCGCTGCAACATCTCGCACCGTTTCAATCCTCCACCGTTGGAAGCAAAGGTATTAGTTTTATTAAATCAGCGGCTTTAGAAGTATCGGCTGTTCAGTATCTGGACAAGAGAATTGTTAATGTAATTTTATTTATTTTTTTCTGTTTGTTTATTGAGTGATTCTTTTAAAATGAACAAATCACGCGTACACGGTGTTTTTGTTTAAAGTAATGAATTTAATTTAATTAAAATGATGACAACCGCGCATTAAAATTTAACATTTTTAATCACATTACTAAAGAAAAAATAAAAAAATAATTAACTGAAGTATTGAAAAATATGGCGTTAGAACTCCGCTTTGTAACCGGTTACGAAGTGGAATTCTAACGACAGATTTTATTCAATATTTCAGTTACTTGAACATTTTTTACAATAATTTTTAGTGATTTAGCCCCTTAACTGTTTGAGAAAAATACAACATGATTGCCCCAAACTGCCCAGCGGAATCTGATACTTTTTCAAATAGTATAATATATTTAAATTATAACTACACTGAAAAAAAGTTCTGGTTGGAATTACCAGAAAACCTGTTTTTAACTAGAATTTCGTGTTAAATATGCCCTAACTAGATTTTTTCTGGTTAGGTTAACCAGAATTCTGGTTGTTTTAACTAGAATATCGTGTTAAATATACCCTAACCAGAACTTTTTTTTCAGTGTAATTATTTAATTATTTTCTAAAATATCATTAATGACCCTTATAATTTCTTATAATATTTGATATAAAGAAAAATATCTATCAATTATATACAAATTATATTTATATCGAGCGATAGTGAACACGACCCACGGGTGGGTCGGAAACAGTTATGGACATATTTTTTCACGACCCACCCGTGGGTCGGAAACAGGCAACGGGTTATTTGAAAATTATGAAGTTTGTCCAGGGTGACCGCAAGATTGACTTTACCAATTTCCCTGACATTTTACTGACATAACAACGAATTTCCCTGACAAAAATTCTTTTGTTTAGAGCAAAGAATGTATTTCATGACCGTTTTAATTTCTTTAATTGCCCTCATAAAAAAATTTTTTTCTGACATTTCCCTGACTTTATTGACAAAAAATTCTTTTTCCTGACATTTCCCTGACTTTATTGACATGTGGCCACCCTGTGTACAGCTAACACTATGTTTAATAATTTTAATTAATTTCTGATTTTTGAACAAAACAACCATGTTAGTGTAATTTGTCTTTTTTGAAAGAATCACCTTTGTACATCCCGTTTTTATCTCAGATTCGTAAGAAAGTGGGGACACCCAAAGCCTTATTAACGTGCATGCCGTTTGATTAAATAAACTTTCAATTCGTGGAAACTTTTTTTTATAATTAATTACATACTGATTGGATATTTTTTGTGAGTTTCCATGCGTTCGTGATTATTAAATAATGTTGTGTGTTATACAGTGTAAAATAATCAAAATATGGTTCGTGAGATAAATTCAAATATTTTACGTGGAAAGTTGATAGTGTCAAAGTTAAATGTGAAAAGTGTTTTACATGTTTTATTTAAAAAGTGTGAGATCAGTGTTAAAAAATATCAAGGTCGATTCGGTAAGTGGCTTAAATTTTAAAAATCTCATCGTCCTCTTTTCATCCTTTTTCCCTGAATTTAATTATATCGCCTGCTAGCAATGAAAATAATTACTTTATGGCTTATCAATAAAATTACAAACTACATGCGCGGTCTTACTATTCATTGACATATATCAGTAACATGAATCTCTTTTTTCTGTTTGTTATAAATGTGAAAATTATTTATATAACAAAGTTTTACAAAATTATATAAAGTAAATATAATTTAAAAACCACCTATATAACATTATAATAATATAAATTATTATAATATAATAATAAATATTTCATTTATGTAATTTAAAAAATTGAATTTAAATGTTTTAGATGTTTGTGTGTATATGTAAAAAAATTGTTACCGCGAAATGACTGTAAATTTATTTAAAAATAAATGTTTGTCAACACGATTTTCGGCAGGAGTCATGCCAATTTAAACTTTTTTTTTTAGAATTTCAAAATTCGATGGCTATTTCTTCTGTCAAGTAAAATACAAATATTCAATTGTACATATATATCAAATTGAAATAAAAAGAATGCATTTTACCAATTCTTCATAGGATTTTTCATAACAACAAAATTTTTCAGTATTTATAAACTTTGTTAGTAGGTTTCCTGTCAAAAGTGAAACAAAAATAAGCATCTTCTATGTAAAGAATTGTATAATCATGCAGTAAGAAATAATAATATTATTACAATCTTTACGTGCACGGTATCACAATTTATGTAAATTTATTAAATTATTTACACTGCTATAAACAAATATTTTATATAATAAGCTTCACTAAATTAACAGGGTGTCTAGCGTTTGGGAAAATCGGGAATTTAGTTCTACCGGGAAAAAACCGTGAAATTACCGGTAATTTAAAAAAAATATTCGGGTATTTTGACAAATTTGTTAAAATCTATAAAAAAAATTTTAATTTAAGTGTCATATTTTTTAACGATTTAAAAAAGTACTTCAATAGGCGATTCCACGTTAACCTTCAGTCCTCAATTTAAATTAGGATGAAAATATTTTTCCTTCATTCTGTATACAAAAAAGGGTAAATCTATTTTTTCATTATGTAATATTTTAAAGTTTTAAAGTGGAAATTTAAATATAAATCACAATGTTGATAATTTATTATTTAAAAAATCGGACAAATGTGAGTTTAATTGAGACAAAACCAAGAGTTCCGTACACGAAAGAAACTTGAAGCTGGTCCATAAAAGTATTATAGAAACTATATTTTCCAATTGCCGGTGTCTAAAATTGAAAAATTTAAATCTGGCGAATACTTTCTTCGAAATTTTTCATTTGTCACAAAATTTACTTTTTAGTCAATTCGAATCGGATTTCTGTAACGACTGCGTTGAATTCATGTCCATATCAAATTTGAAATAAATCGGTGAAATAGTTTTTATTCTAGAGCAAAAACTATAATTTTGCCAAAAAGCGAGACTAATAGGATTCCGTACTGTTCTCCTCGTATATGGAACCCTAAAAAGATTATGGAATTTTAGTAGTTTAGTCAATAATGTTTCAAAAAATAAATCCAAGAATAATTTAGTTTTAGGACTGCACTGGAATCCAGGATTTTAACAATCTTTACGTGCACGGTATCACTATTTATGTGAATTTATTAAATTATTAACACTGCTATAAATAAATATTGAGCTTTTCTAAATTGTATCGAATGAATCATTTAATTTGAAATTTTAGAAAAAAAAACAATATTGACTTTGTGAACACAAAAATAATTACAAGTGAGTATGATTTTATAAAAGCTGTGTATACGTGGCAAAAGTATTAAAACATTTTTTTGCAATAATTTTGTAAATAGTAAATACTTTGTCACGTATTTACCGTGCACGATTCAACCATAATTACAAGCATGTATTTTAATATTAATTTATTACTATGGTTGAATTTTTTACACTGTATTAGTAAACTTTAAATATGAAATACAAAAAAAGTTCATTTTAATTTAAAACACAGTATATCAACTGGAAATAAAAGTAAAGTAATTTACTAATTATAGACAGGATTCTTGACAGATAAAAATTGTTTTAGAACTTACAAATTTTGTTATTAGTTTTCTTGTCAAGTGAAGCAAAAACAAAACATTTGTTATGCAAAGAATTGCACAATCCTGCTGTAAAAAATAATATTATTACAATCTTTACGTGCACGGTATCACTATTTATGTGAATTTATTAAATTATTTACACTGCTATAAATAAATATTGAGCTTTTCTAAATTGTATCGAATGAATCATTTAATTTGAAATTTTAGAAAAAAAAAACAATATTGACTTTGTGAACACAAAAATAATTACAAGTGAGTATGATTTTATAAAAGCTGTGTATACGTGGCAAAAGTATTAAAACATTTTTTTGCAATAATTTTGTAAATAGTAAATACTTTGTCACGTATTTACCGTGCACGATTCAACCATAATTACAAGCATGTATTTTAATATTAATTTATTACTATGGTTGAATTTTTTACACTGTATTAGTAAACTTTAAATATGAAATACAAAAAAAGTTCATTTTAATTTAAAACACAGTATATCAACTGGAAATAAAAGTAAAGTAATTTACTAATTATAGGCAGGATTTTTGTCGGCTGAAATTTTTTTTACAACTTATAAATTTTGTTATTAGTTTTCTTGTCAAGAAAACACTGCTATAAACAAATATTGAGCTTTCCTAAATTGTATTGAATTAATCTATTTGAAAAATCCAATTTTTGGAAAGGATTTTATGACGATTTAATCATTTGTGGTCGAACACAAAATTAAAATGTAATATACAATAAAAAAATATCAGGTACCTTACGCAATAATCATGCAGAAAATTATTTATAGAAAAACTATTAATATAATATACTTTTCAGAGAGAAAAATAACATATTTTTCCCTCTTTTAACAAATACAAATAAAAAATAAAAGATATTAAAAAATTTGCAAATTACATATTTTTCACTATACAATACACTGTTTTGTGTGTAGTGTAAATTAATTTGTTAAAATTTGTAGTTTTTATATGGTAGTATTTATTTATAAAAAGAGAAAAAAGTTCTAAAATGTATTTTATGAGAAATAATTTACTAACCTAAAAAATTTGGTTTTCAAAATTTTAAATCGATTTAAAATCAGTTGTTAATAATAATAATAATTAAAATGAATTGAAAATTATGAATAGAAAGTTTTTTTCCGTCCATATAAATATACCAATCGAAAGATTGTTAGAATTTCAGACTTTAAATTCGTCAATATAACCTAAAAATTATAAACTATCTTATAGAGTTATAAGTTTAGTTATTTGTAATTTTTTATATTTATGAAAATGAAAATAATCTGAATCTTATTTTACGCAATCTGAAAAAAAGATTTGTAGGCATTGTAACATTGAAAATTAGAAATTTTACGTAAACGTGCATTGTTCCATTTATCACTACAAAGAAAAAACAATTTTAAAAACTTGCTGCAATTATAGGTTTACAGCTTGAAAATGTGATCAATTATTTTCATGTGTCAAAGAATTGATTTTTACAGTGTAATAATTGATTCCCGATGATAAAATACACTCTATATGCTTGACACATAAGATAAAAATACAGCTTGAAATACTCTTACAGTGCTGCGTGTTTACACTGTTTTAAATTCAAGTTAAAATTGAACTCTGTATACAACATTTTTATAAAATAGGTGCCACGTTAGATTGGAAATTATATAAAAATATCTGTCCAACACAAAAGTAAACAAAAATTGACATTTTTGATAGATGAGGTTAGATTAGCAGTGCAATAAAAAAAGTAATCAAATTGAATTTTGTATTTTTCATAATACTTTTCAACTGAATGATTAAAAGATTTTTTATTCTTTATTTGCACAATTAACAAATTAAACGACCAATAGTCGTTACCCCATTCTCGCGCAAACAAGTCCCACAGCACGGGAGAAGAAAATTCTACTGTGAATCGCAATATGTTAAAAACAGTAGCAAATAGAAATTATGGCGCCATCTCTGAGGCGACATGTAAACTAGTGCCTGATGGTAATTAATTGCTTATTGGGAAAAAATTATTAATTTATTATTTTTATTACTAATTATCATCATCATTAACATTTTCCTTCATTATTTGTTATTTTATAATGTATACCAAACAAATATTACATTTTTTTACGTTTTCTGAAAATGTAAAAAAATGTAAACAATAACAAGGGGACTGTTTACATTCGAAATCACAACTTGGACATCCCCTTAAGCTCGTACCATGCAATGCATGTGCCATTGAATCTGGCCTCTTTATTATATCACGGATTACCTGTGTCAAAGTAAATTGGTTTATTTCGATCTGTAAATACCGCAAAATAATGCGAAAAAAATTTTTTTTTTCTTGTTTTTTTTTTCTTTTAAGAACTGATTTCCACCGAAAACTTTTTCATTACATTTATTTTCCATTCATTGCACACTAATCCAATTAAATTTCTTTTGTTTTAAACCTTCTTTTTTTAAGAACTCCTATATAGAAGTCTTTTTCCAATCTACATTAAATTCATCCAATTTCGTTCTACTTTTTGTTTTTAAAATGTTTCTATTTTTTAATTTTATTTCTACATGGGAAAAAAATTTATTTAATTCAAATAACATAACAAATTGGAACAATTAGCAATTTTAAAAATATTAGAAGGTAAAAATTTTTAATTCAAATTTTTTTTTTATAAAAATAAAATATGAACTGAAATATATGTAGTTTTAATTTAATATTATTATGATTATAATAATTATATATTCTGCCAGGGAGTTCAGGGAAAAGTCAAGAATTTTTATTAAAAGTACTGAAAAAATTAAATTTTTAGAATTCATAAGAAAATTTCTGAATTTTTGTGTCCTTTTATTTGACTCATATAAACTATAAAATTACTACGAATACAAAACCTTCAATTTTTTTAATTTCTGACAAAAATTTCTTTTTAAATAACTTAAATCTTGAACAACTATCATAAAATAAATAAATTATTTAATGAATAATTTTACTTAAATATTTCAAAATTAATTCAATTTTAAAAGAGTTGCTTTTCGAATTTTTATAAATAAATTAACTTCAAACGGTTTCAATATGAAATTTTATAAAATTTCAATGTTGAATGAATTTAATTAGAAATTTTAATAACTTCGATTTTTGAAAAATTTTATAATAAAATTGTACGCAAACATTTAATTATTTTCATAAATAATAAAAATTTCCCAGGAATTTAAATATTTACCAATTTTTTGTAAGTTTCTTCACAATAATTCAATTATTTTCATAAATAGAAAAACTCATCGGAGGATTTTCAAGAATCGTTAATACAATTTTAATTCAGTTCCCCGAAAAATGTAATTATTCTTAAAAATTTGTAGTTAAATTCATCAAAAGAATTCAACTATTTAAGAATTTGTTGGTAAAATTCTTTATAAGAATTAAATAAGAAACATTCAATTATTCAATAAATAATTTACTTTTGTATTTAAATAATTGAATTCTCGTAGAATTTTCTATTAAAAATTGATTTAAAAATTGATTTAAAAATTGAATTTTAGTTACAATTTTAGATAATAATTGAATATGATAAAAATTTTCAAGAAGTTATAGTAACATATTATTATAATATGAAATAATGATTTTATCACTTGGTCATCTTTAATTATTATAAAACATGAAGAAATCGATCACTCCGAGTCTTCGACTCGGAGCAATCGATATCTTCATGTTTTATAATAATATTTTTAAAGTTGTTTAATTTCAAAAAGGTTTGAATTTGAGATTTTTGAAAATCTTAATTCCTATGGAATAATAATAATTAAATATTTATTTAAAAAAAAGTTATTGATGTTTTTAAATAATTTTGCAATTAAAGTGCACGTAGGCACGTAGGCAAAAGAAGATTACAACAAAAGTATGATTCATTCACCATCAAAACAAGGCTCATATTAAATTAGCTTACTTCGAACAGAAATTTATCAAAACTTATGAAAATAATTAAATTATCGTTTTAAAGAATTCTATTAAAATTGTTTGAATTGTTTCTAAAAATTTTAAATTTTAAGACTGAGAATTCTATTAAAAGATTTTCATTGGCTAATCAGACATCGAGAGAAATAGAGATAGCTTTATGTGAAGGCGCGAATTGTTTGTTTTCTGCTTGATAATTGTGGTTTTAGGAAAGAGAATCTCTATTTAATGAAAGGAGTGTCGGTAATCCTTTGTTAGGATATAAGAAGAATAAAAGAAGTGAAGAGAAAAAAAAGGGATGGTTGGAGGTCTTGTGGTGACGAAAGGAGCGCATCAATCTTTCGTCACGACCAAAGAAGTCACGTAGAACAAGTTATTCACTCTCTTTCTGTTCCTCTGTGTCAGGGTTGCCAACCGTTTCTTCTATCACTATTTTTTTCCTCCTTTTTTTCCTCTCGTTCCCAGGTCATCCCCCCATTCACCACCACCACCACCCCTCTGTCTTCTATTCTCCACCACTGACCTTACAGTAATGCTTTAATACGATTTTATCACAGTGGCCTTTATTTTTTCTTTTTTCTATAATATATACGTTCTTCTAAGCATTTCACGTTCATGTAATATTTTCGCATTAGGGACCATAATTTAAAAGTGGATTTTCTACAAATCACCAGTTAAAGTTAGTTTTCGAGGCTTATTTCCATTTTTTTCTTCTCTTTATTATTAATTTTTTTTATTTCTTTTTTTATTTAGTTCATTTTTTTTCCCTCAATAACGAGAAAACTTTATTTATCTTTTTTTGAGTTATGAGTTTTGATAATGAAAAACGAGTACTTAACGAGATAATGATAAAAATTAAACATGAGGATTTATGCTTGGATCAGAGGGAAAGGTAATTCCGTTTTAATTAAAAGAAATTGCATCATCATTTCTTTTTGTTATTAGGAAAAAAAAGTTTTAATAAAATATTTAATCCTACACTATTTGTTATATTTAATATATTAAAAAAAATCTTTTCAAATAAGGCTAAGAAAGTTTTTATCATATCGACTAATTTGACCTATAGAGAAAAAGTATCAAGACGTATTTAATTCTAGAAAAAATTAACCCTTTCAATTCGTAAAATCATATAATTTTTTCTGAATTTCTTTTGTTGAAAAAAAATTTTAAAAATCTAATTATTTTGTTGATAAAAAAAATCAACATTTTCTTCTTTTTTATTTTTTTTTAGCAATCAATATTTTGATCATAAAACTAAATTCGAGGGAATCCAGTGAAATTTTGCAACTTTTATCCGTTTAAAATATCTTTTAATACAGAAAATTGATTCCAACATTACGATTATATATTTTTCCGCTTGACAAGAGGAGAATTTATTCGCAAAGTTTTATTCAACTTGTGTAAATCCTAGTTTTGGAGAATTTCAGTAGACTTTCACGAGTATTATTTTGAGTGAGATTTTATCGGGCACTTATGTCCCGGAGGTGGAGATTGGTAGTTTTGAGTACGATTTTATCAAACTGTAGCTTCGTTAAACTTTACGGAAGAGAAGTCAAAAATTTTCTGTCGTTTTAATAAATTCTCCAAGTGTGTGAAAAAGAGATAAGTAAATAAATCTCAACTATTATAGAAAAAGAATATATAATGGAATTTTAAAGAAAGTTTTTAAAATAACAATTATTAACTATGTATTAATCTTCGTATTCTTTCATTCATTCTGTCCGCAGTTTGAAGTTAGTTTTTGTGTATATGCTTTTGTTTTTTATTTCTTTAAAAAATATTCTTTGTCAAATCGAAATTAGGGTAGATGCACCGTTTTTGGCCAAGCCACCGATTTTGGCCAACCACACACATTTATTAATTTTAATAATATTCTGTTACCTTCACTTTATATTTTTTTATAAAACTTTATTTCACAATTAATATTCTTGACAAATCTTTTGAATTTTTGTAATAATTGTACTTATTATTTATAAAAATAAAATAATTTGAAGGAGGTGTTGACAAACACAATAATTATTATTATAATTATAATAGTACTAAAATAAAATACAAATTTATATGTTTATATAAACAAATGTCAATAACCAAAAATATTATAAATAAATTAAAAGAAAAATTGTTTTTCAAAAGTAAAGAAGAGGTAATAGATTAAAAGTATTACTTATTTACTGGATATTTATTAAAAAATTTACTGTAATATAAAATAATAATTAAAATATACTAAAGCCTACTACATTCTAGTAACCTGAAAAATGTGAGTACAAATAATTGTTTTTCAGAATCATTACAATAATATTCGTTTACAAAAAATATCATGTATCATAATATTATTAGGTTAAAATACTATTTTCTGTGAAATAATAGTTACCATTTGCTTTTATTTCATGCCTGCGTGAGTTTTATATTAGTTTTTGAAACTGGCCAAAAATGGTGCCAAACGGTGGCCATAAATGGAGCAAAAGTGTCCAAAACTGGCAAAATTGATATTTTTATTTATTTATTAATTTATTATATTATTGATATTTTTTTAACCTTTAAAAACAAGAAATTCTGAAACTAAGAATGATAATTAATCTATTAACAAGTTTTGGTATCTCATTTTTTATAATAAACATAAGAAAAAATGACCTAAAAAGTCACAAATTCCATAAAGTGGCCAAAACTGGTGCATCTACCCTATGCAGGTATTTTTTCATGATTCATAATAAAATAATATTAGAAATTAGAAAATTTAAAAAAAATGATGATTAACAAATGAAAAATGTACCCATTTGGTTTATTATATGCTTTTTTCTATAACAAATTTCGTTTGACTGATCTAAATTATTATGCAAATTATTCTCCTTTTTATTTATAAAACCGCTGCCAAGTTGTACATTTTTATAATTCTGGTGTTCATTTCATGAACACTTTGCTTCCTCATAGAAATAATAATAATTGAAATATAAGAATTACTTTTTATAAAAGGGTTAAAAATCATTAAATCTTGGTCCAAAAAATGTGTTTTTATATATTCTATAAGATGGTAATAATAGTTTAATAATTACACATAAGTTAATAAACAAGAATGTTGAAAAATGATATTTTCCACAATTTTTGATTTTTCAAATACCAATAATTTCATAATTTCTGCCCGAATCAGGTTCAAAAATAGGTCAATCGAAACGTTTTTTAATGTTCTTCAAGTTGGTAATAATTTTTTGAAGTTACTTTTACATCATTTAAAAAAATTTTTATAAAAGTCTTATTTTTCAAAATTTTAATTTTTAAAAGTTTAATATCTCCGGTTAATATAAACGAAAAATGTTCAATTAGGGCTCAAAAGATGCGTCTAAAAAAACTCTACAAAACTAAATACAAAACAAAACTAAACTTCTACAGTTTTTATCAAAATTTTTAAAAAAGTCTTATTTTCCAAAATTTTTGATTTTTAAAAGTTTAATATCTCCGGTTAATATGGACGAAAAATGTTCAATTAGGGCTCAAAAGATGCGTGTGAAAAAACTCTACAAAACTAAAGAAAAAGATTTATAAGTGTCCTAACATTTTTTTAAGTTATGTCCAAAAAACGTTTTTTTACAAAATGAAAAATGCAAAAAAAAATAGTTGAACTTCATGAATCGGGCTGAAAATACTCTCATTTTATGTCCCCCGGGGAGACCTACAATTTAAAAAAAAATTGAGGCCTTTAGCTCTTTCTCGTTCTGAGATATTGAGGCAAATGTAATGTTAGTACACACACACACACACATCGGGACAAATTTTTAAAATCCGTTTTTTGGACTTCGGAGGTCAAAATACGTCAAAATTTTTTTTTATTTGTTTAGAACATTTATACGGGGAGTTCCTGTGCATATATAAAGTACTAAAGTATTAGGCATAATAAATAAAAATTTATAAATATGTCAAAAAATGACAATCCAAAATTTTGCTAATACAAAGCTTCCTTTATGAGGAAGCAAAAATACTAGAAAATTTGTTAATTATTAAAAAATTTTGATTAAGAAGTAGGAAATATACTCATTTTATGCATAATTTTTATTTCTCAATAACAATATTGTTTGCAAACTCAGTTTTTTCTTTTGGAAAGAAAAACATTAAATATTCCCGTTTCTTAATATTTTTGTAGAAAATTCTCAATTTTCCTAAGGAAATAATTTATTTACATCAATTCTATTTCTTAATTTTAATTGCTTTAAAAAAATTCAAAGTTTTTTAAAAATAAAAGAAAAAAATTTTTATAAATTATATTTGTCAATTAAAAAATTTAATTCAATATGAAACTGAAAATTTTTGAATTTTTAGAAAATAAAGGAAAAAATGTTACTTAAAAAAAAATTTCTGTTACATTTATTTGCAAATTTCTTTAATTAGTGCCAATTACAAATTTATATTCAGTCGCCTCTAGACCATTTAGAATGGTTTTAAATTTAATCTAAAAAATTATTTTTTTAAATTTATAATAATAAAGTTACATTCTTTTTTTCTGTTAACAATTATTTTTGTTTATTTATTTATCAAAATCCAACAATTTCTTTATAGAAATTCAATTATTTTCATAATCAATAGATTCCTTCGGAGAAATTCAATTATTTAAAATCTTTTCAAAAAAATAAGTATTTTAAATATTATATTCAAATATTTTAAAAAATTTAAAGGAAACCCCCTTGAAAGAATTAAATTATTTTCAATACAATTTTATTAAAATTTCTCCAAAAGATTCAAACATTAAACAAATTTTTCTTGAAAAAATTAATTTAATTTCACAAATTTTGATAAAAATTTTTTTATAGTTTTTATTTAATACAATTTTAATATTTGTCAAAAAGAATCAATTATCTTTATAAATAATAAAAATTCTTCTGAGAAATTTAATTATTTTCAATACAATTTTATTAAAATTTCTCCAAAAAATTCAAATTTAAAAAAAAATTTCAAGAAAATTACATCAAAGAATGCAAATAATTTCAAAAAATTTGATAAAAATTTTTTTATGAAAATTCAATTATTTTCAAAAAGACAATAAAATTATTTGCAAAAATTCAATTATTTTTAATACAATTTTAATAAAATCTGTAAAATACCTAATTCAATTATTTTTATAAATAGTATACTTCTTCTGAGAAATTCAATTATTTCCAAAACATTTTTATTCAAATATCTCGAAATAATTCAATTATTTATAGGTTTAATAAAATTCTTTGAAGGAATTTTAATATTTTTAAAAATTTGAATAAAGAATGCTTGATAAAAGTCAATTATTTTCACAAATTATAAGAATTCTTTGCAGGAATTAATTCGTTTTCAATATCTTCCATTTGAATAAAAGTTCTAGAAATAATTCAATTATTTAAAAAAAAAATTCTTCAAAAAGCTTCTATTTTTTTCAAAAATTTTAATAAAATTCTTCTTAAAAATTTAATTATTTACATGAATAATAAAATGTTTTCATAAGATTTTTTCAAAAGAATTCAATTATTTAAAAAAATAATCAATCATACTATCAATTAAATAATTGAATTCTCGTAGATCTTTGTAACAGAAAAATTGATTAAAAAATGAATTTCAGTAAAAGTTTCAGATAATATTAATATTAAAAAGTTTTACAAAAAATTACATTTCAAAAGATTTTTTCTATTGGAATCTTTGAACATTTTAATTGTTTTGAAATTGAAGTTCCTAATATTTAAATATTTATGTTAAAAAATTATTAATTTAATTATTTCCTAAAAAATTCTTAAAATTTTTGAATATTTTTGTTGAAAAATTGACAAAAATAATAATTGAATTTTAGAAGTATGACAGTTGTAATTTTTTGAAATAGATACTTACATTTTAAGAAGGTTTTACATAGAAATTTTTTATTCAGATTTTAAATAATTTTATTTAGAAATTATAAAAAGAATGTAGTCTTTTGGAAGTTTGTAATAATTGAAATTTTGTTAAATTTAATTCAAATAATTTATATACCAATATATTTAAGAATTTTAGTTTTTTGGTTTGAAAATTATTTTTTAATTTAATTGTACCTATGTATAAAGAATTCTAACTAAAAATTTTGAAAATAATTGAATTTTAGAAAAATTTGTAGTGTATTTTTTATGGAAATCCGAAAAAAATAAGGGAAATATACAATCAAATTTTTGTGCAGCGATTACAACGAGTTTTTTCAGTCGTCAAATTTAATTTAATAAATAAAATTTTTCGATAATCACTATTTTACTTTTTTTAGTTTTCAAGCTACTTTTTTTTCTCCTTCTTTTAATTTATAAAGCGAAACCTGCTCTTCTGTTAAATATTAATTCAAAACAACAAATTTCCTAAGACTAATAATTCTGTCAAATTATTTTCAAGGGATAATCTTTCAGTTGCCTAATTAAGGAGAAATAGGGATCTTTTAGGACATCAATTTTCTTTTCTAATAGACAAACGATATTTCTCTATTTCATTTTCAATAAAAATGATTTTTTGAAAAGTCTCCATAAACCTTATCTTTCTCTCTATATTGGAAAATATAATTGGAAGAAATGAACAATTTTTAATTGCTATTAAATTTTAAGGGTCAATTTCATGATTTCTCTGATTCCCTTTCTTGGGGTCTTGAACAACTAGAAACAGCAATCGATAATGACTTCCAATTATTGGGGACTTACCTCAAACCCATAGTGAAGAGCCTCCTGGAATTCGGCCTTTGACGTTCTCTATGTAGCTCTAATATTTCTCCTTTGATTAATTAAAGCACTAATGCACTTGTGGCTTTAGTCGGAAAGTTGCTTGCCTCAAGAATTTAAAACTCGTTCAATTATAACAAGACCAAATATGGCTATCGAATTGTAAATTGTAAATCAATTGTAAATTGTGATACATTGGAGAAATTTTATTTAATTCAGAAAAATATTACTATAATACAATTTTGATGAAGTTTAAATTTGAATTTTTTCACCTATTTTAATAATTTTTTTGTAAGATTTGAATAATTTTTAATTGTAAATATATTTCGAAAATAGTTGGATTTTTTTAGAACTTTTTCTATTTATTTTCAAAAAATGCTATTTTTTTCGACATTTTGTAAAGTTTTATTGAAAATCATTGATTTTTTAAAGTTCTTCATTAAATATTTTGGAAATCAAATTCTAAAAATTTTTAATTGCAAAGTTTATTAAAATAATTGAATTCTCCAAAATTTAAATGAAAAATCTTCAAGTTTAAATTTAAATATGAAAATTAAGGAAAATTAGCTTTTAAAAATAAAATTATTAAAATATTTAAAAAAAAGTAATTCATAGAATTTTTTAAAATTCAATTATTTTCAATATTTTTAATTACATAATACCGAAAATTCAAATATCTACAAAAAATAATTACATTAAAATTCTTAAAAAAATCTAATTTTGTAATAATTATTATTAAAATTTTGTACAAAACAATTATTTTCAAAATTTTTAATTACAATTCTGCAAGAAATTGATTAGATTTTTAAACTGTTCAAAAATTCTTTTAAGAAATTCAATTTTCGAAAAATAACATAATTAGCTACAAGTAAGTTAATTTATATTTTAAAAAATATGCTGCGTTTGACCTTTTTTAAATTTTTGAAAAAATCACATGATTTTTCCAAAATTTTTTAGTAAAAAAATTCTTCAAAAATTGATTATTTTTTGTTTTCCAAAAATTATTTTTAAATAATTCAATTATTGACAAAAAATGTTACTAAATTGCAATTATTTGGATATGTTTCAATTATATAATTCAAAATTGGAATTAAAAAATCGGTTATTTGAAAAAAATCTGACGAAAACCATTTTACTTGACTAATACCTTATAGTTGCCTAATATTTTGAATAAACTAATTTTAAGAAATAAGAATTTTTTTTATATTTGTTTAGAATTCAATTATATGTAGTTTTTTTTGTTTTATCACTTTCAATAATTCAGCTCAGTAATTTTAACAAGAAATCAAGCGTTGCAGTTACAATTATTATAAAAAATGTGATTTTCATATTTCGATGAAATTGAATTCACGAAAAACTATCGTAACATTATTACAAATAATTGATTTAGAGAAGAAGTTTAGTTCAAAATTCTGGCAAATAATTAAATTTTGAAAGAATTGCAGTTTCTATTGTTTAAAACTTTTTTGCTTTTTTTGAATCTTGTATTTTAATATTCCCAATTGTTCAATGGAATATTCCAAGAAGGCGAATGCAATATTTCGTGCTATTGGGAAATGAATTATTCTTTTATAAATTAATTGCAGTTCATAAAATAGAAATTAAATTAACTATGGTACACTGAAAAAAAAATTTATTTGATTCAAATAACCGATTATTTGGTTATATTCAAATAAATATTTATTTGAATCAAATAATTTTTATTTGAATTAAATAAATTGTATTTGAATCAAATATTTCAGTATTTGAAGTAAATATTATTTAATTGATTCAAATAAAAATTATTTGATTCAAATAAATATTTATTTGAATATAACCAAATAATCGGTTATTTAAATCAAATAAATTTTTTTTTCAGTGTAGTTACAATTTTTCCTCTTTGTGACACAATATATTGACATTTAGTTAAAAATTTTATGATACCCAGCATATTAAGTAATTCTTTTTCGCTGTTTAAATATTGAAATTAATTTCATAAAGAAGGGCATTATTCCATTTAAATTTATAGGTGCAATAAAATGGAGAGAGAGACAGAGAAAGAGAATGAAAGAATATAAATGAAATGTCATTAATTCCTTTAGAGTGGAGAAATAACGAGAATGCTGCTGTATTCATAAAATTTGAGGGAAAAAATAACAATTTTTATATTTGGAAAAGAATTATTTTTCCTACAAACCGTAATGGTAACAATTTTATATATATATTTATATGTTACATGTTTGCAAATATAGATAACTTTGGATTCCCATTTGTATAGTATATTTATGTATTACGTTAACGATGTCACATTTAACGTATTTCGTGAATTATATTTTAGTTATGCACAATAATATTTCGATTTGAATGTCATATTACTTCTATTCCATAAGTCATGTCAATAAATGCTAATATTAAATTCCACCCATTAGTAGTGCATGTAAACATGATAAATTATGTGCCACTTGCAATACATATATATGTATATATAAAGGTTCATAATTAATTCTGAATTTCATATAAAATGCAATTTTGAAGAACCGTTTTTCGAAAAAGGAATATTATTATTATTATTATTATTATTATTATTATTATTATTATTATTGATTATTGGTTTACAAACATAAATGCGATTCATATTTGTCTGGAATGGCTCCCAGAAACAGATAAAATGAAAAATTGTGAAATTTTCAATCAATCAAAATTTTTGTTAATGAAAATCGAAAACAGAAATTTTTTTATAGAAATCGACTTTTAGTAGGGTTGCCACGCAACCTGAAAACCTGGAAATGTCAGGAAATTTTATAAATTTTTTTATTTATTTATTTTTTTATTTTTTTTATTTAAAAAACTTTGAAAAAAAATTAATTTAATTTTAAATGTGTTGCGTTTACAATTTTCATAAATAAATTAAGTTCAAAAGGTTTTAATTTAAAATTTTGTAAAATTTCAATTTTAAATATATTAATTAAATAATAAAAATTTTACAGGAATTTTATTATTTACAAATTTTTTATAAATTTCTTCGCAATAATTCAATTATTTTTATAAATAATCAAATTTTTTACAGAGATTAAATTATTTTCATAAATAATAAAACTCATCGTAGAATTTCAATTATTTTGAAAAATGTTATTATTCTTAAAAATTTTATTAAAATTCATCAAAGAAATTCAATAATTATTTTAAAATGCCTTTTTATAATTTATTTATTAGAATTTAAGTATTATTGTCCATATATTTTTAATTAAATTTCTTGAAAGAATTAAATTATTTTCAAAAGTTTTAATGAAATAATTCTTTTTAACAATTCAATTTTTTATCAAAATAATTTTAATAAAATTCTTCATAGAAATTTTATTAATTTCAATAAAATTTATCAAAATTCAATTATTTTCAATATCTACTATTTCAATAAAATTTCACAAAAGAATTCAATTATTTAAAAAGAAATATTATTAATATTATTATTAATTAAATTATTTTCAAAAGTAATAAAATTCTTCGCAGAAATTCAATTATGGTCAAACGTTTAAAAAATTTCTCTTGAAAATTTCAATTATCTTTATAAATAATAACATTTTTCTCAATAAGCCAATTATTTTCAAAAAATTTAATAAAATTCTTGGCAAAATTTCAATTGTTTTTAAAAACGTTTCTCAATTCAATCAAATTTTTTACAGAGATTCAATTATTTTTAATACAATTTGAATCTAATTTCTCGAAAAATTAAATTATTCTTAAAAATGTTATTAAAATTCGTCAAAAGAATTTTAATTACCTTCATTTAAAAATTTTTTGATAAAATTCTTGTTCAATTTAAAAAAATATTCAATTCTTCAATAAATTATTTATTTTTGTATTTAAATAATTGAATTTTCGTAAGATTTTCTAATAGAAATTGATTTAAATATGAATTTCATTTTAAATTTTAGATAATAATTGAATATTAAACTCTCTAAATTTGAATTAGTAGAAATGTTTTATAATTTAAATTAGTGACTGACTTTTTCCTATTGAATTATCAGATTTTACTAATAAATAGTCGTTTCTACTAATTCAATATTAAAATTTACTAATTCAAAAGCAAAAAGTCAGTCACTAATTCCAATTAATAAACATTTTTATTTTTACTAATTAAAATTTAGAGAGAAAGTATTATAGCGTGAATTTTTAGAAATAATTGAATTTTGAAAAGGTTTTAAATTATAATCTTTGAATGTTTGAATTTTTCATACTTTTAACTAAAAAGTAAAAATTGTGTGGATTTAATTTTTTTGAAAAAGTTTAATTGAATTTTTCTTAAGTTATTTGAAGTTTTTATTTTCTAATAGATATTTGATTGAAGAATTTCTGAATAATCGATGAAATTTCGTAAAATTTTATTTAAAAAAAGGATTGTTAAATTTTTAAAGAAATTTTTAAAAAATTATTAAAAATTTTAAATAATGAGGTGTTAAAATATTTTCTCTTTCATCTTGGTCATTTAACACCTCATTATTTAAATTTTTAAATTCTGGTCGAAACTAACTCAAACATCCAACAAAAACTAAAATTTTTAAAAATAATTAATTTAAAGAAGAATTTTAGTTAAAAATTTTGGAAAACAATAATTCAGGGTGTCTAACGGTCAAGGATGTCAGGGAGTCATGGAAAAGTCAGGGAATTTTTTGGTCAGGGAAAAGTGATGGAAAAGTCAGGGAATGTCAGAGAATTTCATTCAAAGTCAGGAAAATTTCCTTAAATTTGTATAAAAATTAAAATCTTTTGTTAATTAAAAATTTTTTTAATCTACTCTCTTAGTTTGAATCAGTTAAAAATCACTGATTTTTAGTGAAAAAATAACTAAATTTTCAGTAAATAATAACTGAAAAAATAGTTAAACTTGACTTATTGAATCAGCCAAAAAAAATTTACTGAAACTTCAGTTATTTTTAACTGACAATCAGTTATTTTTAACTAATTGTCAGTAGAAATATTGCTATTTGAATTAGTGACTGACTCTTTGCTGCTAAATCAATTATTTTTAACTGATTCAAATTTAGAGAGTAACAAAACTTGAAAGACTTTTATTACTGTTTGTGTCTATCATCAGATATTAATTTATTGTTAAATATGTTAATTACCATATTTTTGTCCCAAAAAAGCAAAAATAAAATTAATAAAGAGTCAAGAAATGTCAGGGAGAAGTCAGGGAATTTTTTTCTCAATCCTTGTTAGACACCCTGATTAAATATTTATTTAAAGAAGAAGTACCTATTTGGACATTTTTCTGAGTAATAATTTTTAATCTGAATCTGAATATTCTTTAGAGTCGAGGAAAAGTAAGAATTTTTACTGGAAATCAAGGGAAAGTCAGGGAAAAAGAAAATTAAATGAATTTGTAAAAATTTATTGGAATTATTTAATTTTGTAAAATATAAATGTAGTTTTCAAAACCTGGAAAAATTCCATTTTTTAACCTGGAAAAGTCAGAGAATTTTTTGAAATGAGTAAAAGCGTGGCAACCCTGTTTAGTAGAAGAAATATTTTCTTATAGAAGGAAATATTTTTCATGGAAAATTGAAAACATTTTTGATTTGTGAAAAAATTTGTGAAAGAACAGGCAATATTAGAGTTGGGATTGTTTTTTTTTCTCTTCTCTCGATTACTTTTGATACTAGATTTCGATCAGGTGACCTTATACGGGACGTGGTCGTTTTGGCCTATCAAAATAGGTAGTCTTTTGTAGAGAGCATAAAGAAACCGTAAAGAGACCGAAGTGACTGCAATCTCCATTGGATTTTAGGGTCATCTAGGTTCTAGGCTAGGCAGATTTATTTTTTTTGCAAGAGATGGATGAGAAGAGAGAGAGAGAGAGAGAGAGTGGGAGAGAAAGAGAAAGAAAAAGAAAGAGAGTTACTTTTCTCGGAGAAAATTGGAGCCCGGAGGAACGAGCAGATAAAATCTCGTCTCGTAAAGCAGGTCCTGTGCAACGGCTTCTCGTCGCTTTCGTAACATCATCACGTTTCATACTTGGATTTAAAATCCAGTTTATCGGGACCCTCGCTTTTGTTTACGCGACAAGTCGCAGGACACACTGTAAGCGTTTTTTCTAATTCCTTCTCCATAGACTCGCTCGTTTCTTGAATAATAAAACAACCAGACTTAATTACATTTGTTAATTCCAATTCTTGACGCGCTTCAAGAGGAATGATAATAATTTTTTGGTATCCATTACTTTTATTATTATTGCGGTTATCAGAATTATCATTGTAATTCATTTGTCTTTAGAATAGTCGCGATGAGTATTTAGATTTAACTGAATCAAATTACAATTTATTTATTATTGTAATTTATATTTTTCATTTCATAACTGAAACGAAACAATAATATACAATTAATTAATATCTATAAAAATTAATTGTGTAAATTTCTACTTGATATTTACTAGAATTATTTATGCTGAAATTTTATTGAATTCTTCTAGTAATATTCTATAGAATATTCACTAAGTTTTAATATAGATTCATTCTAGTAAAATTATTCTATAATATTTTTTTTACTAGGATTATTATTATTATTATTATAACTGAAATAAAATTTTGAACGTTCAAAAGACCGAAATTTTTTTAATGTTAATGTTACTTAATGTTACTTAATGTTACTTAAACATTTCCTTAGTTAATTAAATTTTTTTTTTAGCAAACGAAATATTCTTCTATATTTCGTGAAATTCTCGGTGAAATTTTATTAAAAATAATTGAATTTTTGCAACAATTTTACTAATTAAAAAAATAATTGTATGTTTCAAAAGATTTATTAAAATTTTAGAAAATAATTGAATTCTTTCGAAAAATGTTATTAAAAATTTTTTTTCAATTAAATATTTACAATTTATTTATTAAAATTGTATTAAAAATAATTGAATTTTTGCAAAGAATTTTACTATTTATAAATAAAATGGAATTGTTTCGGAGGATTTTTAAGAATTTTAGAAAATAATTGAATTCTTTTGAAATTTTTTATAACGAATGAAGAAAAAATTGAATTGTTTCGTGAAATTTCTTTGAAAATAATTGAATTTTTGCAAAGATTTTATAATGAATTAGGAAAAAATCGAATTCTTTCGTGAAATTTTTTTTGAAAATAATTGAATTCTTGATATAATTTTACTATTTAAAAAAATAATTCAATTGTTTTGAAGGGTTTTTTCAAATTTTTTAAAATAATTTTGTTTAAAAATAATTGCATTTTTGCAACAAATTCTACTATTTATAAAAATAATTGAATTCTTAAGGAAAATGTTATTATTCACGAAAATAATTGAATTTTTGCAAAGAATTTTACTATTTATAAATAAAATGGAATTGTTTCGGAGGATTTTTAAGAATTTTAGAAAATAATTGAATTCTTTTGAAATTTTTCATAACGAATGAAAAAAAAATTAAATTATTTCGTGAAATTTTTTTGAAAATAATTGAATTTTTGCAAAGATTTTATAACGAATTAAGAAAAAATTGAATTCTTTCGTGAAATTTTTTTTGAAAATAATTGAATTTTTGCAAAGATTTTACTATTTAAAAAAATAATTCAATGGTTTCGAAGGATTTATTAAAATTCTAGAAAATAATTTTGTTTAAAAAATAATTGAATTTTTGCAAAAAATTTTGCTATTTATAAAAATAATTGAATTCTTAAAAAGAATGTTATTATTTATGAAAATAATTGAATTCTTGCGAGGAATTTTATTAAAATTTTTGAAATTAATAAATAATAATTAATTAGTAAGTTTGTTCATAATTAAATTTTTTTAAAGTTTGAATCTGAAATTATTTAAAAATTCATATTTGAAAATAAAAAATTTTTTAATTTGCATAATAATAATAAATTGTAATAAATGTAATAATAAAAATAAATCACATTCCGCGCTAGCGCTCGAGATATTTACTAGTTTTTTAATAAAATACAAATTAAAAAAGGAATTACAAAGAAATTGTTCATTTGAACATTGAAAACTTTAGAAACATAAGAAAATGAAATTATTTCTTTAATTTGCACTGAAGAAAAATTTATTATTTTATTTAAATATTTATTTAAATCAAACAATTTTGATTTAATTTAAATAAATTGTATTTGCACTAATAACATCAGTATTTGAAGCAAACACCATTTAATTAACAAATAAAAATAAATAAAAAATAAAAATTACTTGATTCAAATAAGTGTTTGTTAATAGATTATTTTAGTTTATTTGAATTAAATAAATTTTTTTTCAGTGTAATAATAATATTTAAAATATTTATTATCATTAAAATATTGTTATCAAATATATTATTTTTGGTAATTTAACATTTATTACTTAATTTATTTATTTATATATAAATGGACTTAAAAATAAAACAAAAAAAACTTTTTAAATTTAAATTAGTGAAAAGTAGTCCATTAATTTAAATTAGTAAAAATTTAATTAGTAATTTAAATAGTAAATTTTTATTCATTTCTTACTAAAACTTAAGTAGAAAATTTAGAAATTCCAATTAATTAAACATTTTTTTAAAAATTTAATAAAATGTTAGTTAAATAAGTAAGAAAGTTGGGGAGAAATTTAGACAAAATTTAATGAACAAAAAATATATTTATGTAACAATTGCTTAAATGAGACTTTAATTGATCTAATTGATAATTTAAACCATAAAATGAATATTAAAATTGGAACGAAATAAAAATGAATAATGTAACTTTTATTAAATTAGTAAAACATATACTCTATTGAAATTCTGTCCATTTCTGCTGGAAATTTTTACTACTTCCGCAGTAAATTTTAGTATATCCGAAATAAATTTTAGTAAAAATTAATAATATGTACTAAGGGTCGTAGTAAAATTTACTCACCGGAAATAATAAAAGTTGCAAAGCAGAAATTTGATTTAAATAAAATTATTTGATTTAAATAAAATTATTTGATTTAACTAAAAATTATTTGATTCAAGTGAATATTTATTTCATTATAGACAAGTAATCGATTAATTTTTTTTGTTCACTGCAGTAGCATAAATTTAACAAAATTCTTGCAAATGACAAGGAAATTTTTCTTATATTCAAAATAGTGAATAGCTTAATATTTTATCAAGCAGATGTACTTCAAATTTTTTCATTTTGAAAATATTGTGGTTGAAATTTTCAATGAATATGTAAATGAAATGTTGAACAATTTTTTTTTTTTAAGGGATTTATTATCATTTTTTTAAGGACATACCGAACAAAATGAATCTTTGGATCCATTTTTGAATTTTCTTCTCTGTTCTCTCTCACGTCATATCTCTTATAATTACAACGCCAGCGCACATCTATTCATTCTATTGCATTTTCATATTTTTTTCTTATAACAACGATTGTTATTTTTTAAATTCTTTTTGTAGTTTTCAATAACAGTTTGAATGTTTTTTTTTATCCGTAGCTCTGTAATTAAATTTGAAATTCGTTTTCTGAGCTTGTTTTGTAGTTATACAAGTTCTGCTTTGAACTCACAACTGTTTTTCATCGGCCAGCAATAATTCATTGCAATACGTTTTCAATGAAATATCGACTTGAATAGCTCAGTAATGTGTGTACACATATTTTTTTTTTTTGCATAAAAAGTACAACAACAGAGAATTATGTTATATATATATTAAAGGTTGTAATTTATTAAAAACTTGTATATATATATTTATTTATAAAGAGAAAAAATAATTTTTTTGCTTACTGAGTTATAGAAGAAGATATTTCGGGGAAAAATAATTAAACATATTTACAAGTTTATTTTTTTTTTATATAATAATTTCGAAGAATTCTATTTTAATGCGACTATGATTGTGAGACTATCAATTCTCACGCAGGTACATGCACATACTTTTCTTTCGTTTCGTCGCGCTTTTTCTCAAGGAAAAGAAAAAAAAAGTAAATTTCTCTTGTTTCTTTTAATTCAAAAAATTTTTTTTTATATTTAGAAAGAAACGCAAACTAACTTACAAAATATGTATTGCAAAAACACCTTTATGACAAAATGGCAGTATCGCGATATATCATATATATAATAATATGAATTATATATAATATATTATATGTAATTACAATTTCAGAAAAAAAATGATTTGATTCAAATAACCTCACGGAAAAAACACTTAAACCAGCTATAAGTTTCCCTAGAATAGCGAAAATTTTAATTAAAAGAACTAAAAATTTCGCTAATATAGTGAAAATTATAGTTGTTTAAGGCGAAGACTTTTTTTCATAGCTACTATTTGTCTATTATCCAATAAATATTTACTTGAATCAAATAAATGTTTTTCTGTGTTGTAAAGTTGTAATTATAAATAATTATAAATTTATAAACAATTATCAATAATTGCAATTTATAATTGTAATATAATTACAATATACATATTTTGATATATAATTTAACATTATTATATATATTTATATATAATAAATCTGCAATGAATATATTTAATATTTATAATGTATTTTTATTTATATAATATAATCTATATAATATGTCGCTTAATATATTCACATAGTATTATATTTATATATATACCCAATGTAAAAATATCGTGCTTTAAAAACGTGGAAAAAAAAGTTTCCTTCGTTTTGCAATTTTTGTCGCACGATATTTTCCATACCAGCAGTTTTCTCTACTTATCAATTTTTTTTATGTTCTTGTGGTCTGTGGAATTGTCACGTATAACTATCATTAAAGATAAGTAATTGAGTGTGACAAAACGAAGAATCTCTTCAGTTTCGCTCTATTTTTTTTCGTAATATCATTTCATAAATTCATTAATTTCGCAATTCCTCGTTTAGTTTTTCCGTTTTTTTCTTTAACTATGTATACATTAAAAATTATTTATTTTTCGGGCATTTTTCGATATAATAGTTTCCGTCGTTTTCGAGTAAATTGAACTAAATTATGAATAAATTGAACTATATTATGAATATTGAACTAAATTGTGAATAATGGACTTAATTTTGAATAATGAACTTAATTTTGAATAATGAACTTAGTTCTGAATAATGAACTAAATTGTGAATATTGAACTAAATTATGAATAAGTGAATTAAATTTTAAATTAGGATAAAAATCCAGGAAGCTGAATTTTTAGTTGTTAAAAAAAGAAGAGGAACACTTTATTTTAGAATATTTTTATACTTTGGTTTTTTTTTTAAATTTTTTGTTTTAAAAATTGATTTTTAAAAAAATTTGTTAAAGAAGAATGTGATGGACAGTCAAAACAAAAGTTACTCCAATGTCATAATTTCGTAGGGAAATCAGAAAATAGTCAGGGAAAACGAAATTGGTTAGGAAAGTCAGGGAATTTTATCAAAAGTACTGGAAAAATGACTACAAAAATTGTATAATTATTGTATAAATATACTACAAAAATTTCTACACAAATTTTGTTCTACCAAAAATTCTACTGACAAAAAAGTTCAGAAATATTTTAGAAAAACTTAAAATCTTTGAATTCTTTCTTGAATTTTTATTTCTTAATTTTTTGTTTCTGAAAATAATTAAATTTATTTTAAATAATTAAATTCTAGAATAACTTTCTTCGTGATATTAATTGTACTTGGAAAAGAATTTAGTTTAATACAGTTGCAATTTTCAGAAAAAAATTTAATTTTAGAATGTTTTAAATAAATTTTTTTTGAAAATTCTAAAGGCTTTGATGAAATTAGTAATATAATTCAATATTTATTTGAGAATTAATTTAAGATTTAAATATTTAAATATTTTAATAATAAAAGTAATAAATAAATATAAATAATAAGAAAGAATAATAAATAAATAATAATAAATAAATAATAATAAATGAAGAATAATAAATTTAGTATTCATTATAAAATTACTTTTCAATGAATAATTTTACTTAATATTGAAATATTTTATAGAAAGAAGTACTAGAAGAAATCGTAGAGATTTAATAATATTTAATAAAAATAATTTTTCTATAGAAAATATTTTCAGTTCATATTCATTATATTGAAGAAAGCCCAAAAAGTAAAGAATTTTATTTTTTATAAATAAATTAGAAAAAGTTTATAATACAAATTGCTCGTATTTCCGCACTTGCTAAAATACTTTATTAATATTTTAAAAATTACATATATCATCACTCTCCACGATAATTATATAATTTTTTTTTATTTTTACTTTGATCATTTTACATGATTCTCCCTCCATACTCGCAGGATATTTATGTACAGAAGTGCCAGGAACAGTGTATCCCGGTTTTAAAACAATGAATTCAAGAAACGAAATATTGTATTTCCTTTCCGGTATATAAATAATAAAATATTCATGCGCAAAACTCGTATGTGTGTGTGTATATAAATAATAGAAATTTCCTCTCGTATGTTATATGTATATATATAAAGTTTTGAAAAATATGAAAATTCGAAAAAAAAGAAGAATTTGAAAGACACTGTCATATTTTATTTCTTATCATATATATAAAAGTCGCGGACTCTGTACAACATTTTTAGTCAGTTTATAAAATGTAACTTTATCTCGTTGACGTTTGACCAAAATGGTATTATGAAGTAACAGAATTTGTGTGTGTGGGTGGATTCTTTTTTCTTCTTGCTACAATATTCCTCGGGAAATATGTGTATGTGAAAAGTTTTGTTATCTTTTTTTTTGTTGTTTTCTCGAGTTGGAAAAAGATTTGTCATTTGTTAATACTCTCTGGCGGAACTTCCTATTGAATTCAAGACTGTAGCAGATCCTTCTGACAGGCATGAAGTATAGTGCAAATAGTGAGAACCATAAGGTACTAACGTAACGTTGCTAGACACTGAGAAAAAGGATTTGCCGGGAAAAAGGATTTATTGAATTTTCCTCACTGACAGTTTCGATACTTAATGCTTTTCCACAAAGTGCACATGCATGTTGAAATTTTATACTATCTCATTTTCATTTTTTCCCCTCTCTCTCTTTCTTTTTTCTTTTTTGCTCCATCCAAAAATTTACTTTTTTCCCTGAATCATAAAAATGTCAATTGAAAAATATTTAAAAAAAGAGCGAATTTATTGTAGGTTTGCAAAAAAAAAAAAAAAATTGGTGGGAAATACTGACAGTCCTCGGATTGTGACTTTTAGGATTTTTCTTACACATATTAAATACAATTTTTTTGTATGGATTTTTATTTTCTCTTTCATTTTTAGTCTAAAAAATAACTATCACTGTTAAAAAAGGTTCTTGGTTTTTAGTGGATTTGTGCTCAAACATAATGAAAAATTTTCACTCCGAATAATTGAAAAAATATATTGAAAATTAAAACTCTAAAGGAAATAAATAACAAAAAAATGTTAATATAAAAAAATAGAAATTATTTAATTTTTATTTTTTTATATTAACATTTTTTCGTTATTTATTTGTTTTTAACTCTCACAATAGAATGGACTAATTTTTTAAATTATCTCCATTTTTACAGTTATATAGAAAATTGCAATAAATGTAATTTCCATGAAAGAAAAATACATTTGTATTATCAGAATGAACATAATTTTTTCCAAAAAGGAAAAAATTAAAGAATATTTCAAACATGACTGGAGAAAAAAGTTTGAAAAAAGAATAATCGTAAATTCAGAAGAACGAAAGCAAACAACTCACTTAGAACTTATTTTAAAGTACATTTTTAATCATATAATAATAATCGAAAACAACTGCTCTCGAAAATGTTTTTCTTTCTCAATTTTTCCTCTATACCATTATTTCAAAAATTGCTTAAATAACGAATATACTTCTCTCCACCCCTTCTATATATATTTATGTCGTGAAACATTTTCTCTCGCTAACATTTACGTTTTTCTTTCACTTCTTCATTACCTTATTCGTTTTTCCGAGGAAATTTTATGACTGTGTAATTAAACATCAAGCTAACAATATACATATATAAAAACTCAAGTAAGATCATTCTTAGAAATGTGTTTTTTTCCTTCTTTTTTTTTTTTAAAGCGCCTCCCTTTTTTTATGTGAATTTAACTCGGTTGTAGCATTTTTTTTTACCACTCTCACAACTTGTTTTATAGTTCAATTATCAAGCTACGAACAATGTACAGATTGAAGCACTAAAAATTTCATTTCTGACATGCAGGAGCAATAAAGTACATCAGCCTTCGTGGAATACACCTTTTTCTCCATTTTTATTATTACCTTTTTTAATTTCTTGCTGGAAAATCTCAGACTGAAAGTTTAGTTTTCTTTGCAAAAAAAGAAAAAAAAAGAAAAATAAAAGAAAATAATAAAAAAAAATCTTAGTGAAAATGAACACAAAGAGACCGTTTCTTTGACATTATTCTCGTCATTATTATTTTTATTTTAGAACCGCTCTCATTAAACTTTACCGGGAACAGTTTTTTGTTTTATAAACAATACGATTTTTTTCAAAAACAATCTTCTTGTCTTACAAGTTTTTTTTTGGTGGGGGGGGGGGCTTTTTTCCACTTCGTTAGATAAAGGAACGGTTAACGTAAATGCACCAGTGCTCGTCAGTTTGACATTATAATGAAAAAAGATGATAATCGTTTGCGAAAAAAGTTAAAAACATTTTAATTTTTAAATTTTTTCTTATTTTGCATATTTTTATTTTTGTCTTTAGATTGATTTTAGAGCTCAAAAAAGTCCAAATGTCCTTTATTTTGTAATTTAGCTACGTCAAGGAAATTTTATTTTGTGTATTTCCAGGAAATTTCACTGATTTCTAAATTTATTTATTTAAAACTTTAATATTTCTGTAAAATAAATATGTAAAAACTCATGTTTTTTCAAAGAAATTAAAATTTTTTAAATTTCAAACGAAAATAATTGAATTTTGAAAAATTATTTATAAATTAATTAGGAAATAATTGATTTTTGAAAAATCGTAATAAAAAAGATTCTTAAAATCAATCTTTTAGAAAAATGTTATAATAATTTTTGAAAGATAATGAATTTTTCAATTATTTTTTTTTAACAATGACAATTATTTATAATTGAAAAACTGCAAAATTATTGAAAATTTAGAGAATTGAAAGATAATTATAATTTTTTTTATAGTTTTCCAAAATTTAATTCTTTTCAATATTTTTAATTAAATGTTTTCAAAAATGCAAATATCTACCTGAAAAATTTTAATCTTTTTAAAAATCGACATTTTTTTATTAATAGAGATTTTCGGAAATATGCGATTGAAAATAATTAAATTCTAAAAAAATTACAGTGGAAACATTATTAGAACTGCTTTTTTTAAAAAGAATTTTGTAATATAATTTTTTGAAGCTAATTTCCATTAATATTCATTTTCAAATTTTTATTTCAACATTTCTTATTAAAACTTTTGAGAATTCAATATTATTTTGAAATTTTGTAATTAAACTGCTTCAAAATTTGATTTTCAAAAATTTTAATGAAATATTTTTAAAAAAATCAAAAGTTTTCAATAAAATTTAAACTTTTGTGAATTCAATATTATTTTGAAATTTTGTAATTAAACTGATTTAAAATTTTATTTTCAAAAATTTTAATGAAATTTTTTTAAAAAACCAAATGTTTTCTATAAAATTTGAACATGTTTTATTTAAACTTTTGTGAATTTTTTATTATTTTGAAATTTTGTAATTAAACTACTGCAAAACTTGATTTTCAAAAATTTTAATGAAATACTTTTAAAAAAATCAAAAGTTTTCAATAAAGTTTTACAAAATTTTTATTTTTTAACTTTAGTCTTCTTTCAAAAATTCTAATTATGAATAAATATTACAATACATTAAATAAAATTTAAGTTTTAAATGAAATACTTTTAAAAAATCAATTGTTTTCAATAAAAATTTTAATTATTAAAAATTTACTATTTTTTTCGAAAATTAAAAATATTTTTAAAATATTATCCAAAAGTAATTTTTGAAAGGTTTGACTACAGTTATTTTTGAGTTATTTGACACTATGAATGTCGAAGTAAATTACATTTTATATCAGAAAAATGTCATTTTGTTGCAATATTTGGAAGAAAAGTGGATAAAGTCATAATATCCATAAGATCTGCTTTTATAGAATTTAATTTTTATTAAAGATCGAAAAATTTTTAACCTAATGAACGAAGTATTTTTGATTCGAAATATTTTCATAAATTACTTGTTTCAAAAAAAATTGAAAACTCGAATTCAACAATTAGAAAGTTTATAGTTAATTTTTATGATCTGACGCAAAATATATGAATAGAAAAATCTTAATTTGAAAGAAGAAGGAAATAAATTTCCGCTTATTTGAAAGTTCGGAACTTTAAGAACATTTTTACTATCAAAAAATGTAAGTGAAAAATTGATTTCAACAAAATTCGACTTAAAAAATTCATTTACTCAATCTAATGTTAATTTTTCTCGCACCTAAATTTTCCTTTCCTTTTAAACCGACTCAAAAAAAGGAAGAAAAAAAGGACAGAAAAAATTCAAGTAATTCCGCGACCGATTTCCCTTCGAATTCAAACGGGTTATTGACATTTTCGTAAGCAGTGCTTGAATCCGATTTGAAATTTTCAACGGCATGATCGATATTTCAATTTTACGGCTCGACGAACACAAAAAACATGCGCTTTTCGCCAGTCCATCCAAAAAGTAATCGGACTCTTTGTACTTTTCGGGTTTCCCTATATCCAGCCACGAGATCACTGTGAAATTCTATTTTCGTCCGGAATTCGTCACTTGACAACGAAATTGCTGTCGAGAACTTGCACAATCCCCCTGAACGAAACAAAGAGCGAATAAAGAGGACAATTGCTTTGCCTCCTTCAAAATCTTTTACGTGCGAAATATTTCACACAGTCATGTTTGAAATTTTTATAAAAGACGAAATTTCCACCTCCAAGAACAGAATACATTCCATTTTCTACTTTTAAAGGTACATGAAAATTGCTCGAAACGTTACGTGTTTCCATACACACATATATACATATATAAATGCAATGAAAAAAGGAACGAAACAAACAAAAAATTGTAAATTCCTCACAAGAAAAGTTAAATTCTTTTGTGAATCATTCAAATTATTTCTGTAATATTTTATACAATACATCAAAAATGGTAAAATGAAAAACAGTATATAAAATAAAAGAACAAATTTTGTAAATTTGATAGACTTTTTTTTCATTGAAACAAAATTCGAGACAAAATTTTACGAGAGAAAAAATATTTTCAGTAAAACTCGGGTCGACTTTCAAGCGCAAAAAAAGTACCAGTCGATTCAAAATACCCACAAAAGTAGAAAAGTAATTGTATTTTGTTCAGAGTTGTCACGAAAATTTAATTTTGTATTTTCCTGTTTTCCTGAAATTTTTTTAACTCTTTTCCATTTTCCGAATGTTTTCAATTCTAATTTCTTGTCATATTCAATTATTTTCAAATAATTATTTAATATTTAATATTTATTAATATTTATTACCGTATGTATTTTGTTTGTAAATTGTTTCTAAATTCAAAATCGTGATTTTTTTGCAAAAGTGTAATAAAATTCTTAAAAAAAAATATTTTTCCAAAAAACTTTATTTTAATGAAAATTTTACATTTTCGATTGTCTAAACATTTTTCAAATTAATTATTTTTTGAAATTCAATTATCTTCGAAAAATTTAAAAAAAAATTTGAAAACCTATTTTTTTTGAATTTTTTTAAGTTTGTTGTTTATTTTTCCATATATGTATTAAAATTAGAAAAAAAATTTCAATTTGAAACCTTAGTGAATTTAATTATATCTCAAAATCTTACTACTGCGATTCTTCGAAATTTTAATTATTTTCCTATATTTTTAACTAAAATTATTCAAAAGTTTAATAATTTTTGGAAATAAATACCTATTTATTAAATTTAATAATATTATAAATTTCAAAAAATTTTAATTTAAAACTTTGGAAAATTAAAATTTTTGATAGTTTAAATTTTTAGTAATTTTTAATCTGGAATTCTTGACTTAGTTTTTTTTAAACATTGCTATTCGAATTTGTTTAGAAATTAGTTGAATTTTTTAGTATGTAAATTTTATTGGAAAATTTTTAAACAATGGAAATTTCGTAAAATTGAATTGGAAACATTTGAATTTTAAGTATTATTATTTAAAAAATATTCTTAAGATTTCTTTCTTTTTCTTAAAAAAAATTACTTGGTTGAAATGAATTTAATTTGTTTGAATTTCATTGGTTAAAATAACTTTTATTCGGTGGAAAAAAAATTTACTTATTTGAAATGAATTCTATTCGGGTGAAGAAAAATTTTACAAAAATTTTATTCAATTGAAAAAAAAACTTTACTTTAAAACAAATGTTATTCGATTAAAAAAAACTTTGCTTGATTAAAATAATTTCTATTTGGTTAAAGAACAATTTACTTAGTTCAAATAAATTTTATTCGGTGGCAGAAAACTTTACTTCGTTGAAATAAATTTTATTTGGTTCAAAAACTTGTCTTGCTTTAAATAAATATTATTTGGTTCAATTAAATTTTATTCATTTCAAATGAATTTCATTTGGTTCAAATGAATTTTATTTGCTTCTGCTAAACTTTATTTTGTTGAAATAAAGTTTATTTGGCTTGAGTAAATTTTATTCGGTCCAAATAAATTTTTCTTGGTTTTAATAAATATTTGGCTCAATTAAATTTTATTCGGTTGAAATAAATTCTATTTTTTTGAAATAAACATTTTATTCGTTTTAAATAAACATTTTATTTTTTTCAAGTAAACATTTTATTTGTTTCAAGTAAACATTCTATTTGTTTAAAATAATCATTTCATGTGTTTCATGTAAACATTTCATTTGTCTTAAAAATCGAAATACCTGCCATGAATTAGTTCGCTTAAAAAAAGGTATACAAATAAAATTCTTAAACATTTGCTTTGTCAATTTCAACTAAAGTTAGTGATAAAAATTAATTTCAAATTTCAACCAAAGTAGATTTAGCCCCCAATTTGAAACCTCTTTAGAAATAATTTCCATTTGTCCGGACAAAAAAAACTATCTCCAAAAAGATTTAAAACAAAAATTCGAAAATTTTAAATTAGGAATTCAGAGGAAAATTTAATCTTTTATTCGCCTCTCTTTTTTAAAAGTTAAAATAAAAAAATTAGACTTGGAAATTTTTTTTTTGTTCTCTTAGAATGCCAATGAAAAGGGAAATATTAAAATGTTTAATTGATGTTTAATGAAAATAATAAGGACATTTTACGAAATATAGTGGTATAATAAATTCGCTCACTTTTCATGTCGCCAGAAGCGATATAGCGCGTATGTTATTAGTTAGAACTTGAAAGCTCCCAACGAACCTTCATAACAGCGCGGTAGTAATTTGCGAACGTGTACAGCGCGATGCATAAATTGCCCTTATATTTAATAGGTGTGTGCTTTTTCGACATAAAAAGTTGCTCATTAACCCTGATTTTTCTTTTCTTTCTTTTTATATGTACCTCGCGAGACTCTCTCTGTGTGAGTGTGTATTTTCAAATATAAGGGGAGGGTTCGGATACATTTTTTAAATATATCAAGAATGGGATTTAAATCTTCTATTAAATTATTTTTTAGTGATTGTTTGAGAGGAATTCAATGGTTAGAAAATATTTTGACAATTTTTGTATTTTTATTTTTCTTAAGAATTGGTAGATTTTTAAATCCTGGCGTAGTTTTCTAAGAAATATGTTTCTGTATCCATAACAAAATTGCTCAATGAAAAAATTGATTTTTAGTAGTTTTAAAGAATTTTTTTGAAACGAAAAAACATTTTTTAAGTTGAAAATGCCAAAAAATACTATTTTGTTAATTCAATTTTTTATACGGAAATTCATTTGTTTATTATTCTAAGTAATTTCAAATCATGATTTTTTTTATTTTTATCATGATTTTTATTATATTTTTTATTTCATAAAAAATTATGATTTAAAATTTGTCATTAAAATAAACAAAATAAATTTCTATATAAAAAAATTGAATACCTAACAATTGTATTTTTTAGCATTTTTTACGATTTTCACCCATTTGGATTTACAATTTTAATAAACAATTTCCCAAATGTATTCAAATATTTAAAAAAAAATTTATAAAATTCTTTGCGAACATTCAATTATTTTCATAAATAATAACATTTTCGCAGGCATTCAATTATTTAAAGAAAGTTTAATTAAGTTTTTCACAAGAATTCGATTCTTTTTATAAATAAAAAAATTCGTCTCAGGAATTCAATTATTTAAAAAAATTTTAATAAAATTCTTGACAAAATTTAAATTATTTTCAAAAATTTTAGGTTTTAATTTAAGATTTTAATTTTTTTATTTCTTAAAATTTAATTTTTTAAGAAACATTCAATTATTCAATAAATTATTTATTTTCGTATTTAAATAATTAAATTATATAGTATTTTGACAAGTTTAATTTTTTTATTATTTTTATAAAAAATAAAATTTTCAAAAGAATTCAATTATTTAATAAATTTAATTTAATTTAAATTATTTTTAATACAATTTTAAATGGAATCCTCAAAAAATGCAATTATTCTTAAAAATTTTATTTAAATTATCCAAAAGAATTTAAATAATTAAAAAAATTTTCATAAAGTTCTTTGTAAGAATTCAATTTTAAGAAATATTCAATTATTCAATAAATTATTTATTTTTGTATTTAAAGAATTTGAACAAGTATTTTGAGTTGGCAAATATTTTTATTAATTATTTTTATCTATTATTTTCATAGAAAAATAAAATTTTCACAGGATTTTAATTATCTAATTAATTAAATTTAATTTCAATTATATTTAATACAATTTTAAATAATTTTTTCTTAGAAAAATGCAATTATTTTTGAAAATTTTACTAAAATTCTTCAAAATAATTAAATGATTTTAAAAAATGTTAATAAAGTTCTTTATAAGAATTCAATTTTAAGAAATATTAAATTATTCAATGAATTATTTATTTTGTATTTAAATAATTTTATTCTCGTAGAACTTTCTAATAAGAATTGATTTTAAATTGAATATTCTTTTAAAATTGAATATTAGAATATTAGTAGCGTTACAGTATGAATTTTTGAGAAATAATTGAATTTCTAAAGATTTTTTTAATTGAAATCTTTGAAGACTGTAATTTCTGTACAATTGTATTAATATTTAAATTTTTATGTTGAAATAAAATCATTTTCAATTGAATGATTTTTGTGAGAAATTTCAAGAAAAAAAATAATTTAATTTTAGAATTACAATTGTGTTTTTTTTAGAAATAGTTAAACTTTAAAAAGTCTATACATTGAAATCCATTTAGAATATTTTAATTCATGGGGAAAAATAAATATGTATCTAAATATTTATTTTAAAAAAATTTTCGATTTTAGAATGCAATTTCATTTAAAAATTATGAAAAAATTGAATCGTCTTTAGTTTTCCAGTAGCTACTATTTTACTACTTTTTTCTGTCATAAAGTTACTTTTTTAAAATTAATTATCGAGTAGGAAGCTTGCAAATAGTAAAATTCAATTTTTTTGTGGATACAAAGACATTTATTCCAGTATTTTCTACAAAATTATGAATGAATTTTTAATTTCTAAGTAAAATAAAAATTCAAAAAGGGTCCAAATATTTTCTGACTATTGAATTCCGATCAAAAAATTACTATAAAAATAGTTTTATGGAAGATTTAAATCAATTTTCTTGATATAGTTAGAAATATATCCGAATCCTCACCTTAAAAAATGTAAATCATCGTTTTGTCTGGAACATTCATGTGAGAACAATACAATGATTATTACCAATGATAATTAAAAATGCTAATGAACAGGGATAATTAACAATGATTATATTAACAATACTGTATAAGAAAATGGCAATTTTTGTGTAAAGAAAAAATTTTTGTCCACTCATTCTTCTTTTTCCTCCACTCATATATAACAGGAGAGAGAAATCTTGTTTCTTTTGGCACTTAATCTAGCGGAATTTTTACGGACTTGAACCATATGAGTGTATTTATTTTACGATGTGCACATGTTTTTTTTTTTTTTTTTTTTTTTTTTGCTTCTGTTGAAAGTGTCTAGATGAGTTTTTATTTATTTTTTTTTTTTTTGTTCTTTTTTGGAAATTATTTTTTGAGAGGAAAAATTTGTCGCGGTGGTGTGTGATATGTGCAGCGAGACCCAGTCGCAGCGTTAAGTCGCATATTTTTATTCACGCTTTGCTACTTCTTATCATTTTCTTTATTACATTTACGTACGTCTTTTCCCATCTTATGGATTTTTTTTTCTTCTTCAAGCTATGTACACACATTTTCGATTTTTGTATTACATTTTCTTGCAATTTTTTTTCCCTCATCCCCCAACTGTAAACCCCTTCTTTTTCCCTCTCTATACACTTCATTCTCTTTTTTTTAAAATTTTTTTGCGATTATATTTTCTGGTGTTCTTATCTCTCGTATTTTAATTTTTCGCCTCTATTTCTCTACTCCAGCTTTTGAATAATTTACAAAATATGCTAATTAGTTGATTACATTTTGTAACAATAAAAATTGATACACTTATAAATTTTTTTTTCTTTTATGAAAAGAGAGAAAATGAAAAAGTTTAATTATTTATAATATCTATTTTATGTACAGGGGATTGTTGGGAAATTTTCTTTTCTTTTTGTTGGGGGAAAAATTGAATAAAATAATAATTTTGAATAATTTAGAAAATTGAAAAAATTGATAAATTGAGATAAAATGAGATCACTGTAGTTTTCTTTTTGGAAAATGACCTTTTATGGGTTATTAAGAAGAAAGGGAAAATAAAATACAAAAATTGGGAAAATTAATGAGAAATGTAAACGAAATTGTCCAACCCTTCTGTGTCTAGTCTTTTGGAGGGGAAAAAATGTTATTTCCGAACCAATTAGAGGGTCGATTTTTAGGAGATTTCCCCCTTTATTTTTCTGTGTAAATAATGTTTTTTCGAGAGAACATAAACGATCACGATTTTGGTTATTTTTTTATCTTTTTTGTATTTATTTGAAAAATTTCTAAAGTGATCTCGAAAAAAAAAATTGTTTAACAAAAAATTCTTCAAATTGAAATTAAAATTATTTATTTTAATCATTTACTTTTGGGAAATATTTTTATTATTTATTTTTAGAAAATATTTATGACATTCTCCGAAAAAAAGTACTGAAGAAGAAAAAAATTGTAGGGTCAATTATGAAATTTAATTTTTACTTTGACTTTCATTTTCGCTTTGATCGATTAATTTTACTTTTATTTTTACTTTCACTTTGATAAATTTTTCTTTTCACTTTACAGTTTTTTTATTTTTATTTTCACTTTGATGGATTTGCATTTTCACTAATCAAAGTGAAAGCGACAGCGAAAATAAAAATCTAATAAAGTAAAAATGAAAATACATAATCGACAAAAAGTTCGACTTTTTATACTTTTTTTTACAATTTTCAGAAAAGGAAAATTTTTTCGACTTATTCAAAAGAATGTGACTTTTCTGCGAAATATTGAAACAAAATATCACTTTTTTGTATAAAATGCAAAATACTTCAATATTTCTAGTGTAAAAAATAACTGTAGAAATATATTTCGAAACTTATTTTTGATTGATTTTTTTAAGATAATTAAATTTTTGAAATAGATAATTAAACAGTTTTTAAATAATTGAAATTTTGTTAAATTTTATAGGCAAAATTTTTGAAAATCGAATTTGAAAACTCAAAATTGCAAAAATTGAAAAAAAATTGAATTCTCAAAAATTTTACTAAAAAATCAAAATGAAAATTAGCTTAACAAAAAAAGTGCATTCAAAATTATTTTAAAAAATTAATTCTTAAAAATTTTATGATTATTTTTTAAAATTCAATTATTTTCAATAGTTTCAATTACATATTGTCAAAAATTCAATTATCTACAAGCAATTATTTCAAAAAAAATTTCTTAATCTACCTTAGAATTTTTTATTTAATTTTTTTTTCAATTGAATTCATGCAAAGAATTTAATTAAAATTTTATTGAAAATAAATGAATTCTTATACAGAATTTTATGAAAATTTTTGATAATAATCGAATTCTTTCAAAGAATTTAAAAAATTTTTATACTACTTTTTAAATAATTGATTTTTTTGAGAAATTTTATTAAAATTAAATTGCAAATAATAATAATATAATATAATAATAATATAATAATAATAATATAATAATAATAATAATAATAATATAATAATAATAATAATAATAATAATAATAATAATAATAATATAATAATAATATAATATAATATAATATAATATTTTAAATGCAAAATTAAAAAATAATTGATTTCTAAAGAATTTTAATGAAAAATCGAAAAAATTAAAAACATTTGATTTAGAGAAGAAGTTTAGTTAAAAATTATTGAAAATTGAAGTTTTTTTAATAATTTAAATTAATTGAAATTGAAATTTATTAATTTTAATTAATTGAAATTGAACTTTTAAATAATTGAAATTGAAATATTTTAATAATTGAAATTAAGGTAAAAACACAAACGTAACGTAAAATTATCTTTTTCTGAGGTATCTTTCTTCGGAGCGAGTCACATGTTAACTACACTGGAAAAATAATAATTTGTTTGATTCAAATAACCGATTACTTTACAATTATCAAATAAATATTTACTTGAATCAAATAAATTTTATTTAAGACAAAAGAATTGTATTTGAAATAATAATTTCAGTATTTGAAGCAAATATGAATTGAACCATTTATTAATTGACTCAAAGAAAAATTAATTTTCAAGTAAATATTTATTTGATAATTAACTATAATTATTTGAATGTTCTTTCATTCAATCACTTTTTCTGTCCCTCACACTCTAAAGTTGTCGTTTGTTTATACTTTTGTTTTTTGTTATCTTTCGATAGATTGTATATTATATTATTGTTATAATTATTTTTATTTTATAATTAATTCAAAATTGTAATGAAAAATAGAAATCATCAACAATTTTTTCACTTCTTTTCATTAAAAGACTAAAATTTTGTTAAATATCATGTTTTGTCAAATTGAAATTATTCAGATTTTGTTTCTTTACTTCTAAATAAAATTAGAAAATTGTTAAACAACTGTGATTAAGAAATAGAAAATTTATTTATTTTGCATTTTTTTTATTTATGAATCACAATTTTTTTAACAAAATTATTATTTTATTTTAGAAAGAGAAGAAAAATATTTGCACAATTCATATTTTTAATCTTATTTTTGGAATAGGATTTTCCACATGAATTAAGACATTCAAAAATTTCAAATTCAAACCTTTGTTAAATTAAACAACTTATAACAGTATTATTATAAAACATGAAGATATCGATTGCTCCGAATCGAACACAGTTGAATTTTATAAGAAGAATTTAATTTTTTTTTTAATAATTGAATTTCTGTAATTATTTGTAATTTCTCCAAAGTTGAATTTTTTTAGTGTTTTCAACAAAAATTTAAATTAGAACATTTCAAAATTATTCTATTTTTACAATTGCTAATTTTATTTAAAAAGGCAGTAAGAACTGGCCGCACTCTTTAGCGCGCGAATTGTTGCTAGTAGACAAGTAATCGGTTATTTAAATCAAATAAATTTTTTTTCTCAGTGCAATTAGTTTAGAAAAATAATTTCAATTTGAGTAAAAATGAAAAGTAAAATGAGCAATTATTTCGAGAGTTAGTATTTTATGAAAATTATAAAATTCTATTTTTGTTCTTTTTTGTGAATATTTCTTTTTCTATTTCTCAGTTTTCATTGAGTCGTATGTCCCTTATTTTTTTTATTCGTATCATTATATAACTAGTTTCTTTTAAAATTAATTCACTTTCCTCTGTTTTTTTTAACTGACGTCTATTTCTCATTCCAGAAGTTTTAAACCTCGACTTCTCCCTTGTCTATTTTATTCTTCTATATCTCCGGTCTCAGTGTCAGGAGCAGCCGAGCGAACTGTAAAACGGAATCCGTGAATTCTTTCACGGTTTTCCGGCCAACGTTTTACCGTCTTGTGCGAACACTTTAACTTCCATTCGTGGGACATCGAGTAATGGTTTTGACATGACTGACTTTCTTATTGATTCATCTACTTCGCATCTTGACTTGACCACGAGTCGTGTCTGCGACAGGATTTTCAGAAAATAATTTCCACGAGTAGAAAAGATGACTTTAGAAATAGAATGAGAGGAGGAGAAAAGATAAAGAAATCACTGGCAAGACATCCATTTAGGTCAAGAAGCAATTCTCCTTGAGAGATGGAAGGATTTTTTTTATACCTTCTTCTTCTTCTTTTTTTTTTTTTTTTTGCTCTTTTTTTAAAAGCCGATTTTTACATTCAATTGTTAAATTATACAAATTTCAAATAAAGAAGAATTTAATTTGCAAAAACAAAAATTTAGAAAACGGTAAAAAGTTTTGGTATTCCTTTTTTTTTAACGTAAAGTTGAAAATTATGCGCTGCATTTACATTTCATAAAGATGAGAAAAATTAAACTCCTGATATTGTTTTAATAAATGAAAATTTAAATTCACTCCTTGCGGGAAATTTGATTAAAAACTTTTTTTTTTAGAGAAAAATTAGCTTTCTTTCGAATTAAAAAACTTTTTTTCCAAATGATTTATGGGTAAATGGTTATTTTTTTGTAATAATACTTTTTTTGAAGTGTTTGACAAAAAGAAATTTATTAACATTAAAACATTTAATTGAAAATTGACAGAAAAACGTTGGCCGCTTTCTTTTTAATGATTGACTAACTTTCAGAGGTTTTTCTTTTCGAAATATTTATACACGATGAGATTGATCGCTGAAGAAATCAGTTATTTTTCGGTTTATTTACAAATTTGGATGGAAATAATAACTCTTTTAACAATACTATTATTATTAATTTCCAATACGATCTTGGAATAATTGATTGAATAATTTTATTTTTAAATAATATTTTTCGCTTTGACGAGAATTATTACCATCCAAGTATATTATATCTATACGTATATACCTACAATAACAATAATAATAAGAATAATAATTCTAGAATCGGTTTATATATGACAAAAATTTTTTTTTTTACCGAAAAGACACACTTTGATATGGAATTCATCACTCTCTCTCTCAAAAAAAAAATATTTATTTATACAAATTATAAAAAATAAATAATAAATATTTTATGAAAAAATTTTATTTTTCTTAAACTAAAAAATTTGTATTTATATAGTAAAAAAAGGTTTGTACAAAAAAAGCATTCGTTGAGTGTAGATTTCAGTCAAAAAAGAAAATTGTTTATAAAAAATTGTTTCTCTTATTTTGAATCTATGTTCGTTGACTCCAGTTGACTTTATAGGAGAATAGAAAAATTAAATTTGTTTGTAAAAATAGAAAAAATAAATTTCTATCTAAATTTATAATTATTTAATTATTTAATATTTAATAATTAATAAATAATGAATAAATTAATTAAATTACTATGAGCTTAATTTTTAATCTTATCTCATCATGTAAAACGCTTTAATACGCTTATTGGTAACATTTACGCAAATTGTGACATTCATACGATACTCGAGACTCATTTACAAATTTATAACTCTTAATTTTAAATGTTCTTTTTTTTAACTTGTTTTTTATTAATATAATAAATATTTATATTTATTTATATTTATATTTATATTTATATTTATTTATTTATATATATATATATATACGAAGGATCGGACGACTGACACTGAACCGACGTGAACGAGTACATAATTAATACTGACATCACGTTGTCTAGAAGGGAAATCGACTGATTGCATTGTTGAAATGTACAGGTCACGTCGAAATTAATGCCAAGAAAATTGGTAAGATAATGGTGAATAGTAATTCGCCACGAATTGAATAGGAACCTCCGCGTAAATCGCTGGCACGCAACCTTTGATTATCCAATTGATAAATTGTAACTCGCTTCTCGGTCTCGTAATTTTTCGAACCCACTTTTGCAATGCAACGAATTTTGACTTCACTACGACCACTGCGTTCGTGGTGCTTTACATCCGCTTGTATTCGCAATCCAATTCTGTTGGGAACAATGATTGCGCCATTGGGATTGATTGGTTGCATTTGATGAAACACTGTATTTTCTGGCGACACCTGAAAGCAGAAGAAACTTTTCGTTATTGGCTGAAATTTTTGGTTTTGTTTTTCTTTGAAATGAAAAAGTTGTTTTTTTTTACAATTATTACAATTATTAATTGTAAATCAAACTAATTTATGGTAGTGAGGATTTTTGCTAATTTTTAGTCATTGTTTTCTAAAATTTTAATAGATTTTTAATTTTTTTAATTTTACAGGGTTGCCACGCAACCTGGAAATGTCAGAGAATTTTATACACCTTGAAAAAAGCTGGAAAAGTCAGGGAATTTTGATCTTGAAATCGAATTTTGTTTAAATATTTCAAAATTATGTAATTCAAGTTTAAAAGAATTGCGTTTACAATTTTCATAAGTAGAAGGAACTACAAAAGATTATGATTTGAATTTTTGTAAAATTTCAGTTTCAAATGAATTTAATTAGAAATTTTAAAAAACCTAGATTTTAAAAAAAAAATTTAATAACTAAAATTCTTTTGAAATTAGGTCAATTCTTTTAATATATATTTAATTGATTATTAAAAATAATGGATTTATAGAAGAATTTTAATTAAAATCACTAAAACTTTCCTCAATTCAAAGATTTTTAATATTTACTACTTTCATAAAAATTCCCAAAAGAATTCAATTAGTTAAACAAAAATTAAATAAAATTCTACGCAAACATTTCATTATTTGCATAAATAATAAAAATTCCCCAGGAAATCAATTATTTACAAATTATTTTCATAAATTAATATTCAATTATTTCGATAAATGATAACATTTTTTTTATAGAAATTCAATTATTTTCATAAATACATAATAAAACTCATCGCAGACTTTCAATTATTTTTAATATAATTTTAATGGAATTCCTCGAAAAATGTTATTATTCTTAAAAATTTTATTAAAATTTATCAAAGAAATTCAATTATTTTAAAAACCTTTGCTAGAATTTATTTATGAGAATTTAAGTATTATTTCCAATTCATTTTTAATTAAATTTCTTCGAAGAATTAAATTATTTTCAAAAATTTTAATGAAATTCTTTGTAACAATTCAATTTTTTTCGAAATAATTTTAATAAAATTCTTCGTAAAAATTTAAATAATTTCATTAATTTGTCAAAATTCAATTATTTTCCATGTCTACTATTTTAATTAAATTCCACAAAAAAATGAAATTATTTAAAAAGAAATTTTAATAAAATTCGTCTAAAGAATTGAATTATTTTCAAAAATAATATAATTCTTCGCAAAAATCCAATTATTTTTAAAAATTTACAAAAATTCTCTTTTAAAATTTCAATTATCTTTATAAATAATAAAATTTTTCTTCGAAATTCAATTATTTTCAAAAATTTTAATAAAATTCTTGGCAAAATTCCAATTATTTTTAATAAAATTTTCATCAAATTTCTCGGAAAATTGAAATTATTCTTAAAAATTATATTAAACTTTGTCAAGAGAATTTCAATTACTTAAAAATTTGTTGATAAAATTCTTCATGAAAATTCAATTTTAAGAAACATTTGATTATTTAATAAAATATTTATTTTTATAGTTAAATAATTGAATTCTCGTAGAATTTTCTAATAAATATTGATTTAAAAATGAATTTCAGTTGAAATTTTAAATTATAATTGAACATTGAAAGCATTATAGCGTAAATCATTACAAATAATTAAATTTTTAAAAGGTTTTAAATTAAAATATTTGAAAATTTGAACTCTTTATACTTTTTAATTAAGAATTCTGTAGAATAAATTTTTTTCAAAAAGTTTAATGGAATGTTTGTTTAATTATTTAAAGTTTTTAATTTCTAATGTATTTAATTAAAGAATGTCAGAATAATCGAAATTTCGTAAAATTAAATTGTAAACAGAAGAATTTGAAAATTCTTAAAGAACTTTTTAAAAAATTATTTAAAAAAAAATTGAATTAACAGAATTATTTAATTGAAATTAGTATTTGTTTCTCTTTTTATTATTCTTCTGATAATAATTCGAATATAAAGTATTTTCTTTTAATTTTGTTTCAGGTGAGTTAAACAACAAAATATTTCGTGTGCAGTTTATTTCGTAAGTAATTATTTATTCCCTTAAATTAATAAAATTTCCTAAAACACGTAAAATCCGGTTATTCTCCCTTTAAAAAAAAAGTGTTCAAAAATTGTCATTTTTTGGAAGTTAACAATTTGTTTAGTTATTTTGAAGAAAAATTTACTACTTTTTGCAAACTTTGGAAAAATTTTAGTTTCTTTGAAACTTTAAAATCTTTATACATTATTTTAATATTAAATTTTATTTATTTTGTAAAAAATTATATCAAGTCCGAAATAAAGTTTACTAATTTTTACTGAAATTTATTTCGGATATAGTAAAATTCATAGAGTTTTAAAATAAAAGTAGCGTTACAATAATTAGTTAAGTAATTTGAAAAATTCCTTTTTTTTAATCTGAATTTCCTTTTAAAAATTAGAATCCTGTTTTTTACCTAATATTCCGTAAAATAATAACTGTGATTTGCAGTTTTATCAAAAGAATAATTTTAAAATTCTTATTCGTTTATTTGAGGAAAAATATCAGCTCAGCAATATTTTCATGGAATAGATAATAATTAATTAAATTGAAAAAATTATCGGAAAATCTATATTTGTTTTATAAAATTTCTAGTCGAATATTTATAAGCGATGTAGTGTAATTTAGATTGTCGATATTTTTTTTTTAAACTGAGAGTCAATTATGTAAATTCGTATCGACTTTCACTGAATCCCTTTTTAAAAATTACATAAAATTGAATTGATTAATTTAAAAATAAAATTTAAAAATTGAAATACTATTTTTACCTAATGTGAAACTATTTAATAAGAGTTGATATTATTTGCGTTGAGTTTATAAAGTTACTTGAATGAGACAACAATTGGATAAAATGTAATTGAGAGGGGGAGAGAGTTATCATTTTAATTTATGAAGCATGAAAAAGGAGTGCTTTTGTGAGAAATGTCGTATTTTGACTTGAACATTAGATTTAAAGTTGGCATCGCGCCTTGAGTGTCTCCAAGTGTGAGAGTTAAGATTAAGTGGTTACTTGCGTAATACATTGCTTCCGCTCACAAATATTTTTCATTTGATTAAGTAACCATCGATGTAGGTAAAAATTTATTTGCAGACAAATTGTACTGTTTCAATTTTTCGGGAAACATATCAGATAACATTTTTCTGCGAGTGCGAGTCAAGATTTTGAAAAATTGAAAGCAAAACTGAATTATCATTAATACTAATATTAACACTAATATTAATACTAATATTAATATTAATTAATAAAATTAAAAGCAAATTAGTTTTTTTAACGTTTCTCCGTCAATAAAAATTTGACCCGGAGAAATTAATAAAATCAATTCGGTTATGTGATTAGTACTACCGAGTAATAAATTCTTAATATTAAAATTGTAATTTTTTTCCAATTATCGGCATTTTATATTAAGAATATTAATTTATATTTAATACGTTAATTAAAATTTCACTCTATTGTTATAAAATTCGGTAGTAAAGGCCAGTTGCAGTCATTTCAAGTAGTAAAAGTAGATTTTAGTCAGACAAAATATTAGTCTTTTTTTATTTTTTTTATATTTTTTTCTTATATATTTTTTTCTTATTTTTACTTAATTCTATTTTAATTAATTTTTAAATTATATAATTATTTAGACCATTTATAAATTAATGCAAAATTAACATTTTTTTATTTTAAAAAAATCTGTTATCAAGATTCAGTAGTAAAAACAAATTGCAGTCAGACCCAGTAGTGAAAGCTGATTTTAGTCAGACAGAATTCTTTAATTTAATTTTTATATATTATATTTTTTAATGAACTTATTTAGAATTATAATAATAATTAATTTTAAAAAATTATGTTTTTAAAATTCAGTAGTAAAAGTCAATTAAAGTCAGATCCAGTGGTAAACGTTTATTTTAGGCAGACAGAATTTTTGTAATATCAGTCGAATCTTATATTTTTACTTAATTCCTTTTTAATTAATTTGTAAATAATACAATTATATAGATTGTTTAGAAATTAATTCATAATTAATATTTTTTAATTATAAAAAAAATTCTGTTATCAAGATTCAGTAGTAAAAACCAGTTGCAGTCAGACCCAGTAGTAAAAGCTGATTTCAGTAAGACAACAGTTTTGTAATTTTATTCGGAAATTGTGATTAATTACCTTATTTATAATTATAAAAATACTTAATTATAAAAAATTATCTTAAGATTCAGTAGTGAAGGTCAGTTTCAGTCAGACCCAGTAGTGAAAGCTGATTTTAGTCAGACAGAATTCTTTTAATTTCATTCGACTATTATATTTTTAATTAACTTATTTATAACTATAATAATAATAATTAATTTGAAAAAAATCTATTTTTATGATTCAGTAGTAAAAACCAGTTGAGGTCAGACGCAGTAGTAAAAATTGATTTTAGTCAGACGGCATTCTTGTGATTTTTGTAGAATCTTATATTTTTAATTAATTCATGAATTGTATAATTATATAAATATTTTATAAATTAACTTACAATTACTAGTAATAAATTATAAACAAATTGTGTCAGCAAGATTCAGTAGTAAAAAACAGTTTCAGTCAGGCCAAGTAGTAAAAGTTGATTTTAGGTAGACACAAATTTTGTAATTTTATTTTAAAATTGTGTTTAATTAGCTTATTTATAATTATAATAATACTTAATTATAAAAGTTATGTTATTATGATTCAGTAGTACAAACCAGTTTCAGTCAGACCCAGTAGTGAAAGTTGATTTTAGTCAGATAAATTTTTTAATTTTATTCAAATTTTTTTTATTTTTAAGTAATTTATTTGTAGCTACAATAATAATTAATTTTTAAAAATTCTATTTTAAAGATTCAGTAGTGAAAGCTAGTTATGATCAGAGTCAGTAGTAAACATTGATTTTAGTCAGACAGAATTCTTGTAATTTTAGTAAAATTTTTTGTTTTTAATAAATTTTTAAATTTTAGAATTATATAAATAATAGTTTATACCTCAATTAACTTACAATTACTAGTAATTAATTATAAAGAAAATTCAGTTAGTAAGATTCAGTAGTAAAAAACAGTTTCAGTCAGACCCAGTAGTAAAAGTTGATTTTAGGCGGACATCAGTTTTGTAATTTTATTCGAAAATTGTGATTAATTAACTTATTTATAATTATAAAAATACTTAATTATAAAAAATTATCTTAAGATTCAGTAGTGAAGGTCAGTTTCAGTCAGACCCAGTAGTGAAAGCTGATTTTAGTCAGACAGAATTCTTTTAATTTCATTCGAATATTACATTTTTAATTAACTTATATAATAGTAAATAATTTTTAAAAATTCTATTTTTATGATTCAGTAGTAAAATCCAGTTAAGATCAGATCCAGTAGTGAAAATTTATTTTATTCAGACATCATTCATGTGATTTTAGTAGAATCGTATATTTTTAATTAACTCATTTTTAACTAATTTATTAATTGTAAGTTAATTTATAAATTATTTGTATAATTACATAGATAGTAAATAAATTAAAAATGAGTTAATGAAAAAAAAACATTTAGTAAGAATTGATTTAGTAAGATTCAGTTTTAAGTATGGTAAAAAAAATCGAATAAAATTTGAGATTTTATCGACAGTTGATATAAATAAATAAAGTTTTTTTTTTATTTTTGAGCTGTGTATATATTGTCGGTTGTAAAGTTTGGAAAACAATTGGAATTTTGGTTGGACAAAAAGGAATTAAAGGACAGATTGGCTAATATCAGTGGTAACACCATTCTCGCGGAGTGGTTTTAACTTCTAGTTGGAGACTTCGACCACAAAGCGATAAACGTAGTTTAGTTTAAACTAGGCGCATCTATACTTGGAATCGTATGGCAGGTACATTCGCTGGAACGCTTTATGGTTTGCGGTTAACACACAGCTTAAAAGGCATGTGATCGGAGCAACCACAAGAGTGGTCCATTCCAATATTCAGCTTCACTATTTGTGAATTGACATCATTTCACTGACCTTTATTCAACTATTTATATCGACTCAACATGTCCTTATTTGCATATTTAATTAGGTCTTCGTTGTTTCAATATTCTCCGTACATACAGTTCTTCACTTTTTTTTCCAACACAGAGAAAAATTTTTCTTTATATTTTTAATCTCTGGAAAATTTTAGGTCTCGGATCGACTTAAAGGAGGGTAAACAAAGTCGCTTAGTCAATTAAAAATTCTAAAAAAGTCGAAAAAAAGCCATAATTTTTCTAAGTTTGTCAAATTGAGACAAAAAACGAATCAAAACGTTGCTTCGCAACATTTTTCATTCGTTTTTTGTCTCAATTTGACAAACTTAGAAAAACTGTGAGTGTCATTTTTTAGATCATCAATAAAAGTTTATTTCGTGTTTTTCTGACCTTTTGCTAATTTCTAAATTCAATTGTTAAAAAATTCAAGACTAACTTCCAATAAATATTAAAATATACTTGTTATTTATTTTTTCACAGTAATTTGAAATTTTTAAAATACAATTTTAGAAATTTCAATTCTAAATAATCTGAAATTCAAATATTTCTAAAAGCTAAAAGTGTAATTCCTTTATAATTATTTTCTCAATTTCAAACTTGTTTGCTAAATTAATTATTCTTAATAATTTTCCCAAAGTTTTTCGATAACTCAGTTATTTAAATACAAAAATCTAGTTTTTTATAATAATTGTAACTGTAACGCTTCTTGATTTTCTAACATTTCTAAGGCAAATTATTGAAAATATATAACGAAAAATATTAAAAGTAATTAAAATTTAAAAAATATAATATAAAATTTGTAAAATTAGTTTTTTAAAATAATTTTTAAATGACAATAAACTTTTTAATTATATATAATATACTTGAACAATTTTTAAATAATTAAAACTTAGTAAACATTTTTTGACAATAATTGAAATTTTTAAAACGAATCTTTAGATATTAATAAAACTAATCAAATTTTGAATAATTTTAATTATAAATATTAAAATAATGGAATTTTTAAAACAATTTACAAAACTAATCAATTTTTCGAAGAACTATAATTAAATTTTTCGAAAATTATGGTTTTCTTCAAAAATTTTAATAATTAATAAAACTCTGTGCTCCAATTTGCTCCTCCAGACACTTTTCTACATTTTATGTTGAATTTTATAGCGAACAAATTATGGAAATAACTCCATATCTGAATAAAATAAATTAAATTTTTTAATATATTTTCGAACTAATTTTCATTTTGATTTTTCGTTAACATTTTTTAGAATTCAATTATTTTTAAATTTTGAATTTAAAAGTTTATGAAAAAAAATTGTCCTTGAAAGCAATTCAATTATTTTCAAAAATTTTGATTAAATTCTTTGCAAAATTTCAATTTGAAAAAAAAAAATTCAATTTTTTGAAAGAATTCGATTCTTACAAAAATTTTGATAAAATTCTGTATAAGAATTCCATTGTTTTCAATATAATTTTAATGGGGTTGGGACAAGTCACACTCAGAAAGTCTCCCCCGGACAAGTCCTCCCAGGACAAGTCTCCACAGAGACATAACTCCCCATGGGACAAGTCTTCCCATGGACAGCTCCTCCCAGAGGACAAGTCTTCCCAGGGACATCTCTCCCCAAATGTAAATATTAAAAGTAAATAATGCCATGGGTGGACAAGTCTCCCCGGGACATCTCTCCCCAGTTAAAAAATGTTTATTAAAACAGTGGCAAATTCAGGACAAGTCTCCCTAGGACAAGTCTCCCCGGGACATCTCTCCCCAGTAAAAATTGTTTATTAAAACGGTGGCACATTCAGGACAAGTCTCCCCAGGACAAGTCTCCCCGGGACATCTCTCCCCAGTAAAAATTGTTTATTATAACGGTGGCATGTTCAGGACAAGTCTCCCCAGGACAAGTCTCCCCGGGACATCTCTCCCCAGTAAAAAATGTTTATTAAAACAGTGGCACATTCAGGACAAGTCTCCCCAGGACAAGTCTCCCCGGGACATCTCTCCCCAGTAAAAATTGTTTATTAAAACGGTGGCACATTCAGGACAAGTCTCCCCAGGACAAGTCTCCCCGGGACATCTCTCCCCAGTAAAAATTATATATTAAATCGGTGGCACATTCAGGACAAGTCTCCCGAGGACAAGTCTCCCCGGGACATCTCTCCCCAGTGAAAATTGTTTATTAAAACGGTGGCACATTCAGGACAAGTCTCCCCAGGACAAGTCTCCCCGGGACATCTCTCCCTAGTAAAAATTGTTTATTATAACGGTGGCATGTTCAGGACAAGTCTCCCCAGGACAAGTCTCCCCGGGACATCTCTCCCCAGTTAGAATTGTTTATTAAAACAGTGGCACGTTCAGGACAAGTCTCCCCAGGACAAGTCTCCCCGGGACATCTCTCCTCAGTTAAAAAATGTTTATTAAAACAGTGGCAAATTCAGGACAAGTCTCCCTAGGACAAGTCTCCCCGGGACATCTCTCCCCAGTAAAAATTGTTTATTAAAACGGTGGCACATTCAGGACAAGTCTCCCCAGGACAAGTCTCCCCGGGACATCTCTCCCCAGTAAAAATTATATATTAAATCGGTGGCACATTCAGGACAAGTCTCCCCGGGACATCTCTCCCCAGTAAAAATTATTTATTAAATCGGTGGCACATTCAGGACAAGTCTCCCCAGTAAAAATTGTTTATTAAAACGGTGGCACATTCAGGACAAGTCTCCCCAGGACAAGTCTCCCCGGGACATCTCTCCCCAGTAAAAATTATATATTAAATCGGTGGCACATTCAGGACAAGTCTCCCGAGGACAAGTCTCCCCGGGACATCTCTCCCCAGTGAAAATTGTTTATTAAAACGGTGGCACATTCAGGACAAGTCTCCCCAGGACAAGTCTCCCCAGTTAAAAAATGTTTATTAAAACAGTGGCAAATTCAGGACAAGTCTCCCCGGGACATCTCTCCCCAGTTAGAATTGTTTATTAAAACAGTGGCACATTCAGGACAAGTCTCCCCGGGACATCTCTCCCCAGTAAAAATTATTTATTAAATCGGTGGCACATTCAGGACAAGTCTCCCCAGTAAAAATTGTTTATTAAAACGGTGGCATGTTCAGGACAAGTCTCCCCGGGACATCTCTCCCCAGTAAAAAATGTTTATTAAAACAGTGGCACATTCAGGACAAGTCTCCCCAGGACAAGTCTCCCCGGGACATCTCTCCCCAGTAAAAATTGTTTATTATAACGGTGGCATGTTCAGGACAAGTCTCCCCAGGACAAGTCTCCCCGGGACATCTCTCCCTAGTAAAAATTGTTTATTATAACGGTGTCATGTTCAGGACAAGTCTCCCCAGGACAAGTCTCCCCGGGACATCTCTCCCCAGTAAAAATTGTTTATTAAAACAGTGGCACATTCAGGACAAGTCTCCCCAGGACATCTCTCCCCAGTAAAAATTGTTTATTAAAACAGTGGCACATTCAGGACAAGTCTCCCCAGGACAAGTCTCCCCGGGACATCTCTCCCCAGTAAAAATTGTTTATTAAAACAGTGGCACATTCAGGACAAGTCTCCCCAGGACAAGTCTCCCCGGGACATCTCTCCCCAGTAAAAATTGTTTATTATAACGGTGGCACATTCAGGACAAGTCTCCCCAGTAAAAATTGTTTATTATAACGGTGGCATGTTCAGGACAAGTCTCCCCAGGACAAGTCTCCCCGGGACATCTCTCCCCAGTAAAAATTGTTTATTATAACGGTGGCATGTTCAGGACAAGTCTCCCCAGGACAAGTCTCCCCGGGACATCTCTCCCCAGTAAAAAATGTTTATTAAAACAGTGGCACATTCAGGACAAGTCTCCCCAGGACAAGTCTCCCCGGGACATCTCTCCCCAGTAAAAATTGTTTATTAAAACGGTGGCACATTCAGGACAAGTCTCCCCAGGACAAGTCTCCCCGGGACATCTCTCCCCAGTAAAAATTATATATTAAATCGGTGGCACATTCAGGACAAGTCTCCCGAGGACAAGTCTCCCCGGGACATCTCTCCCCAGTGAAAATTGTTTATTAAAACGGTGGCACATTCAGGACAAGTCTCCCCAGGACAAGTCTCCCGGGACATCTCTCCCCAGTAAAAATTGTTTATTATAACGGTGGCATGTTCAGGACAAGTCTCCCCAGGACAAGTCTCCCCGGGACATCTCTCCCCAGTTAGAATTGTTTATTAAAACAGTGGCACGTTCAGGACAAGTCTCCCCAGGACAAGTCTCCCCGGGACATCTCTCCCCAGTAAAAATTGTTTATTAAAACGGTGGCACATTCAGGACAAGTCTCCCCGGGACATCTCTCCCCAGTTAGAATTGTTTATTAAAACAGTGGCACATTCAGGACAAGTCTCCCCGGGACATCTCTCCCCAGTTAACCAGTTGACTGTTGCTGACGCATATATGCGCAAAACTAAACTGGCCAAAAGTGGTTCATGACGCATATATGCGCAACTTAAAAAAGGTAATTAAAAACTACTTAAATGTTTCTAAAACCGATTACTCGGGGGTTTTCGAGGTCGCTGATTACGAATATGATATTCGTTTTCCAAAATTCAAAATAACTGGTTCAATATGGCGGAAAATTTTTTAAAATTTATTGAATTTGTTTGAAACTGGTTAATCTGACATCAGTATGATAATTTTTGGTGAAATCAAATTTCGATAAATACCTTGAAAAAATAATGACAGATTCGTAATCAGCGACTCTAAAAACCTCCGAGTATTCAGTTTCAAGCCATTATAATTAATTTTTTATTTTGTCGTCCGCTATATTGGATCCGCCATTTTGAATTTTGGAAAACTAATGTCAGATTCGTAATCAGCGACCCTTAAAACCCCCGAATAACAAGTTTCAAGCAAATTCGACGAATTTTGAAAAAATTTCCGCCATCTTGGATCCGCCATTTTGAATTTCGAAAAACTGATGTCAGATTCGTAATCAGCAACCCCAAAAACCCCAGAGTACTACGTTTCAAGTCAATCTGATCAATTTTGCTTCCTCGTGAAGAAGCTTTGTAGTCGTTTAATTTACAAAATTTTTAAAAATCCTTTTAACAAATTTTCTTCTATATGGGACTATGTTATATAAGACCCTGAACAATTGTCCGGATGTATGTATGTGTGTGTGTATGTGCGTATGTGTGTGTGTGTATCCCGATTTTTGTGAACACGATAACTCGAAGAGGTTTTAACGAATTTGGCTAAAATTTACCAGGTATATTTATCATAAAAATATCTCGAAATGGATTGATAGACTTTAAAAAATTCTCAAAAAAAAATCTTTTTTGACTTTTTTCTAAAAATTTTTTATTTCAAAAAAATTTTTTTTAAGTTGTTTATTGAAGTTTTTTTTTTTTTTTATTGTTTATACTCCTGCCCTATTGGCCTTACGCACTTCGACAAGAGTCCCCGAGAAATACTTTTTTGGATTAAGCATAACCATTCTACTTTAGAAATTTTTCTATATATTAACCTAATTTTTCGTCTACAGCCGACTTTATTAGGAGTACTCGCATTGACCACCCGTCAATGGGTTTTCTCGCCAGAGAAGAGGAAAACTGTAGAAAACCTCTCTGAGTACAACCGGTTTATCGACAGTCGAGTTCTAATGGTGTGTACCGGACAATAATCGACGGTGCACATCATTATACCTCGACGTCAAACCTCCCGCTCAGATTGTCTCACGTGCCGGAAAAATACCAAGCCAAGTGGGCGCGAACCAAGGGTACTTATACCCTTGGTCCTTAAACGACCACCAACGCCAGGCATCTATCCGACTGAGCTAACCTGTCGGTTTGTTTATTGAAGTTAATATATAATAAAATCTTATTCTTTGCATCAAGACGAATCGATTGGTATATAAGAAGTATAAATTGTATGAGAATTTATAGAGTTAATTACAATTAAAGCTGAAAAAATCGCATTTTTTATCAAAAAAATGAGTTCTTTCCGCAAAATTATGTTGCTGTGTAAGAAAATCTTACTCATTTATTTCTAAAATCTTATTCATTACACCAAGACGGATCGATTGGTATATATAAAGTATATGTCTTACTTAAATTAATAGAATTAAAACCAATTATAGACAAAAAATTTGCACTTTTAATAAAAATTCATTTTTTTCTTAAAAATCATGTTGCTGTACAATAGAATGTTATTATTTATTAAAAAATAAATCAAAAATCTTATTCTTTGTATCAAGACGAATCGATTGATGTATATAAAGTATATATTCTATTGAAAATTATAGAATTAATTACAATTAAAGTTGAAAAATTCACTTTTTAACTAAAAATTTTTTTGTTTATTTAGATTCATATTACTGTATAAGAAAATTTTATTCTTTCTATTAAGACGAATGAACTTTATTTTATAAATGTTAAATTGTATTAAAAATGATTTAAAAATGAAATATATTTATCGTTAATGCTTCCTTCGCGAGGAAGCAAATTTTTTTTGCTGATCATAAAGAGGAAGCAAAATGTTCATGTAATGAACATCTGGATTTACAACTTGTTTTATTTTGTTGTCCCCCATATTGGATCCGTCATTTTGAATTTTGGAAAACGAATATCATATTCGTAATCAGCGACCTTGAAAACCCCCGAGTAATCGGTTTTAGGAACATTTAAGTAGTTTTAAATTACCTTTTTTTAAGTTGCGCATATATGCGTCATGAACCACTTTTAGCCAGTTTAGTTTTGCGCATATATGCGTCAGCGACAGTCAACGGGTTAACTGGGGAGAGATGTCCCGGGGAGACTTGTCCTGGGGAGACTTGTCCTGAATTTGCCACTGTTTTAATAAACATTTTTTAACTGGGGAGAGATGTCCCGGGGAGACTTGTCCTGGGGAGACTTGTCCTGAACATGCCACCGATATAATAAACAATTTTTACTAGGGAGAGATGTCCCGGGGAGACTTGCCCTGAATGTGCCACCGTTTTAATTAACAATTTTTACTGGGGAGAGATGTCCCGGGGAGACTTGTCCTGAATGTGCCACCGTTTTATTAAACAATTTTTACTGGGGCGAGATGTCCCGGGGAGACTTGTCCTGGGGAGACTTGTCCTGAATGTGCCACTGTTTTAATAAACATTTTTTACTGGGGAGAGATGTCCCGGGGAGACTTGTCCTGGGGAGACTTGTCCTGAACATGCCACCGTTATAATAAACAATTTTTACTGGGGAGAGATGTCCCGGGGAGACTTGTCCTGGGGAGACTTGTCCTGAATGTGCCACTGTTTTAATAAACAATTCTAACTGGGGAGAGATGTCCCGGGGAGACTTGTCCTGGGGAGACTTGTCCTGAACATGCCACCGTTATAATAAACAATTTTTACTAGGGAGAGATGTCCCGGGGAGACTTGTCCTGAACATGCCACCGTTATAATAAACAATTTTTACTGGGGAAAGATGTCCCGGGGAGACTTGTCCTGGGGAGACTTGTCCTGAACGTGCCACTGTTTTAATAAACAATTCTAACTGGGGAGAGATGTCCCGGGGAGACTTGTCCTGGGGAGACTTGTCCTGAACATGCCACTGTTATAATAAACAATTTTTACTAGGTAGAGATGTCCCGGGGAGACTTGTCCTGGGGAGACTTGTCCTGAACATGCCACCGTTATAATAAACAATTTTTACTGGGGAGAGATGTCCCGGGAGACTTGTCCTGGGGAGACTTGTCCTGAATGTGCCACTGTTTTAATAAACAATTCTAACTGGGGAGAGATGTCCCGGGGAGACTTGTCCTGGGGAGACTTGTCCTGAATTTGCCACTGTTTTAATAAACATTTTTTAACTGGGGAGAGATGTCCCGGGGAGACTTGTCCTGAACATGCCACCGTTATAATAAACAATTTTTACTGGGGAGAGATGTCCCAGGGAGACTTGTCCTGAATTTGCCACTGTTGTAAGAAACAATTTTTACTGGGGAGAGATGTCCCGGGGAGACTTGTCCTGGGGAGACTTGTCCTGAATGTACCACCGTTTTAATAAACAATTTTCACTGGGGAGAGATGTCCCGGGGAGACTTGTCCTCGGGAGACTTGTCCTGAATGTGCCACCGATTTAATATATAATTTTTACTGGGGAGAGATGTCCCGGGGAGACTTGTCCTGGGGAGACTTGTCCTGAATGTGCCACCGTTTTAATAAACAATTTTTACTGGGGAGACTTGTCCTGGGGAGACTTGTCCTGAATGTGCCACCGTTTTAATAAACAATTTTTACTGGGGAGAGATGTCCCGGGGAGACTTGTCCTGGGGAGACTTGTCCTGAATGTGCCACCGTTTTAATAAACAATTTTCACTGGGGAGAGATGTCCCGGGGAGACTTGTCCTCGGGAGACTTGTCCTGAATGTGCCACCGATTTAATATATAATTTTTACTGGGGAGAGATGTCCCGGGGAGACTTGTCCTGGGGAGACTTGTCCTGAATGTGCCACCGTTTTAATAAACAATTTTTACTGGGGAGACTTGTCCTGGGGAGACTTGTCCTGAATGTGCCACCGTTTTAATAAACAATTTTTACTGGGGAGAGATGTCCCGGGGAGACTTGTCCTAGGGAGACTTGTCCTGAATTTGCCACTGTTTTAATAAACATTTTTTAACTGGGGAGAGATGTCCCGGGAGACTTGTCCTGAATTTGCCACTGTTTTAATAAACATTTTTTAACTGGGGAGACTTGTCCTGGGGAGACTTGTCCTGAACATGCCACCGTTATAATAAACAATTTTTACTGGGGAGAGATGTCCCGGGGAGACTTGTCCTGGGGAGACTTGTCCTGAATGTGCCACCGTTTTAATAAACAATTTTCACTGGGGAGAGATGTCCCGGGGAGACTTGTCCTCGGGAGACTTGTCCTGAATGTGCCACCGATTTAATATATAATTTTTACTGGGGAGAGATGTCCCGGGGAGACTTGTCCTGAATGTGCCACCGTTTTAATAAACAATTTTTACTGGGGAGAGATGTCCCGGGGAGACTTGTCCTGGGGAGACTTGTCCTGAATGTGCCACTGTTTTAATAAACATTTTTTACTGGGGAGAGATGTCCCGGGGAGACTTGTCCTGGGGAGACTTGTCCTGAACATGCCACCGTTATAATAAACAATTTTTTACTGGGGAGAGATGTCCCGGGGAGACTTGTCCTGGGGAGACTTGTCCTGAATGTGCCACCGTTTTAATAAACAATTTTTACTGGGGAGAGATGTCCCGGGGAGACTTGTCCTAGGGAGACTTGTCCTGAATTTGCCACTGTTTTAATAAACATTTTTTAACTGGGGAGAGATGTCCCGGGGAGACTTGTCCACCCATGGCATTATTTACTTTTAATATTTACATTTGGGGAGAGATGTCCCTGTGAAGACTTGTCCTCTGGGAGGAGCTGTCCATGGGAAGACTTGTCCCATGGGGAGTTATGTCTCTGTGGAGACTTGTCCTGGGAGGACTTGTCCGGGGGAGACTTTCTGAGTGTGACTTGTCTCATATTCATTTTAATAAAATACTTTTATTTTTTAATTCAATTCAATTATTTTTAATATAATTTTAATAAAATTCTTTTATTTTTCAATTCAATTTAATTATTTTTAATATACCTAATTTTAATAAAATTCTTTTATTTTTCAATTTAATTCAATTATTTTTAATATAATTTTATTAAAATTCTTTGCAAAAATTTATTTTATTTGAAAAATAAAAAAAAATTTTGCCGAAATTTAGTTACTTCCAATTTAATTTTAATAGAATTTCTTGAAGGGATTCGAATTTTTTTTTTAAAACTTTGATAAAATTCTTTGCATAAATTAGGTTATATCCAATTTAATTTTAATGAAATTTTTCGATAGAATTAAATTATTTTAGAAAATGTAAGGAAAATTCTTTAAAGAATTTATCTATTTTCAAAAATTTTGATAAAATTCTGTATACGAATTCAATTATTTTCAATATAATTTTAATAAAATTCTTCGCATGAATTCATTTTTTTCAAATAATAAAAAAAAATTCTAAAGTATATTCTAAGTATAATTCTAAAGTATATTAAAAAAATTTGTATTGAAGACAATTTTTATTTTGATTTTTAATTAAAACTTTTAGGAATTCAATTATTTTAAATATTTGCAATTAAAATTTTTCAAAATTTGATTTTCTAAAATTTTAATTTTTATTAACTTTTTGACTTTTCTTCCGAATATTGCAATTTGGTGTAAACTACAAACAATTATTTTTAAGCGAATTTTACAAAATTTATCTATTATATATTTCAGAAACTTAATTATCTTAGACATATTAATAAAAAATAAATAAGTTATGAAAAATTTGTCTACGATTACATTTTCACACTAGAAAAATTGAAGTAATTTGCAATTTTCACCAAATTGCAATATTCGGAAGAAAAGTAAAAAAAAGTCGAACTAACTGAGGCCTGTAATTGAAAAAAATTAAAAGTAAAATATAAAGAGTCTTTCTTTATTAAGGTAAAAGGAAAGTTTAAATTTAAAGTTCAAAGTAGAGAATGTAACATTTTCAAGTAGTGCTTAATTTTAGAATTCATCTTAAAATAAGACTTTTTACTTTCCCGTTTTCTTTTTGAACTAAAAATAAAAATGAAAAAGTTTCGTACCATAGTTTGTTAGGGGAGTTTGAATATTTCCCTGCTGTAATTATAGTTTGATTGAATTTTTGAAAGTTGTGATGAAAAGTATTTTTAAAGTTATATTTTATTATTAGCTGTTATAGAGAACACGATACGATACTTTGGGTGTTATGGAGGTGTAAACTTCTAAAAATAGTTAAGAAAAAAAAGGTGAGAAGGAAAAAAAGAAGGAAAAGCAAGCAATTGGTAAGTGCGAACGTGCAACTTGTATCGCCTTCCATTTCCCTGGAGTACAGTAAACTTTCGGTCCGTCCTCCATGTCGTCCCTTGCCACTGGCTGTCTTTCTTTTATTCTGTCTTTTCGCTTTTCTTCTTTTTTTTTCTACTCTACACACTCTCTTTCTCTCTCTCTCTCTCTCTCTCTCTCTCTCTTGTGTTGCAACGTCGAACAGTCGATTCTCTAGAGATTCTCTCACCAAGTCATTGTAATTTCAAAAAGCAAACCAAGTATTTATCAGAAATATGAATTTTTTCCCGTGTAGCTCTAAATCCTATTTCCAATAGCAATAATAAATTCTGTATTTTAAAGAGAATCGTTCTCATAAATTAATCTCAATTAGTAAATTTATTATTGTATGGAAAAAATTTATAAAGTTGCTCTGGCTATTTAGTAAGTAAAAGATGAAGGAAAAAAGTAAAATGTAAAAACAAAGACTTTTGCAGATTTTTGACAATTTTTTCTATTCTTAGAGAGTAAATTTTACTATACTTCATAAGTAAATTTTAGTCAACGATTACCTATAGTAGTAAAATTAACTTTAGAAGTTTTCAAAGTTGTCGAAAATGCACAGAAATTACGAAAAGAAAGATTACTCTTTACTATAAGAAAGTTCACTTTATATATTTTTATTTTTTAATTACAATTGTTTTAATAAAATTCAAAGTTTTTTAAAAATAAGAGAAAAAGATGTTTATAAATTCTATTTGTCAATTACAAATTTTAATTGAAAATAAACATTTTTTAATTTTTAGAAAATATAGGAAAAAATTTTACACAAAACAATTTCCTGTTACATTTATTTACAAATTTCTTTAATTGAAAAATTATTCAAAAACATAAATAACTTCTTTTTAAATAAATATTTAATTATTATTATTATTTTTCCATAAGAATTACGATTTTCAAAAATTTCAAATTCAAACCTTTTTGAAGTTAAACAACTTTAAAAATATTGTTATAAAACATGAAGATTATGGATTGCTTTGAGTCAAATACTGGGAGTAATCGATTTTTTCATTTTTTATAATAATTAAAGATGTTTAAGAGATAAAATAATTATTTTATATTATAAGAATATTGTTACGGTAACTACTTCAAAATTATTTTCATATTCAATTATTATCTAAAATTTTAACTACAATTCATTTTTAATTCATTTTTACATTTTTTTTATTAGAAAATTCTATGAGAATTCAATTATTTAAATACAAAAGTAAAATATATAATTGAATGTTTCTTAAAATTTTATTCTTATAAAGAATTATATTAACAAATTTTTGAAATAATTGAATTCTTTTGACGAATTTTAATAAATTTTTTTAAAGTAACTAAGTTTCTGCGAAGAATTTTATTAAAATTTTTGAAAATAATTGAAATTCTGCAATGAGTTTTATTATTTCTGAAAATAATTGAATTTATTGAGCAGAAACTTATAAAAAATTTGTAAATATTTGAATTCCTTGAAATTTTTATTATTTATGAAAATAAATAAATGTTTGCGTACAATTTTATTAAATTTTTTTTTCAAATAATTGATTTCTTTTAGTAGTTTTATTAAAATAGTAGAGATATTGAAAATTATTAAAATGAGGAAAATTTTTGAAAATAATTGATATTTTGACAAGAATTTTATTAAAATTTTTCAAAATAATTGAATTTTTAAGAAGAATTTTATTATTTATAAAAAATAGAGATAATTGTGATATTGACGAGATTTTTTTTCAATTTTGAACATAACTGAATTTTGTGATAAGAATTTTATTGCTTTTGAAAGTAATTGAATTTTTGCAATCATTTGTAAGTTCTTCAAAATTCAATTTTTTTGAATGGGTTTAATTAAAATTCTTCTATAAATTCATTATTTTTAATAATTAATTAAATATATATTGACAAATTTAACTAATTTTAGAAGATTTTGAATTATTAAAATTTTTCAAAAATTTAAGTTCTTTAAAATTTCTAATTAAATTCATTTAAAATTGAAATTTTATAAAATTTGAAATTAAAACCGTTTGAAGTTCTTTTATATATGAAAATTATAAACGCAACTATTTTAAAATTGAATTAATTTTGAATTATCTAAGTAAAATTATTGATTAAATAATTTATTTATTTTATGATAGTTGTTCAAGATTTAAGTTATTAAAAAAGAAATTATTTTCAGAAATTGAAAAAATTGAAGGTTTTGTATTATAATTTGTGGTAATTTTATAGTTTATGAGGCAAACAAAAGACACACAAATTCCGATTTTTCTTATGAATTCTAAATATTGAATTATTTTCAATACTTTTAATAAAAATCCCTGACTTTTCCCTGAAAAGTTGTTTAATTTAATAAATTTTACTGGCTTCTCCGCAATTTTATTTCATTCAGATGAAATTGCAATTGGTGCAAATAATTGACTCAAATAAATTTTATTTGATTCGGATAATTATAATTGGCTTTTAAATAAATTTTATTTGCTTTGACTAAATTCAAATTGGTTCCTATGAATTCAATTTTAATTTAAATAAATTCAGTTTAGTTAAAATAAATTTTATTTGTTTCGAATAAATTAAATTTGATTCAAATAAATTCTACTTAGTTCAAATAAATTCAATTTGGTTAAAAAAAAATTTATTTTGTTTGAATAATAGTTTAATTTCGTTTAAAAACTTTTTACTTGCTTCGAATAAATTGATAAATTATTAAAAACAAAATTCAATTAAAATTAAAAATTTACACAAAATTCAATTCTTCAAAACAAAATTCAATTAAAATATATATACAAAATTCAATTATTGTCAGAAATAGGAAAAAACATTCGTTTTCTTAGTTCACGATAATTTTTTGATGTTTGAAAACAAAATAAAATTGTATATTTAACTTTGCTTTCGCAAAGTTAAATGTACAATTTTATTTTATCATTCATAATTTTTATTGCAATCAGTAATTTTTGTAAATATTTAATTATTTATTAATAAAAACTATTTCATTCAAATGAGCTTTAAAAATTTGTCGAATCTACAAATTAAGCCCATAAAAAGTACTGATAAACAGTAGCATTAAAATAATTTTTCCAGAAAGTCGCAGGTAAAGTTGGGTCATTATTCTTGCCCACAGACGATGTAAACTGGATTAACGAGATTAAAATCTGATAATAATGATAAAATGCAACAAATGTTACAAGTGTTATTAGGTGAAACATTACAAGATATGAGATATTTCGTGTTATCGACCAATGAATTATCTTGTACAGACATATGTCGGATGATCATTGTTCGCTACTCATCAGCATCCGTTCATTGTACTGTCATCAGAGAGGCGGATCCCACAGTCGCGTTCTAAGGGACGGGGGAAGAGGGGTGAATAACTGAATTGTCATTAAACCCTATAACCCCCTCCACCCACCCACCCCCTCCCCAACCTCACATCTCTGTCTCACTTCCATTGTATTCGACAATTTAAACACTACTTGTTTGAATTTCACAAATATCCATTGTTCACGTTTAGGCAAAGTAATACCTGTTGACTAAACATCATTGTGTCATGAAAATAGATCGTTTATCAAAATACAATTTACATCATTTTCAATTTTAACCATAATTTTCAAATACAAAATACATTGACGAGAACCCCCTTCTCGTTAATTTTAATTTTAAACTCATCGCGAGTTTTTGTGTATAATATTAACGAAAAAGTAAAATTCATTTTACATTTTCATGTTAGAATGATTTTCACTTTGCAAAATGGAATCAAAATTAAAATTATATTGCTATTTATGTAATAATTTTACATTTTAATTAAAGCTCAATATTTTTACACATTGCAAAATGGAATCAAAATTAAATTCACATCGCTATTTATGTAATAATTTTACACTTTAATTAATACTCAATATTTCCATGTTTAATAATTTACAATAATATATAGATAAAAATACGGATAATTATTTGCATTTAAAAAGAGGACGTTATTACAAAAAATTAATTAAAATTCGGTAATATTATATATTTAGAGAGATTTAAAAAATAATATTACTTTCTGTAATATTTTTGAAATCTCTCTGAATGTACAAACAAGTTTGCCACAGTTTAGGGAAATCAGGAAATTTAGGGTAAAATCAAGGAAAGTAAAATTGGTCCGGGAAGGAACAAAGTCAGGGAATTTTATCAGAAGTACTGGAAAAATATTCAATATTTGGAATTCATAAGAAAATTCTGTTTGTTGAACAAACAAAAAAAAAAAATTATTGAAAAGAATTAATTTAATTTTATTTCTTTCTATTTCTAACAATAATTAAATTTTGTCGATTTAAAAGTAAATTTAGTTTAAATAATTTAATTCTTGAAAAATCAGTCGAAAAATTATTATGTTTAAAAATTTTTACGAATATAATTTTCTTTAAAAATTCAAAAAATAATTGCATTTTATAAAAGTTGCACTTTCAATTTTTATAAATAAAATTTAATTTCTTATTTTCAAGAACACAAACGGAATTCAACTTTAATAAAATTCTTCAAAACAATTAAATTATTTTCAATGTAATTTTAATTAAATTCGTCCAAAAAAATTTGCAGGAATTCAATTATTTTAATATAACAATAAAATTCTTCACAGAAATTCAATTATTTTCAAAATAATTTTAATAAAATTAGGTACCTACTCTAAAGAATTCAATTATTTTCATTGAAATTTATATAAAATAGGTACTTGAAAAGAATTAAATTATTTTCAATAATTATAATAAAATTCGATGTAAAAATTAAATTATTTCAGATAAAAAATTATAAAAAGTTAGAAAAATTACAAAAAATAATATAAAATGTTGAGAAAAATTTTATCTTTTAAAATAGAAAAATTTCTTCTGAATAATAAATTAATTTATAATTTTTTTTTGCTATAATATTAACACAAAACTTATTCTCTAAATTTGAATTTGTAAAAATTTCAACTTAATTAGATATGAATTTTCTAAAAATTAATTTTTTATTTCTACATAAAACAAGACAAGAATATAAAAATAAATTCTGTTTCTCTTAGAAAATAAATTTTAAAAAACCGTAGTTTGCATTACTTTTTCCACCATGAAATGAACGAAATACTTTTTATTAAAAATATTTTCATAAATTGCTGATTGCAATAAAAATTAAAAACTTTAATTTTATGCTGAGAGAAAGTTTATTATTAATTTTATTATTGATAGTGACACAAAATGGATAATATTGTAATAAAAATTTAATTTGATGAAGAAATAAACCAATTTCGTTCATTTGAATGTTCAGAATTTTGAGATCATTATTTTAGAATGTTACATTAATTCACTAATATAGATTGAATTTCAAAAAGTTTCAAATTAATTAAAGTTTTAAAAAAGTTGATTTTTAAAAACTTTTAATTAAAAATTTGAAAGAATTAGTTTATAATCTTTAACGTCCGAGATCCTTTATAAATTAAGGCAAATTAAACGAAAACATTCGGACAATGAATAAAATATTTATTTACTCCAACGTTTCGAAATCTAAATGATTTCCTCTTCAGGGAGTCTATCCAAAAAAATATACAAAATTAAATAATAATAAAAATTATATACATAATTAAAAAAAAAAATAAAAAATAATTTAACAATACATAAAATAAAAATTAATGTATAATTATCTTACCAAAAAAAATAATAATTAAAACATACGAAGACTTAAATTTTATATTTTATATGCCCTGACGATGGAGTAGAATCTGGAGTCAGAAAATTATAAAGGAACTTAATATTCATAAAATAAATTTAATTTAAAAAATATAATAATTGAAAAAATTCATAAAATAAATTTAATTTAAAAAATAAATAAATAAATAAATAAATAAATAAAAATAAAAATAGTAAATAATAAAAAATAACAAATAATGAAAATAATAAAAAAAATAAAAATAGTAAAAACATACCATAAATAAATAAATAATCCGTCTTGGTGTAAAACCATAAATAATAATAAATAACACATAGATAAAAAACAATTAAATAAATAAAGGTTCACAATACAATAATTCACAATAAAATAAAATAGAAAAATAATTTGTCAAAATGAGTAGAAACGTATTGCAAACTGCAAAGTCAAATTTAAAACTGAGCTCCAAACTCTAATCCAGTCATTACAATGAACATTTATTAAACAGAGAAAAACAAAAACAAATAAAAACAA